>JALGPY010000002.1:20005000-20605000 GCA_023055425.1 Linanthus parryae | reverse complement strand
CATCGTAGCACGAACGTAGTAGCCCATAAATTTCTAAAGTTTAATCTCTCAATACCAAACAAATTCGTGTGGCTAGGTAGTCACCATTTATGGGTCCAACAATTTCCTCTCAAAGATGTAATGGGGATTCCCGATCTCACTTTGTTACATTAATAGAAGTTAGTCTTCCTCTCAAAAATAAATTCAAATTTAAAAAAATCACGCCTAACTCCTTATGTTGGCTAGGACCGAATTCAGCCCCGATTCCCAGACAAATCACAACTTGCTGAATTCGAGCCCCAAAAGAGTAGTTTAGTTGGGTGGGTAGGTAGCCCCCCTGCGCCAATTCCAGGTCTAAATTCATCCAATTAGGAATTCAAGTATTGTAATTCTCAAACAATTGGTGAAATTGTAATAAGTAAATAAAAAAATCTCTTAGAAAAGAATGACTAAACGAAGATAATGCAAAATAAAACTGCATACCTACAAAATATCCAGTGAAGAAAATAATCAGCCTCATATTGTTCAAAACTAACGGTCTCTTTTCTCAAAAATAAAAAATGAAATCTCCTAAAAATAAAATAATAATAACGACCTCTTTTAAATAATATAAATTTAATAAACAATCTAAACGTCTTACATCTAGACCTTTAATATATTCTAACTTCATTGCAGGAAATTTGAGAAAATATATTGCAATTTTGAGTTTTCATGTTGATCCTCACAAAGTTTCAAAAACTAAGATTTTCCAATATGCACAACTTTAGTTAAATTAGAAATGCAATGAAAGAAGAAGAAGAAGGAAATCTTATGGTTGAGCATTCCTAACTTGATAAAAGAAAACTTGACTCCATTCCCCTGCCCCTTCAACTCCAGAAACATCATGGTCCTCTTTCCCTTCCCAACCACCAATTACATATCATCTTCAACCCATGACGATCATCTCGTCCATATTAATTAAATTTGAACATCCCTAGCAGTAATGGAAACTCCAAAAACTCGTAAAAACTTTGTAGGAGACAAACATGTAAGTCTAGAAAAAATTGAAAGTTATCAACTTAAGAAAATAAATATTTAAACTGTAACTGTAAACTAATTTCATATCTCAATTTTTTTAAAAACAGATAAACATGTAGAATAGTAAATCTTATCTCGGAAATATGGGTTCATGAGATTCTCTATTTTAAAAAGAAGAAAAAAAATAAAAATATATTTACTCGCGGATGAAGATCTAAAATAAAAATTGCAGTATAGCAAATTGAATGAGTAACAATTATATTTGTAATAAACCTGAAAGTTGATAAATGAATGTTTCCACAAATGAACATATTTACATGTAATTGTAATTCCCATGACTGAACTATTAACATAATTTGAACAATCTCAACTATCGCAATTGACAAAAATTGTATTAATTCAAAAGTACTACACAAAAATTTGGAGAGGTATGAAAGTAAAATTGCTAATCTACAATAGATGAAGATGTATAAAATGAACAATGGAATACTAAATCCAAAAAATGAACACTGGACATATTTCATAATCTTGAAACTGTGAGAAACCATCTTGGATCCATCATTACGATCCAAAACCACTTTCGCATTCCTTCTTTCATTTGACTTCAAAGTTCACATCACATTTGACAACCTAAATTCAACGCCGCCGGAACTTGACATCAAAAGGTTCAACAACTTGAAAGCATATTTCTATTAGAATGATTGAACATTAAACAAATTATGAAATAGACATAGATGAAACACATTTGCAATTCGGCGTACAACCAACTCTTATATTCAAGATAACTAAAAAAATTAAAAGGTACCATAAGAATTACGAACTCTAGTGAGCGAGAATCAGGAAAATGAAAAAGACGAAGAATGAAGTAAATAATTTTACCGAACCTCGACAAAGCAGCTATCCTGTAACTTGTCAAAGGAAGAACACAAAGAAACTTAAAATTGATTACTACGTAGATGCATAGACAATTCTGAATAATGGAGAGTACATGAGTTATCCTTATATAGGGATTGATAAGGATAAGAAATCAAATAACCTAATAAAAAATCGGTGGTATTTAAATTCAAAACCAACACATCTTATCAGGAATAGAATATTTTGTTGAGATTTATCCTAATTTAAAAAAATAGTGGTTCGCCTTTGTTATGCTACCGTTAAAATTAAAAAAAAAAAGTTATCCAGCCGTGTTTTTTAAATTGTTGGCATGCATATGGTTTTTGAATTGATGGATTCATTTTTAGAAAGTAAGAAAAGGATAAGAGTTCAAGATATGGAAGTTTTTGCAAACGTTCGTTCTGCTATTATATATATAGAGTAATTGTAATTCCCATGACTGAACTATTAACATAATTTGAACAATCTCAACTATCGCAATTGACAAAAATTGTATTAATTCAAAAGTACTACACAAAAATTTGGAGAGGTATGAAAGTAAAATTGCTAATCTACAATAGATGAAGATGTATAAAATGAACAATGGAATACTAAATCCAAAAAATGAACACTGGACATATTTCATAATCTTGAAACTGTGAGAAACCATCTTGGATCCATCATTACGATCCAAAACCACTTTCGCATTCCTTCTTTCATTTGACTTCAAAGTTCACATCACATTTGACAACCTAAATTCAACGCCGCCGGAACTTGACATCAAAAGGTTCAACAACTTGAAAGCATATTTCTATTAGAATGATTGAACATTAAACAAATTATGAAATAGACATAGATGAAACACATTTGCAATTCGGCGTACAACCAACTCTTATATTCAAGATAACTAAAAAAATTAAAAGGTACCATAAGAATTACGAACTCTAGTGAGCGAGAATCAGGAAAATGAAAAAGACGAAGAATGAAGTAAATAATTTTACCGAACCTCGACAAAGCAGCTATCCTGTAACTTGTCAAAGGAAGAACACAAAGAAACTTAAAATTGATTACTACGTAGATGCATAGACAATTCTGAATAATGGAGAGTACATGAGTTATCCTTATATAGGGATTGATAAGGATAAGAAATCAAATAACCTAATAAAAAATCGGTGGTATTTAAATTCAAAACCAACACATCTTATCAGGAATAGAATATTTTGTTGAGATTTATCCTAATTTAAAAAAATAGTGGTTCGCCTTTGTTATGCTACCGTTAAAATTAAAAAAAAAAAAAGTTATCCAGCCGTGTTTTTTAAATTGTTGGCATGCATATGGTTTTTGAATTGATGGATTCATTTTTAGAAAGTAAGAAAAGGATAAGAGTTCAAGATATGGAAGTTTTTGCAAACGTTCGTTCTGCTATTATATATATAGATTAATGATGACGTTTGTTCAAAAAAGTACTTCCTTTCTCCTAAAAAAATAGTACTTCCTCCATTTCTTCTTTTCAACTTCGGTTGATTTTTTTATCCATAATTGAGTTATTTTAACTCGGTAATTTGGATAGCAAAACGATGTAATTTTTTGACAATTTTTTCATTGTACCCTACAAGATTATGTAAAGATTACCAAAATCGTATATCGTTTTGCTATGATCAAAGTGAGCCAGCGAATAGTGTCAAAAATTAAAATAAGCTGAAAGAGATGAAATAAATGTAGTACAAGTTTTGTTTGTTTCTCGTATTTTTTTTATATAGTTACTTTTTTAATAGCTAATTGACGTCTACTCGGTTCGCCCCAATAGCTCATGCAGGGGGCTGGCTTGTTTAGTTAATTTATATAACTTTTTTTTATTAAAATGGTTAAAAATATGCATACTCTTATTGAATGTATAAAATAATAATCACATGTTGTCGTGTGTACAAAAAAATTAACACTAAAATTTAAAAGTACAATTAAATGTCGTTTAATTATTTCCCTAAATAAATGTCTTTTAATTATTATTTTTTTAGAAGATAATTACATTACTTTTTTAAGAATGTATTTTAGTTTTAAAAAATATTTATCAGCACATACCAAACAGTTTTATAAAAAAAATTAACGCATTTTTATTTCTTTTAGACTTTTTTCATACTTTTAAACAGTTGACGCCTCATACAATAGGTAGTTGCACAACTGTATGAAAAAGTCTCTCCAAGTTTCTCGGAGACGTAGGAAACCCTAAAACATGGAAGATGGCACCGAAGCTCCGACGGCGGCGTTCGAGTCTCTCCGGCTAACGGCAAAGGAGGCTGATGAGATAGAGTTTGAAGATGATTTCTGCAACAAGGCCGAAGAAGGTTTCGAATGGTGTTTGATTTCTCGGTTCTTGGCGGGAGACGAAATAAACCCTAGGGCTGCGAAAGCCTATCTTCGAAGGATTTGGACGAAAGGGGATCAGATCAACTTTCTCTATGTAAGCCGTAACACCTTTTTGTTAAAGTTCCCAAATAAATCCCTCAGAGATCGGATTGCATCCGGAGGACCATGGGTATTTGAAGGAGCGATTTTGATGATCAAACCATGGGTCCTAGGGGATGAAACGGAGAAACCAAAGTTTGATACTATGGATGTGTGGATCCAGATCCATAGTCTCCCAGTCCATCTAACGACAGAAGAAGCGGGACGGAGAGCGGTTCGGAATGTTGGAGAAATCCTTGAATCGGATCCACGAATAGATAACGAAGGGCTGGAGAATTACGTTCGGGTTCGGGTGAGGATGCCGATCTTTGAATCTCTACCTCGAGGGGTTTATGTCAATATCAAGAAGGAAAGGGTGTGGCTGGATTTCAAGTACGAGCGTATCCCTTCGTTGTGCAAATGGTGTGGCTACTTGGATCATCGTAGTAGTGACTGCGACCAACACAGCAACCCAGAAGACGAAGCGGGGTACGGGGAGTGGATGTTATTTCAACCACCCAAGAAGGGTAGAGCGCCTCAAAAAAGGTCTGCTAAGGCAACGACAACAAGAAGTGATAAGAAAAGACAGGAAGGAAAATCCACAGACGAGGGGGAACGGTTTGATCTTAACAAGAACCTAGAAGACTCCACAATGGAGGAAGCCGCGGACAAAGGGACGGAACCTGAGGGAGACCAGACGGAAAAACAAGGGCCACACTCTGCCGGGGTTAATATCTCGGAAAACACCACTAATCCAGTGGGGGAGAAAGTAGTCAAGCCCACGGAGATTCCAGAAGACGCTGCAATACCAGACGAAGAACAGGGGGGGCAAACCGCCCCTGAGACAGAGCCGAGAACGACGGGTGATGTCGGGGCCAAAGACAGTCAAAAAGGGATTCAACCTGCCTCACCGAAAAGGAAGACGGCTCCCGAGCTAAGCCCATTATCACTGCAATCCCAAGACACATCCAAGCGGAATAAGCAGATTGAGATGGAGAGGAGGTATCTAGGAGCAATAAGGGCAGGCAAGGAAGGTGAAGGGAAAGGTGAACATGTCTCAACCCGGGCGGTGAGTGCCTCAAAAACTCTACAAGCAAGATTGGCGGAGGCTGCTAGACAGCCCCGCCAGGCACAATGAATCTCCTCAGCTGGAACGTGCGGGGCCTGGGGAACCCCGACACGGTTCTATCGCTTCGCGATCTAGTGAGGCGGAAAAACCCTGACGTGGTTTTCTTATTGGAAACCAAGGTGCACCGTCCTGAGATGCACAAAATCCGAGAAAGGGTAGGTTATGCAAAAGGTTTTTTTGTTGATCCGGAGGGCCGAAGTGGAGGCCTGGGGTTAATGTGGAAGCATCATGTCCAACTAACTGTTCGTCTCTCTACCAAACACCACATAGATGCCGTGGTGGTAGAGGAGAACGGAACGGTATGGAACCTAACGGGTTTTTACGGGAACCCGGCACGAGAAAACAGGACACAATCTTGGGAACTTTTGCGTAGAATTCAACCAAGGCCGGGAAGCAGTTGGCTCGTGGTTGGGGATTTCAATGCGATTGTTGCCGAGAAGGAGAAGGTAGGAGGTAAAGAGGTCACCTTCAGCCAAGTGGCAGATTTCAAGGAAGTCCTTAGTGATCTTGAACTGCAAGATTTGGGTTATTGCGGAGGCCAATTCACATGGAACAACAATAGAGTGGAAGACAATGTGCGCGAAAGACTTGATAGGGCTGTGGCAACGCTAAAGTGGAGGGATGATCACAGAGGGGCTTTGGTCACAAACCTGGTGTGGCCAAACTCTGATCATAACCCCATACTGATACAGTGGGGTGCAAGACCGGAGCCAAGTAATAGGCGACGGTTCCAGTTCGAGAAAATGTGGCAAAGACATGAGGGTTTCGACGGATTTATCCATCAAAGCTGGAACCAAACAGAAGGGGAAGACCTAGGCCATAGATTGAAGGCCCTAGGGCAAGAGTGCAAACTCTGGGATAGAACAATTTTTGGTTCGGTTAAGAGACAGACAGAGAGGTGCCGAAAAGACCTAGAGCAGTTAGACTTGCTACCATTGACGCAACAGACAAAGGAGAAGATGAGGAAAACACAACAAATATACAATGGTTTGCTTGAAACCGAAGAAGTAATGTGGAGGCAGAGGTCAAGAGTTGACTGGTTGAAATACGGAGACAGAAATACGAGGTTTTTTCACCAACGGGCTACGATCCGTAGAGCCAAGAATACTATGGCAGGTATTGAAGATGACATGGGACAGTGGAGAACCAGTGAGGAAGAAATTGCCAGGGTACTTGGGAAACATTTTGAGACGCTCTTTTCCTCAAGCAACCCATCTGCTGAAGAGATGGTTTCTGCTCTCGCGGACGTCGAAATCAGCGTAACCAGCGAGGAAAGAGGAACTATGGAAGAAGACTACACGGTGGAGGAAATCCGTACAGCCCTATTCATGATGGCTCCGGACAAAGCGCCGGGAGTTGATGGTTTCAACGCTGGTTTTTTCCAGCGGTACTGGCCCATGGTTGGCAGTGGGGTTACTGCGACCTTTCTAGGGGTTTTGAACAAAGGCTGGGAGTTGGAGGAGCACAACCACACGTTAATTGCCCTAATTCCAAAAATCAAGCAACCCAGAAAACCAGGTGATTTCCGTCCTATCAGTCTCTGTACTATTATTTACAAAATCATAGCTAAGGCCATTGCTAATAGACTCAAGAGGATCCTTCCTAATATCATTAACGAGAGTCAGAGCGCCTTTGTGCCGGGGCGTCTGATCTCGGATAATATTTTGACTGCTTTCGAGATGATTCACTCTCTCAAAACGCGCAAGAAGGGGAAGAAGGGTTTTATGGCCCTAAAGGTGGATATGAGTAAAGCCTACGATAGGGTTGAATGGTCCTTTTTGTGCGAAACCTTGGCTCAGCTAGGGTTCGGACCAAAATTCATCAGTCAAGTTATGAGGTGTATCTCTACTGTTCAATTTTCTTTCATACGGAACGGAGTCATCACGGGCAGTGTAATCCCCGAGAGAGGATTGAGACAGGGGTGTCCGCTATCCCCATATCTCTTCCTCATTTGTAGTGAAGTGTTGTCCAGGTCTGTAACTGCAGCAGTAGATCGTGGTGAACTTGCTGCAGTTACAGCATCCCGGGGTGGGCCAGCGGTGTCCCACCTTTTTTTCGCTGACGATAGTCTGTTCTTTTTACAGGCAAATACAGAGGACCTATCTACGTTATTACAGATTATTGATACATATAGCAAGGCATCTGGGCAAATTATTAACGTGGAGAAATCAGCCATCGTCTTCTCTTCAAACGTCAAAGGGGAAGCGAAAAAGTCCCTCCTGGAGTTCTGCGGCATGATGGAAGTGGAGAAGTACGACAAGTACTTAGGCCTCCCTACAACGATGGGAAGGAACAAGTCAGTGTCTTTTAACATCTTGCTGGAACGGCTAAGTAAGATTTTAAAGGGGTGGAAAGAGCGAACACTTACCCAAGGGGGAAAGGAGGTCCTGATCAGAGCCATAGCCGAAGCCATCCCCACATATGCAATGGCTTGTTTCAAGCTCCCAGACGGTATCTGTGACAAAATGGAAGAACTCATCAGAAAATTTTGGTGGAGTAACGCAGGACAGGACAGAGGAATTGCGTGGGTTGCTTGGAATAAACTGCAGAAGCATAAAGCCGAAGGTGGTCTAGCTTTTCGAGATTTCAAAGAGTTCAATAGGGCAATGCTAGCCAAGCAGAGTTGGCGTATTATTCAAAAACCGAACTCAATATTATCTCAACTGTTGAAAGCTAAATACTATGCAAACAGTACCTTCGTGGAGGCAGAAACTGGGAAGAACCCTTCATTTGCTTGGCGGAGCATTCTTGAAGGGAGGAAGCTCCTGAGCCAGGGATTGCGCTGGAAGGTGGGGGATGGAGAATCAATCACAGTCCACGACCGCTGGGTTCCTCGAAGGCCAGGGTTCTCTCTGATCACAAAAACTCAGGAAACAGCAAACACTAAAGTGAGTGAACTCATCCACAAAGAGCATAGACAATGGAACGAAGGCAGAATTCGACAAACACTGAAAAGCTGGGATGTAGATGAAGTACTAGCGATCCAGTTACCTGAGAGAAGGTGTAAAGACAAGCTCATCTGGCACTTTGAGGAAGATGGCGTGTACCGAGTCAAGTCTGGGTATCGCATAGCCATGGAAGTCAAGAACAGATCTGAAACAGGAACCTCCGAGACAAAACCAAATCCAATCTCGGCTATATGGAAGCTCAGGATGCCAACAAAGATCAAACACTTTGTGTGGCGAGCTAACCTGGACAGTTTAGCCACCACCAGAAACCTGAGAAAGAGAGGACTCAAAGTTAGCAAGCCATGCCCATTCTGTAATAAATTCGAAGATTCAAGCAAACACATGTTCCAGGAATGCAAAGTCACAAGACAAATCTGGGAACAAGTCATGGGAGCTGAATTTGTCTCAAAATTAAATTGCTCTGGTATGCAGGCGTGGATTCAACATCAATTTGAAGACCATCACACTAAGCACCAAACCCTATTCTGCATCTCGTTATGGCACATATGGATTAACAGAAACAACAGGGTTTTCCAGGGCATTTGCACCGATCTAAAGCATGTACCAGCAGATATAATAACCAGCTATGAGGAAGTGGAAGAGAACATGAGATCTGACAAAGGGATCTTACCAGATGTGACCAAATCCGAGCAGCAAAGATGGAGGAAACCGGAGAAGGGGACTTTCAAAGTCAACTACGACGGCGCGTGGAATCCCTCCACCAGGGAGTCTGCTGCAGGCGTAATTATACGAAATGATGAAGGAGGCTTTGTCCTAGCAGCGTCGAAAAGAACGGGGAGGAGTGAATCAGCAAGAGAAGCCGAGCTCAAGGCGGCATCATTAGCAATTGACATGGCGATTGGAAAGAATTTGCAGAGGATCGTTCTAGAAGGAGACTCAATTAGAGTTTCTGGAGAAATCCGAAGAGCCATCAACGGGGAGAGTTGGGAGGATTATTCAAACGCCGGCGACACACTCGAGGATATGAAGATGAAGTTTGGGAAAGTGGGAAGCATTAAAGCCCGAGTAATTAATCGGCGTGCCAACCGAGTGGCTGACCACGTGGCAAAGAGAGACAATGACGCGGAGTTCTTATCTGTTTGGGAAGAGCCACCTAGCTGGCTTGCAGAGCTATTATCATATGATAACGATGTACCAGTTACTTGATTTTGGTTTATAATATTTACCATTCCTCAAAAAAAAAAAAAAAAAAATAGGTAGTTGCAACTTTTCAAAAGTTAGGGTAGATCTAGAATTAGGGTAAATTGTGTTTTCTGGAAATTCCACTTCTGCCCCCTACACTTATAGTATTTGCAAGATAATCAATCAAAAATCTGTAATCACCAATTTGCCCAAATGGCAGACAAATTTCTGTAATTAATTAATTGCATATTTTCCTCAAAAGTTTATGATAATTCCTATTATGTCCCATAACTTTTGGGGTATTACAAATTCATCCCATCATAACCTGAAGTCATTTTTCTGCCAAAACCCCAGCTAAAGAAGTCAGAAACTTTTATTTACACCTTTCTCTAAAATTTTCTTAATATTGCAACTAGAGCCTATTTGAAATTTAGGGATGTTACATATGTGGTCGACGATGGCGTCATGGTGTACATTCATATTTTGGGAAATAAAGAAAATTAAGGATACTGACTACATATGAAAGGGTAAAATACGCCACAATTTTTATTTTTTTGAGAAATAAAGAAAATTGTACCAGCATAGAAATGAAACATTTATATTGATAAAGACACTTATTTTTATTTTATTTTTTGAGGAGATTAAAGACAAACACATTACAATTCCTTACTGTAGAACCACGATAACCTAAAAGTTGCATCCTCATGTTAGCCTAAAAAATACAGAAAAGAAAGAAAGGGAAAAAAAGGAACCTAAAAATAACCTAAAAGTTAGCACCTTTGTCCAATTTTGTTTGGCCATTAACTTCCACCACAATTGCATCCTCATGTTCTGTCCCTCGCCATGCAACCGTGAATTAATCTCTCTCCAGACTAATAATCAACATTTTTGTTGTTTTATCGATCTGCTTTTCATCCATGGGAGATTCAACGCCTTCGAAAGCAAGTCATTTCCATGGTGTTCTTGGAATATCTAAGGCAGCTTCTCTATTAGATATTAGCAGAGCCTACAAATCTCTTGTCAAAAAATGGCACGCTGATAATCCCCCGCCACACAACAACGATGAAGCCAACGCCAAGCTTAGAGAAATCAATGAAGCTTACCGGGTATGTCCGTCCGTGGGGTTTTATATTCACAATTTTATCGCAAAATTTAGAGTATTTTTGTCATATTTTTTGTTGCCATATCAAGTCGTGAATTTCACATATTTTCGTACATTATTTTTCTCGTATTACCCCTTTGTGTGCCAAAAATCTTGGTTATACAAGATTTGATATGTTTCTTTGGCGATTTTTAGGCTCTTAGTACTAAAAAGAAAGAAGAAGAATCAATATTCACAAACAAGGAAGAAGAATCCATATCTCCAGACGACCCAACCACGTCAGAAGAGCCTTCCTCTTCTCGAAGGGACCAACTAGAAGGAGGGTTTTTTTCACGGATTGCTAGCCGGAGGTGCAAGACTCCGACGCCGATGGACGTCCGGTCATTTTCGAGAAGCGCGAGTCGGAGAAGCGCTACTCCAACACGAGATTTCATTTCACCATTTTCAAGGAGTAGTGGTTCGTCGACACCAACATCGTCGACTCCAAACACCCCACAGACTCCGGCTACGCCCCAAAGCCCAACACCAGATCTACCCTCCTCTCTCTCAAAAATCAGGAGCTGCCGCACAGCTGCAGCACCGATCATATTTTCGCAGTCGAGGGCGATAAGGCGCAAACCACAAGCTATTGAAAGGAAACTGGAATGCACGTTGGAGGAATTGTGCTATGGAGGTGTTAAGAGACTTAAAATTACAAGAGACACTATTTCGGATGTAGGGTACGTATGTCACACATTATAGTTTATCAAAAAAAATTAACTTTATTCTGTCCTCAGTTATGACTTACGTCTCTAATGTTAAGCTTAACTTGTGATGAAACTACTGGCCTACTGCAATTTTTACCATTATTTTTCTTTATTTCACAATTTCGTCCTCACAAATATTTTGAATTTTTGTAGTTTGTGGTTTAGGTTCATATGAATATATGATCCATGCATTTCACCTAAATTTTATGTATACTTAATCGTATCATCTAGCCACCACTCCATCTTATTCGTAGATCCACCACTACATTTATACTGTCACATTAATTGCTAATTGTGTGTTTATTATCTCACAGGATGCTAGTTAAGGAAGAAGAGATATTGAAGATCAAAATAAAACCCGGTTGGAAGAAGGGGACGAAGATTACATTCGAAGGGAAAGGTGACGAAAGACCGGGAACCTTACCGGCCGACATTACGTTTGTGATCGACGAGAAGCCGCACCCGGTCTTCAAGAGAGACGGCGACGACTTAGAGTTAGGGGTCGAGGTTCCTCTGCTGAAAGCGCTCACCGGTTGTACCATCACGTTCCCTATATTAGGAGGCGAAACAATGACAGTGTCATTTGAAAATATCATTCATCCGGGGTTTGAGAAAGTAATCCGAGGACAAGGGATGCCGAATTCCAAATTACAAGGTAGGAGAGGTGATCTACGGCTCAAGTTTCTTGTTGATTTCCCGACAGAATTAACCGAAGAACAACGCCGCGAATTTGTCAGCATTCTAAGTAATGATTGTTCTTGATCTTTACGGAACTTGTAATTTTCCATTTTGAATTATGTAAACTATTCTCAGGCCATTAGACCAAAGTTAATTAGCATAGTGTTTGGTGGTTCTATTTTAATTTGGTGATAGAAAATGAGGTTATTGAGCAGTTCATCATCTTCCTTGTCACTCGATGTACCATAAATAAATATGGTTTACAAAATGATCTAACCACTCACGGCTCTGATCTTACCCGTCCGCGTTAACCACCACCTCAACCAGGTGAAAATTCCTATTGTTAAATGGAAGAAGGTAGTGTTGTGGGTAGGACTAGAGAGATTCGTTTGGCTATAAAGGATGGATCTAATCATTGGCAGATGGGGATGTCGTATCTTTATTCCCTTAAAATTTTGAGTAAGCCCCATATCATATTATGTCACATATTTGCTTTCGGTAAAATCAAGTGTATTGTGAAAACACAAAATTATCTATTTGACTCATGTTATTTTTACAATGTTTTCATTACGTACTCTATGAACAATTAGCACACCACGGTGGAAAAATCGCCATTAATCGTTACACATATTATGAGAAAAATTCAACCTTAACTTAATCATCATGTAATAACCCGTTTTTATTATGGGTGTAAAGTGGTAATTTATGCAAGAAATTCAATTTTTATTACAGGTAACGGATTGGGTAATTTTTAAGTACAAAATATAGACGGGAAACTCGTATATTAATTCTACAAAACGATGTCATTGTAAGTAATTGTTTCTAACATTTTTATTTATTGATAAGAGATCAAATGTCTAGTAGTGTACCCAACACACTAGATTTTTCCTGCCCAGTTGAGCTCCCAAAACATTATAGCATAACTATTAAAAACTAATAATAATAATTATTATTATTATAGAATAAAATAAAATAAAACAATTGAATACTCACATTTTTCAACACCTGCAATTGTGTTGTTGGGAACCAAACCACATAATTTTTGCTCTCTTCTTCTTCTTCTTAAACCGTACACCACCACCATCACACCTACGACAACACCACCACCCCCTCCCCCTCGTCTCTCTCTCTCTCCAACAGCCGGAGCAACAGCGGCCGGAGGCCACGCCGCCACCGCTGCCCCGAACCCCGGCGAGAAACCCACCAACGGGGACACCACCCCCGACGCCATCAACACCATCACCACCATCTCCACAGCCTCCACCACAACCCATCTCTCTAACTCAATCTCTCTCTCCCCTTCTATTTTGCCGGCGAGAAGCAGCAGCAGCGGCAACAATGGCCGCTGCCACCGTCGGGAACCCACCAAAGCACCAACACCTCTTCTCCCCTCACTCCTCCACCTCTGTCTCTCTCCCTTGATCTCTTTATCATGACCAGAAAAAGAAGACGGAGCAGAACCCAAGGCGGTAGCAGCGCACCGCAGAGGACGCCGGCGAACCACCATAGATTCCGGCAAAAACTTCCCCGGAGGTCAACCAAGGCGACCCACACCTCCAAACCAACTCCGTTCAACTCAGAAAGGTCTGACCAATCTTGGAAAAGGCTCATCCGCGCCCAAGAACAGCCGGAGAAAGCCCCTTCGAGCTCCACCTCCGGTGACATCGACGGCGACCTCGACCCACTCCGTTTCTTCACCATTTCTTGCTATTTTTGGACTGGGTATGCTCGAAATCTCATCTTTAGTCATTTTATGTAATCAAAACCGCATCTCTAGGCCTTGAATCCATGTTTTGATTAGTTATTTTTAGTGTTCATGTTTGGGGGGGGGTTAAAATGCACTTTTCAGAAAATATTTTGGGGGGTTATTGTGTCTTTTCAGAAACTTAGGGGGAGGCAGATGTCATTTCAGAAACTTCAGGGGATGTAGATGCAATTTACAATTTTGGTTTCATTAACAAAATTGGTTTTTCTTAAATTTGTCTATATTTTTATTTATAAATTAATAACTATATTTTTTATAAAATAGTTGGGGGTGAATATTATAGAAAAATGCATTTTTGAGGAAAAATAAATAAATAAATAAATAAAAGGAGATAGAATATATAGGTTGTTCTTATTAGAGAAAATATATTTGGTTGAGATTGTATTGAGTTAGAAGCTCCAACTTGTAGGTGACGTTTCTGTAGACGGGAATTACATCTAGGACGTGCTTGGATTACGATAAGTTAATATGCCTAGCCTCGTGTGCCTTTCATTCTTTCGTGTATCGCGTGTTTTATTTGTCAGCTACTATTATACATGCTTTATTTGAGTCGTTTACTTGCTTTCGAATAATTCTACTTTTAGAATATTGTATTGAAATGATAATCCAAATCCAAAAAAAGAATTCGAAAGAAGAACATATAATTTCAATTGTGAAATGAGAAAGTATCATTCCAATCACGACCACCATATTAGTCCCCGATTACCTAGTTCACGCGGCTCAATTATCAAATGTGTTGTCATCCTTCCGTGTCCAAATGTTTATATGATTTTATGTCTCAAAATGCGATTTGTGATATGCGTGATTGACTACAAATTTCGACTACGTGACCAAACGATCCCTTCAAAAGTGTATTGTGATTAATTGGTTCGTTCCCGCTGCCACTAATTATCAAACGTGGATTTTCAAGAGGAAATGAAAGAAATTATATACTTTAGTATATCCCCTCTAAGGGGGCAGTATTATGGGAGTATACCCCCCTAAGTAGGGCAGAATTATTGATATATCCCCTTTAATGGGGAAGTTTTATGAGAGTATACCCCCCTAAGTGGGGCAGAATTATGGATATATATCCCCCTTTATGGGGCAGTTTTATGGGAGTATACCTCCCCCCCCCCCCCCCAAGCGGGGCAAAATTATTGATTTAAAAATGTTCCATTATTATAATGGTAATTGGTTGAGAATGTCAAATAAAGAATTGGAAAATTTATACTATTTCATTTTTGGTCTTGTACACTATCATAGATTACCTAGTTCACGGGCCACGATTATCCAAAAGTAGCACACCGCTCACTTATTGGCCAAATAATATATCTCACAATCATACATCGATTATTATGAAAATTTCCACACCGGATTTAGCTTGGAGATCCGTACTCGATTCTACATCTTGAAGGAAAAGTCGTAATTATGTAAAGTGAGAGCTGTTGTGTATGGGTTTGTGCCATATCCCTGATACGATAAATTTCTGACATACTGTGATTGGTTACTGTTACGAGATTATATTTGGATTGGTTATGAGATGGTTATGAGGCGCTATGATGCGAACCTCCTGTGATTGAGTTATGGTTATGGTAGTACTTTTGCACATTATGAGAAAGCGATTGTGGATCGGATATGGTCATGTCCCGTATCAACTAGTTGGTAAAATGAACTCGTGGACTCGATTATATTATCATTGAGAAAAGTGAAAGTTATTATCTTGAGATTTACAGTGATATTGCGAATGCTATTACCATTAAATCCCCAAGATGGTCCACATCATTGGGTTGGAATACCAAATTTGAAGTCGTCACGAGGTTGACACATCAAATCAACGAGAACGTTATCCTCTTAAATGTCGATGTTTTATTAGCGAACTTGTTATTCCTGTCATATGTCTCATAATCCGTTTACGTGCTATGTGTGTTAGCTTACTGAGCTGTTTGCTAATCATTTTCTGTAAAACTGCGTCGGCTTTTGCCATTTTAAAACTGCAGGTTGTCTATCCAGGTGGGGGAACATTCACGACACTACTGGACAGGAACACTTGTTGCTAGAATATCATCTAGTATTACCATTTCAGATGTACTCATGACATTTCAGAAGTTGTCACTGTTATTCGAATGTAACAAATTGTATTTTGTTTAGTCGATGGTTGTACTAGCTGTGAAATGACGATCCTTATCCGTTCCCAATGAGGCTCATCATCTCGGGAGGAGACATCTCTTTCCAAATGTACGGTTCGGCCACCATGCATTTTGGGGGTGTTGCACATCACACTTTGTTCTTTTTGTTTGCATGATAGTAAGAAAACTTATATTACACTGCATTAAGTTTGATGTCAAAATGCATGTATCCCACACATGTTTTTTGATAAAATTAAGAAGCACGATAATGCATTTTTTTTTACATGATTAGTGTCACGCACCTCTTTTCCGAATTCCAATTAATCAAGTTGATATTGAGGGGAGAGAGCGACCACCAAGGCCTCAAACTTAGAGAGCATTATACTTGAAGTTGACTCATCCAATACAAAAATCATTCAAAAATGTAAGTTCTAAAAAGTATTCATTTAGATTTTAGATTCAACCATGTCTAGGGACCAGAAATTATAGTAACATTAACCTGACATATATCCCTCCTGTAAGAGTGGAAATAAGAGAGTACAGTTGTAGCTTAATCAACAGTGTTTGAATTACATATAATGAGAGCTAACAATCTTATAACAAGTAGACAGATAGATCGGAGAGCCAATGATAGATAGAGAAAGGGGTTGAAATAACCAGTACACTACTTGTAGAGGGGAGAGACAGCTTGTTGGCAGCAATTTAGCAGTTCAGTACAAAATAATGTGTATAAATGTGTGTACGAAATGACAGAAGGTACTTTTCTATTTATACTAGTCAGACTAGGGCAACCAATGGGATACATGTGGGCGTACGGACGACCCACGACCCATTATGATGGTTGCGTGCCCTAAATCCTTGGGGGACTGTCACCGATGACGTCAAACCTAATAAAGGAAGACGGTAGAACGAGTGGGATCCACAACACGTGGTGGCATCTGGGACGGAACCCATATGTCATGGGCCGTATTCCAGCCTCCAAACCACTAGAACCCATGACTCCCGTGCGAAGTGATGGGTGCGAGGGACCATGTCTCATGGTACCCCGAGATGCGAGATGGCATGATCCAGTACTTTTGGAGCAGGATACTGAGGACATCTGTAGACTGATGATGGCTCCACGTGGCAGTGACCAAGTATATCACTTTTGGCTGTCTACACCTCCAAGCTAATGTGATTCTTTATCTCCACAAGTCACACAGTCCGTAACATTCAAGTCAAAGTCTTACAACGGTTGCAACTAAAATATCAATTCATCCCATAATTTACCTGTAGATAGTTCCACTAGATCTAAAATTAGATAAAACTTCACATAGATGGCTAAGTTCTCCACGAGTTATCCCATCCAAATATTTATTGGTTCTCTTGCAGGTTGTGTGTCGCTTGAAAATATTTAGTTTAAACAAAATGAGCCACAAATTTCAGCGATGATTTTTCTCCCATTTTATTTTCAAATTTTATGATTATCACAAATACTGAAATCTGGAAAACAATGTTATTTTCCAGGGTCATATTGTACAAACTTAACAACTTCATAGTAACTTGCAAGAGTTGCATTTCTTCAAAAAATATGTTAATATTGACTAATAGCAAATATATTAATAACAGTGCCAACATAAAACAAAAATTAAGAAAGTTGTTCCATTTACCTATTTACCCATAGTTTCCTTGGTAAGTACTCCCTCCCTCCTCTCTCTCTCCAACGTACCATTAACATTATAAATATCAGCATATTATCATCATCAACAACAAATTATCATCATTGACAACAACAACAACAAGAGAACATGTTCCGCAAAAACTATAACAGATCTAAACAAATTCATGTTCCACCAAAATAGATTAAGACAAATAAACATATATAAAAAAATCAAATCTCACGTTATGAAAGAGGAAGAAGGGAAGAGAAGAAGAAGAAAAAGAGAGAATGAAGAACAAACAAAGAAGCATAAGGGAATGAAGAATTGGAGAGAAGGAGAACATAAGATATCTTCATGCAATAGAAGAATGCCCGCAATAGAAGAAGAATAAGAACAACATCTGAGATAAGAGAGAGGGTCCTTTCGGTCTGATTCCGTCGCCATCCTCGTCGTCGTACTTGTCGTCGTCTTCCACTGCCACAGTCACCCCGCCGTCGTCTTCCAAAGTCCCACTACCATCTCCTCGTTTATCTTCTCTATTTTACCAGTTCCCCTCTATTTCTTTCTCTCTGTCTTGTATCCGTAAAGTCCTTTTCTCTCTCTATCGTTTTTGAAAAGTGTGGAGGTTTTGGGGTGGGTAAGAGATAATGGGGGTAATGAGGTTTGGGTAGGTCAAGGGGCAAATTATTCACTCGACATTAAAAGTGTTACTAAAAACATGATAGAAGAGTAGAAGCAACTCAAAAAGAAAAACGTGGACATAGAGAAGAAATATTGTAATACTCCGTATTTTTCATAAGGGTGATTCTGTAGTTTAAACCATGAAAATTCAGTTTAAAATTTTTGGAGAAGTGATTTGAGAAATTTTCGGAATTAAAATTTCATTTGTTAAGAAACTCGCATGAGAATTTCGGGAGATAAATAATATTGAGTTGTGATAAAATAAAATTCGGTAAATTGACGTGTATTTATAACTGATAAATTCGGGTAAGATATTTAAAAAAATGTTAGGTTAATATTCGTAGTTAATTTGTGTGTGTTTCTTAATAATGTTAGTCGTGACCGCGTGTCCGACCACCGCGAGATGTGTGCGTGTGCTACACCCAATCACCCTAGTATCAAGTACTCTCACCACACCCTAACATTCCGCATGTGACCGTCTTCAAATTGAGTTTTCTTATTCGGGAGATTTATTCATCAACGTCACCGTTTCCATCTCACCGCCAACTCCCTCGTCATCTCTATTTAAGCAGAGTAGTAAGGTGAAACAAAAGCAACAACAAGCAGAAGCCGTAGCCGAAGAAACACTCCGGCAAAGCTCCATATTTTCCGGCGAGAGTTCGGGTAACCCAAACCGGAGGTACCCATCTCTCTCTCTCTCTCTCTCTCTCTCTCTCTCTCTCTCTATCTCTCTCTCTCTCTCTCTCTCTCTCTCTCTCTCTCTCTCTCTCTCTCTCTCTCTCTCGGTCTCCCTCAACCCTAGAATGTCCGACCAGCTCCCTGGAGTGCTCAGCCGCAACCAAGAACCACTAGAAAAGCTTCGATCGAGTTCCCACTCTGGCGAAGTTTTTTTCGACTTGACCCACTCCATTCCTTGACCGTTTCTCGCATTTCTTGGGTTGGGTATGCTCTAAATCTTCTCCTCGTTCATTATTGATTGTAAAAATTGGTTCTTGATGGCTAGAAATTTCATTTGGATCGATTTGGGTGTAAGCTTGCCGTGAGACTCCTGTTGGGGGTCAAACTGTCTTTTTCTGAAACTCTAGGGGAGTTAGTTTCCTTTTTCCTATATTGTTAGTGGGGACATATTATTTCTAAATGAATCCTGGGGGGGGGGGGGGTGGACTAGTGTGTTTGCATATTCTTTTATAAATAGCTTTTATTAGTTTGTTATTTAAACTCTACTACTTTTTAATTGCTACATGAAAATAAAATTAAGTTGTAAAGTACACTACAATATTGTTTTGTAAATACAAATACTTGGAAAATAACAACCCTTGTAAAATGTCACTTTAGTTATTTGGTTGATGAAATGTCACTTTTGCTTAATTAAATAGTGAGTTCAAATATTTATTTATCAACCTTTTTTTCCGAAAAGAACATTCGTTTCACTTGAATCGCGTGTATTCAAAAATAGTATCTCTAGCTTTAACAACTCTTTATAATTTTCATAAACTACTGTATCTTCATATTATTGTAACTATAATAGTAAACGGTTTTCAAACATTACTTGTATACCTCAATAACTATTTATAAATGTTACATAATATCAATATTGTTGCATAAATACTTCTTGTGTAAATATAAGTATATATTTGGAGTCGGGATTTCATCGGGTTCATTGGGGATCGTGAGAATTAGGTATAGTATTCAACATAGTCGAGCAAACATCAATGCATTCTTTATTCAGAAGTAGCATCGTTGTAACCAGAGATTTGTAAAATTGTAGGTGAAGGATTCGTGGACATAGGATTTGTCGACTTCCCTACGTACTAGCTGCTTTGTCAATTTCGGGTGAGTGTACATGCTTAGTCTTGTGCGCCTAGCTTCTTCTGTGTCACAATATGTATTATATTCCCTGTCTCAAGAGTTACTTGTGAGTGTACATGCTTGGCCTTGTATGCCTGTCTTCTTTCGTGTCATAAAATTTTATAATATGTCTCAAAATTTGTTTGTGATTCACATACTTTACTTGAGTTTGGTTACGTTTCGAAAAGATTAATTTGAAACTGTCACACAAAAATAATAACACGTTCTTAACGTAAAGTGGAATTGCACGTATCGGAATCTGTTACTATTTGGGAGGCCCTTTGTTGGAATTGGCTCTTTGCCTTGTTGGCTAGAGTCCCAGTAGTACTCACTCTTCCTGCCTTTTGCTTCTTAAGGGGGTGTTGCAACACTTAAGGTCTAGTCTGGCATTTGGGAGGTCCTTTGTTGACCATTACTATTTGTGAGGTCATTTGTTGACCATTATCCGGTTACTGTTCATAATAATTGACTCCTTTGATTCTATATTTTGAAACTGGAATTTGTGAAGGATTTAATTAGAAATGTTTGAAGTTTTGGATATCACCGTCGTAAATTGGCTAACATTTTTGTTTATGACGCTACAAACTCTGATAAATGTTACTCGTGTTACTGTTTAACTCGGGAATCAACAAGCTATATCATCTTTCCTGTTTCTGCATGCTAAGGTGTATCTCACTCAGTATTTATTGCTGACTTTCAAAACTGGGTTCTTGTTGTTTTCTTCCTACCGCAGGTCTAAGAGATTGGGAGATATGAAATAGAAGGGGCGCGAGACACACCTAGGTTGTGATTGTCATCAGTAGACTATCTAATAATGTTAGATAAGTATTGTGTAATACTAAGCATCTCTTGTATAAGACTCTAAGTTTGATGGTTAATAATATGAATAAGTGTTGTTTGTATTGCTTTTGATCTATTAAGCATCGCCCTCGCGGTCTTGTCCCGAGCCGGATAAGGAGGTTGTTGCAAATAGAGGAAGTATTAAACAGGTTGCTAAGATTCTCTGTAATACCCCGTCTAATTAACGAGGGTAAAATAGTAATTTTTGAATTTAAATAATAATTTTAGTTGAAAATGAAATTTGGATAATTAATTGAGTTTTATTCGTGTAGAATTTTCGAAAAATATTAGATTAGTAATCGAGAATTAATACGTAAATGTTTCTCAAATTTTAGTTAGTTTTAGTTAACCGCGCGTGTGCGGCCACCGCGAATCACTCTACACTCATCACACTCAACTACCATATCCAATGGTGAGCCCAACCTATCAAATCATTATCTTATTTAATATTTATTTTTATTATTTTATGAAGCATTCCTCTCCCAGAAACCTATGAGCTTCTTCGTGAAGCTCTTCCCACCGCCACCAATATCACCGCCACAATCCCCATCAAACCTCAACCGCCTCTTTGGTGTTCACCTCTCCAAGCAACCTTTCTTATAAAATCCACCCTCTGCCTCACCCTCCTCATCACCAGCCGCTACCACCACCTACCTCACCATCGCCAAACTCATCACCATCATCACCACCTTCAAGCTTCGGAAAAACAAACCCACCTCCATCACTCTCTAATTTCTGCACCACCCCTCTCTCTCACTCTTTGTTCTTCGAAGGCAACAGAAACAACGGCAAAGGTGGCATCAGTCACAGCCACCACCGCCACCGGAGCTCCGGCAACAAGAACCCCCGAGCAAACCCTCTGCTCGATTCATTTCTCTCTCTCTCTCTCCATCTCTCTCTGCACTTCCTTTCACCCCCTCTGTCCAAAACAAAGGCTAAGAGCACCAAGCAGCAGCAGCAGCTCCGCCATAGCAGGAGCCACCCACCACCAGCCGAACCTCCATTGTTTCCGGCGACCCATTTCGTCTAGCTTCACCGGCGGCCACCCACTTCCTACGACAACTTCCGGTCGACTCTTAGGACCATGAATAAGCCATTAGCAGGCTGTTTCTGGGCTGAGGAAGCCATTAAAGCCGGCCACGAAGATCACCTCTGGCGGTTCCGACGTGAGACTTCGAACCGACTCATTTCTTGACGGTTTCCTGCCATTTTTGGCCTAGGTATGTCCTAAATCCTGTAATTAGTTGATTTAGATAGTCAAAATATCAACTTGCTAGCTTGAATCCACTTTTAGTTTGATGAAATGAAGTTTTGCTAAGGGGGGTAAAAGTGTAGTTTAGAGAAACTTTGTATAGCTTAACATAGGGGGACTGTTTGTAAGTTTAGAAACTGATAGGTAATTATTGTGCTTTAACTATTCTGTTTTGTTAACAGTTGGGGTACTTGCTGACTTTTAACACAACTTAGGGGCTCTACCTGTCTTTTACTTAAACTTCACATTTTTCGCTAAAATTGAAAAGGTTAATTCCGGATTAGAAATAATTTCTAAAAATACTGGTTTTCGTCTCCGTCCCGAAAAAGTAATTCGGGTGTTAAAATTGTGTACGGATTGTTCGCTAAAAATTAAACAAGAAATATTTTTATTGAAAACTAACGGGTACAAGACAAAAACCACCCCTCGAGTATGGGTTATATACAAAACAACCCTCGTGTTTGGGGATATACAAAAACCACCATTGTCAAAATTAGTGGCTAACGGCACACTAACGGAGGGGTCAAAAGACAAAAGTACCCCCAAAAGTTACGAAATTACCCACTATAAATACAATTTCCTTCCCTTCTCCCCATTCCCTAAAACTGAACAAACTCTTCCTCTCTCTCTCTTCTCTCACTTCTTTCCTATAACTTCTCACGGCACAACAACAGAGCCACCACACCGTTCTTCTGCTTCTCCTTCCCATATCCTCTCTTCCTCGTCTCTCTCCCCTCTCTCTCAATTAGTGGTCATCCACTCTGCCCAAAAATCAAACAACCAGAAATCAGATTCAGAGACCCAAGTGGGTATTTGCAGATTCGTTTGAAATTGATGATGGGATAAGAGATCTGAGAGGTTTTGAAGGCGGATTGAGTGAAGTGGGGCTTTAAAGATTGGTAGTTGAAGAAGGTTCTTTGATCTCCGTCCTCCTCGCCTCTATTTCTCTCTCCTTTTCTCTCTCTCTCTCTCTCTATGTTTGTGTGTGTTCAGATCTGTACGATTGGGTGATGTTGTCGGTGATTTCTGCGGTGACTATGGCAGATCGAGGGACGGAGAGGACGAGGACGGCGAAAGAACAACAACCCCGGCCTCCGGGCGGTGTTGGCGGACGACGGTGGCGGTGTTGGCGGTTCTCGTCCGGCATATCCGATTTCTCTGCTTCTTCTCCATTTCTTCTTCTGTTCTACTCCATTGTGGACTCCAACCTCTTATTCTATTCTGCTCCATTGTGGTCTCCAACCTCCCAACAGTGTAATTTCATGCCTAATCTCTGTTATCTCCTGTCAATTACTTTTGTGCAGTGAATTACATGGCAGCGGTGTTGGGTCTATTATGGCAAAGACCAGCAGGTTGGTTGTAAGTGTGGAGCTTTGTCTAATGGTGGCATGTTGTGGATGGTGATAAGGTTGGTTGTTATGTTGGTGAAGATAGGTGATGGATTATTTGCATGGGCTATTTGTATTGCAAGGACGATGAGGTAGGCTACTGTGTATTAGGTGGTAGCAGGTGTGATGTAGGTAGTTTGTTTGTGGATTAATGGTGAAGAGGTAGATTAATGGTGAAGAGGTTTCGGAGGTACTGTTGAGATTAATTGGGAGTATTCATGTGGTGAGGTTGTGAACTGTTATGGTGATTGTGAATGGTGGTGGTGGTGTTGGTGGTGGCGGCGGAGGTGGTCAAAAACTCCAAGAACATCAAGAACCCAAACAAAATAAACAAAAAATGCAAATAGGGCAAATGGTCATAAAAAGACATCTGGCACCCCTATACTAATGGATTGTAACAGAAGGGTGTTTTTCGTCTAATATCCATCCACTGACAGGGGTGACTTTTGTCTCTACAGCGGTGGTTTTTGTATATCCTCGAACACGAGGGTTGTTTTTGTATATAACCATACTCAAGGGGTGGGTTTTGTCTTTTAACCAAAACTAATAAACTTTGTCTAGTTACTTAGCCTACAAATTGGATGACTAAAACTTGTAAAAAAATGATATTTGTGCTTGCTCATTAACATTCTAGCATCGTGTAGAAGTTTTCTTCAAACGTAGTAGTCGAAATATTAGTTTATCGTATAATTCGAAATAGTTCTTAAATATAAATTCTTGTTAGTTCTCATTTTTTTTAAAGAACTTCTCTAGTTAGCTAACCACTTTTAGATAATAATAATAATAATAATAATAATAATAATAATAATAATAATAATAATAATCGTCTAAAAATAGAGATGTTTTCTCAAAAATAAAAATAAAATAGAGACTTTGTTTATATAATTTTGCTTATAGAAAATTATAAACTAAGTAAAACGATAGAAAATTAATTAGTGGGGTTTGGGTTTATATAAAAGAGAATGCTCGTTAGGACTTGTGGCATTTTATTTGAATGTTTATTGACTTAGAAGTTACGATTTGTAGGTGATGATCTTGTAGGCCCGAGCCACTGCTAGAGCGTGCTATTGCTACTAAATTAAGGTAAGTGAACATGCCAAGCGTTGCGTGCCAATCTCCTTTCGTATCGCAATTTGATTCTTATACTTGTCTCAAAATGTGTTTGTTATTTATTTAAATGTTTTATTTGATATTTTCTTACATTTTAAAGAAGTTGTTTTGCTTGATATTGTCACACGAATAGTAATAATTCGTAATTAACGTAAAGTGGAAAGAGTTGTACGGGAGAAGGCGAGAAGCTTATTATTGTCGTGTTGACTTCGGTCACTCGGCCTGTGATTCGATTGGTCGTGTTGGCTTCGGTCACTCGACCTGTATTAGTTTTAACCCGGTCGCAACCTGTCGGGTCGCTCCATGTACTCACCTCTCTGGCCTCGGGGAGTCTTAGGGGGTGCCGGCACTTAAGGTCATGGCTCCTAGAGATAAAATAGTAGATTCTTCCCCGTATCAACAAAGTTAATAATACAATTTTCTCTAAGATTTGGATATTTGTGAAAGAAAAGAAGAAGAAATTGGGACTAATTCTCCCAGTTTGAAAGTTGAGAAAGAAAATTAAAAGAAAGAGAAGTTTACATTTGAGTTCCTACTTTCTTCAAGTTTACGGTTTTACAATTTATGACTCTTTGTTTTTGTTATGAAAGTAAGCATGCCTCATCTTCTGTTTTAAGAGCTTGGGTTTTACTTACTCAGTATTTTCATGATGACTTTGAAAACTGCGGTTCTTGTTTCCTTCCCACCGCAGGTTTAGGAGCTGAAGACTAAGGGGTAGCAGGGTACGAGACTCACCTAGAAGGATATCGTCACGAGTAGAATCTAGTGTGGCTAGCTAAGAATAATGTAGTAGTTTAAGAGACGCTTGTGTAGTATCTAGAGACCTTTTGTGATGTTTAATTTTATGTAATAAATAAATATTTTTGGATGTTATGCTTGTGATTTTCGCCGTTAGTTTTAGCATCGCCCTCCCGGTCTTGTCCGAGCTGGATAAGGGGGTTGTTGCATTCTTATATCAACATAACTAATTTTCAAACTCAGTTAATGTCATTAGTGTTCGACAAAAATCCCAAGTATAGGATATCGTCTCAAGTAATAAAATCCGGTAAGTCCGGAGTCGAATCCACAAGGAGAGGAGGTTTAGACAATGACTTACTATCACTAGAAAACGACAAAGTAAAGCAAGAAACACAAACTCTCAATGGCTTTAAAGCTTGCCAAGCTATCAAATCCACCAAAATCAATTGATGGAGCAAGTTTGAGGTTTGAGTTTAAGAACAAAGTAAATGACTACTTGAGCTACGATTCAAGAAACTAAGTGAAATGACAAGTAGAGAGGGGCTAGGGATCATCGGTTTCTCTAGTGACCAATCCTCCTATTATATTCAAGCCCGATTCTCAATTCGCATGTGTCAATCCACAACACAAGTATCTCAAGAAGTGATTGCTCATACAATCCAACTTGCGACAAGGGAAGTGTGTAAATCCAACACGCTAATCAAGCACTAAAGAGACTATTCAAATGAGATTCCCCAAATTTCAAGTGTTTCATGCATCAACCATATGTAAACACACATAGGTATTTCCACATGAAAGATCAAGCAACAAATGAGATTTGTAAATTCTCAGTCAAATCACCTAACTAGTACTCAATTTCTCAAAGTTATGATTGATGAGTTCCTCTCACTCAAATGCAACCCCAAATCAAACAAGTCAAGAATATCCGCACATCTACCTATTCAATGCATCAAATACTTCAACAAGAGAAATCCAAACATTGCACTAAGCATTCATGTGAACCCAATTCAACCCATTCATCCTTGAAGTTCAACTTGATTCAATAGAGAGATTTAGACACTAGATAGTCCCAAATCACCCAAGCAATTGAATTAGCTAGACATAATAGAAAATTCAAGAGAGATTTAGAGAAATTTAACTTTCAATAATCAAAACTTGAATTCATACTTGATAGCACCAATACGCTTTTCACTAATTCAATCCCAAACACTTGTTTCAAACTACAAATATGAAGCACTAAATCAACTAATAGAATAAAAGCTACACAAACCTAACTTAGAGTAGCTATTTGGACCCTCTACTGCTGCAAATCGGATCAGCTACTGCTACTGCTACAGTAATCCAAGAAGAACACAGCAGAACAGTACTGCAGCAGCAAAACAGAGCACAAATCATCACCAAGAACAGCCAAATTTCGACCTCCTCTCTCCCTCTCTTCCTCTTTCTCTTGTTCTTGACCCGAGTTTGCTCTAGAGTGAGCTCAGAATCGCAAGAACAAGCCCAGAAACGGGTGAAATCGGAGAGAGAGAGACAGGAGCTAAAACAACGGCGAACAAAGGCGTCGCGTGTAGAACCGACGGGTCCGAAGAGAGCTCTGATTTCTTCAATTCTGATTTATATAGACTTGTCTTTGGGATTACTTGGCCTCCAAGAACTCATCTCATCCATTCAATTCATCTCCCACCCTCTGCATCGTCGATTTCATCTCGCTCTCATGAACCCTAGGAATTGGGGTTTTCTTCTCCACTAAATTTTGGGCCGAATTGATGGGCGCAGTGGATAGGTCTTGGGCTGGGGAGTGATTTGAGGCCGGATTTGTGTGATTTGGTGAAGAGATGAGGGCGGGGTGAAGCTTGGAGGAAGCTTCGTCGAAGAACCATGGAGGTTGTTGCGTGTTTCCTCTTTGTTGAACGACGGGGACGAAGAAGACGCTCACTGTCTGTGAGCCGTTGTCCGAAAAGTGCAAAAAGACCCCCCTCCTTTGATGAAACATTTTAAAATACCCCCGTCTCTTCCTTAAAACATTCTGAAAATGGCACTCTGACCCCCACTCTGTTAAAAACTCATCTTTTTAGTCCTTGAAAACTTTATAAACTTGCATATAGCTCCCCATTCCGTCGAGTTATCTTCAAATGAGCCCTTTTGATGTAACTTCGGCCTTCTAACTTGCTTTGTCTTCAATCTCGGCCCCTCCAAAGCATCTCAATTCATCGTTCAAGCTCTCCCCAACTAGCCACTTGCGTTCTAAATCACGTCTTTTCCTACAAAATAAGATAAAACAACCAAAACTACGAAAACAAACATAAGTCTATAAAGAGAGATAAAATAGATAAATTACACATATTAGCAAGTTAAGAAGAGTTCGTTAACATAATAAAACATGCAATTTTATGTCGTTAACAATCAGTAACCCTCCTATCTAAATTATGACATGTCCAAACATCGCCGTTGTAGATAGTTTGTTCTTGTCACGTGAGCCAGCTTACACGTGGCAGTCATCCAGCACATCTGGTGGTGTTCCAGTACTACACAAGCGTTACCCATGCTTATCTATATGGGAGCAGCGAGACAGGGCCCCTCGCATATCATTCAACGCGAGACTTGTAGGGACTTAGTAATATATGTCGCACGCGAGCGACAACCAAGCCCGCACGCGACCCTTGGTAACTGGCTTGAGATATTTATGGCCACGTGTCCCATGAACCCAGTCAACCTCATAACGGTTCCGGTATACACGGACGAAGTGCGTAACGGTCCATATATATGCGGTCGAACGTGCCGTTATGGTTAAGGTAATTAACCCGCCATTAATGGGCGCATTAACCCACTACAACGGTCACATTCCCACTATATATAGGATTGTTAACCCTTCATTGCAACTCTCTGATATACCTACGCGGAAGCTCTTCCCATATAATCTCTCTCTCTCTCTCTCTCTCTCAGTTACCATTGTCTTGCTCTCTCCCTACTCACAACCTACACTCCCTGTGTTCCTATTCTCTACCCCTGGTGCACACTTGGATCATCCTCAAAGGATCCTCCTGTATACATTGGTGAACCTGACGTGAATCCGACTTTAGCAAGCAGCCATGTCTCACGATGAAGATGCCAGCAACCGATCTCCCTCAACAGAGACAACTTCAGGGGAGGAAACCCTCCCTAATTCCACAGAAACCAGTGGTACTCCAACCCTGGAGAAGTTGAATGAAACCCTCCAGAGCTTGGCAAAGGCTCTCCAGGCTCAGTCTGCACAGATGGCCCAGATCTGTCGATTCTGGGAGCTCTTGCTCAGAATCCGGCACTGGGAATTGCTGTCTCCCAGGGGACAGGGGTAACGCCCACACCTCCTAACTCCAGCTTGCAAAGCCCACCAACAACTGCCCAACCATCTCTTACTCAAGGACACATTACCCAACTACCAATTGTTGCGCCTGTTTCGCTGCTACCGGGTGTTCCCACTAATGTTCAACCACAGCACCCCCTCCTTTCCCCGCCTGCAGCTGTAAACAATGTTGGTTACACCCCCAATCCAAGTGATGCATATGTTCCTTCCCCATCTGCGACCCTTCTTCCTACTGCGGGAAGAAGTGCATCAACAAGCATGACGGCCTTGGAGCAGCGCTCGGAAAATTTCCTTGCGAATCAGGGCTTCACGGACAATGTCATTCCGAAGGTTGATAACGCGCCTCCTAATCCCCGCGAAATTTATCTGATGCCCAACCCTGCAGGGTACAAAGCTCCTAAGTTGGAGAAATTCGATGATGTCAATGAGAATGCTCAGGAGCATGTTATGGGATTCAACAACATGACGGGGCCACACAGGGTTGATTCTAACCCGGTGATGCGCGAGTTCCCTAAGTCTTTGGGGAACGTCGCATACAAGTGGTACAAGACATTGGAAGTTGTGTCCATAAATACATGGGAGGACACGGTCAAAAAGTTATACACCAAGTTTTCCAGATGGAGGAGAAGGTCACGATGATTCACTTGTCGCCCATGTATCAAAAGCGTGATGAAGAAGGAGTCGCATTCATCAAGAATTTCAGGGCAAAGTCGCTGGAGTGCAGAGATGAGGTGGTTGAAAGCCGGATCGTCGAGATATGTCTCCAAGGAATGTGAAAGATCAGGTTGTGCAAGACTTGAAATAGCTCAGCTATTTCAAGGCCTTGAACCAGCTTTCAAAACCTTGAATCAGTCTCAGAGGCTTGAAAATAGTTTAGCTATTTTTAAGGCCTTGAAACTGGATTCAAAGCCTTGAAACTGCTTAACCTGTATGCACACTCTCAGGGGGAGTTTTCTGCGAACTCTCTGAATTGATTTACTCTATCTCTCTTTCATATGCTTGATTCATTGTTATTAGATGATGAAAGACAATTTGTTCTAACATGTTTCTATCATAAGATATCATCTGTTTGACCATGATAATGCAGGAAATTTTGTTTCTAAGTTTTGCAGGATTGTTTCCTAAACTGAATTGCTGCAGATATGGAAATAGTTGGACACTTTGATCCTGTGATCAATTAGACATGTGTGACAGCTTCTCATGGTGTTTAAATTAAAGATTACAACAAAATCTTTGAAGATTGTGATCATCCAACCATTGCAGAAGATTTCAAAGGAGTCAAACTTTGTTGCCTACAAAATAGGAAGTTTGTTGCTGAAAATCTGGGGAGATTTGCAGAGCTGTTTGAAATTTAAATAGAGCTCAAATCCGAAGAAACAAGAGACAACACTCAAGGGGAAAAAACAGTGAAAGAGTTCTGGACTGACAAGCATCAAATAAGTTCATCATTCTTCCAATCCATTCCACAGAAGTTCACTGCATTTTTCACTGCAGTTGTACTTCTGTATTGAGCTGTATTGGTCGATCATTTCCGTATTATCTTTGTATCCATTCTCAAGGATTGTTCAAAGTGAACAATAGAGAATTCTTAGTTAATCAGTTAGCTAGAGCAGGTACAAGACATGTTAGGGAAAAACTTAAGCTGTAACAGAGTAAGGGAACTCTCTGGGCTTGAGTTCGAGGTCTTAGCTTTTGATTAATAAGAATTGAGTTGCAAATACTGCATGGATCTAATCCTTGAGGTAGAGACACAGGTCCAAGTGGACTAAACTCTATAAATCACTTGTCTTCTACATTTTCAGTTCATTCATTTTCATAGCTTTTGCAGCACACAAATTTTTTTTATTTTTCAAGGGTTTGAACTTGTTTTCAAGGCCTTGAAAAAGGCATACTTGCTCTATACTTTCTGCATCTTCTTTCCAAGAACTTGAGTTAATTTTTAAGGCCTTGAACTTCATTGGTTGATCAAGTTTTCATCTTCCTAGCAAGTTTTGCAAAAAGTTGGCATACTCTTTTCAAACCCCCCCTTCTAGAGTATCTTAGCTGCTTATACATCTGCATACTCACACTTTCAATTGGTATCAGAGCTTGTATCAATGTATAAGATTTAACCATCTGGTGATCATGAGTACTGCTGGTGATGGTGGTTTCTCACAGGGAAGAGCTGGTAACAGACCTCCTCTATTCTGTGGAGAAAATTTTGATCACTGGAAAGCTCTCATGAAAATGTTCATTATTGATCAAGATCAAGAGCTTTGGACCATTATCCAAAATGGACCCCATACTTTCTACACAGAGAAAGATGGGATCAGAACTCCCAAAATAGAAGACTCACTCTCCTCTTCTGAGTTAGAGCAATTTTCTAAGAACTACAAGGCTATTAACAATATGTATTGTGCTTTGAGTACAGATGAATTCAACATGATATCTGGATGCACAACTGCCAAAGAAATCTGGGATAAACTTTTGGTTACTTTTGAAGGAACCAGTCAAGTGAAGCAAACCAAGCTCAACATTTATCTCAGACAATATGAGCTGTTCAAGATGAATGCAGATGAGTCCATCTGAGACATGTTCAAGAGGTTCATTGATATTGTCAACAACCTTGACTCACTGGGAAAACACTTTTCCAATGAAGAAAATGTGAGGAAGATTCTCAGAAGTCTTCCAAAGGCAAAATGGGAACCAAAAACCATAACCATTGAAGAAGCTCAGAATCTCTCAACTTTACAACTTGATGACCTACAAGGGAAGCTCCTGACACATGAGATATCTATGAATGAAGTTGATGGAGAACTCTCAGGTGGTGTCAAGAACTTAGCTCTCAAAGCCAAGGAAAATGAGAGAACACAGAGCCTTGAAACTGAGGATGGTGATGCTGATCATTCAATTCTCTTAATTTCCAAAGCCTTGACAAGGATTCTCAAAATGAAGAAAAACTTTGGAAGCAAAGATCTCAACAGAGAAAGGCATAGATCATCCAGCAACAAGGACTACAAAGGTAAGTCCTCTTCACAGAACAAGTCAAAAGTTATGAACCGCTTTGAGTGTGGTGATGCAAGACACTTGATAAGAGACTGTCCACACAAAAAGAGCAAGAATTTTCAAAACAAAGATCATGACAGAAGAAAGAAATCCATGATAGCTTCATGAAGTGATTCAGATAGCTCTAGTGAATCTGGATCTAAGGAAGAACATGCCAACTTATGCTTCATGGCCAAGCATGATGATAGTTCTGAAAAGAACATTGAGGTAATGGTAAATTTTCTAATTTCAAAACCAAAAGAAGCTCTTTCAGAATATCTCAGAACAATGCTTTTAAATGAGGAAGATTATCTAGAATGAGATTATATTTTTGAAAGAAAAAGTTCATGAGCAAGCAAAAGAAAACTTACAACTTGTTTGCCTGAATCAGAAATTTGAAATCTCTCAGAAGAAAACTGACAGTGATTTCAAGGCCTTGAAAACCAGTTTCAAAGCCTTGAAAACAAAAGTCAAGGAAGTAGTCACTGAAAACTCCTCAGTGAGTGACAGCCTTGTTAATCTAAGACAATAGGTTGATGATTTAGAGAAACAAAAGATTACTCTTACTAAGAAACTTCAAGAATTTGAACTGGTCAAAGTCAAGCTTGCTAGATCAGAACACAAGTTGAACTTGACTCTTGGAGGAAGTTCACAGTCTGTTCACAAGCTGGTATTGGATTCAATCCAAACTTTCCAAGAAGGAACAATACCAGGTTTGTGAAAGATGGAAACAAAACTTCTCCTACTTGTCATTGTTGTTGCAAAACTGGTCATGTTAAGATGACTTGTCCTTTTAGAAGAAGAGACCCTCACATAATGTGGAACACTTTTCCTTTTCAACTCAAAGGACAAGTTAAGCAGATTTGGGTTCCTAAAGGGGTTAGACCACCTAACATGGTTGATCCTGAATATGAATCCAAATTCCACACTTGGTCTAACAGTTGGGTAAGGTAGTGATTGGTGTTTGCAGGTTGTCACCAATGTCAAAGAACAGAAGTGGTTCATGGACAGTGGTTGCTCAAGACACATGAGTGGAAAGAGATCTCTATTCTCAGAATTAAAGGAGCAATCAAAAGGTTCAATAACACTTGGCGACGAAGGCAAATGCAATATTCTTGGTATTGGAAAATTTCGTACAAATTTTGAAAACTCTATTTCTGATGTATATATGTTGAAGGTTGGAAGTTTAATTTGCTTAGTGTATCTCAGCTTTGTGATAATGGCAACAAATTATCTTTGATAAAGAGAAATGTATGGTGCAAAATGAGAAATCAGGAGATTGCATTCTCACAGCCTCGAGATCAAACAATGTTTATACTTTTCAGACTAACAAAGTTGCAGATGAAAGTTTGAAGTGTCTCAAGGCCTTGAAAGAGAATTCAAAGCTTTGGCACAGGAAACTTGGTCATATCAGCTTGCATTCTTTGAACAAGTTGATTTTCAAAGACTTAGTAAGAGGATTGCCATCTATCATGTAACACCCCCAAATGGCCCAAGCCGGAGGCCCCGGGATGTCACACCGTACCCGAGATTAAACCCGGATACAGGAAGATTTTATAACATGGTTCTCAAGCAAAAACATCCACAATGATAATTAAAACTAATTGAAACTATCCATTATTACAATCCAAATTATTCTAGCCTCAAATCGGGCATAAACAAACTAAAGTGTTTAAAATACTAAAGAGTTCAAATTCAAAATAAAAATGCCAGTGATCCATATGATGATACCCGTCCCCTTCTACGCCAGGTAACCATCCTCTAAACCTGTGGTGCGGAATCAAAAAGAAACACCACAGTACAAAATCAGCATGAAATACTGGTAATAAACACCCAAACATGTAAAATGATGATGGGATAGTTATAAAACAAAGTCTCATTTATAAGTAAGAGTTATTCTCAAAACGCAACTGAAATAAAGTTGACCCTTATCGGAAACATGAGAGTTCCCAATTCTATAATATTTCCAACCAATTCCATAATCATTAGGAAATCCAAAATCACACATTAACTCTTTTTTCATTAACAAAACCAAAATCCATCATTATTAATTCGTTGTGACGGGGGAACTCAAATAAACCACAACTTCCATGACCTTAAGTGTCAACACCCCCCTAAGACTGCAAACGGCCAGAGGAGTGAGTACATGCCGCTATCCGGGGACTTGCAACCGGACCAAAAAAAAAGGGACGGGACCGCAGCCAACACGGCCAAAGATAATAATAATGGCCCCGCACAACTTATTCCACTTTACGTTATAGTTCATAAATATCATGACGTTGTTTTCTGCAAAACCATTTAACAAGTAGAAATCATGTATTTCAAGTCATGTAGCACGTAAACACATTTTAAGACGTAACAAATCAAAGTATTCATTTGAAACGAAAGAGATAGGCACACTAGGCTTGGCATGTTTACTTACCTCAAAGCAAATCCAACTATAGCAATCAATCAAAGTACTCTACGTACTCGTTGTCGACGAACTCGTCACCTACACGTAACAATATTCTAATTAAACAAAATATTCTAGCAATACACTTGCTATACTAGCTACATGCATATGATAGTAAATGGTTTAGGTTTCTAAAACCAACCTAACATCCCACTTAATTCATACTTCAAAACAAAACCGAAAACCTTGCCCCGAAATCCTCTAACCTAAAGCATACATAACCTATCATAACTCCACCAATTTATTACTCCAGTTTCCCAAACATATCATGGCTCAAAACAGTTCCATTGGATTCAAAACATTCTAAATAACAGGTTTAGCCTCAAACGGATCTTAATTTCGATTCCTGGATCAAAAGATATGCTCGATTCAAGTTTCCAATTTCACCCAAAACACACATAAGGGAATTATCAATTTTCATGAAACTTTTCCCCCAAGCATCTAGTTCATCCTATATTCATGCTAAACCTAATATAACATGATTCCCAACATCAAATCAGGTTGTTACCCACATACCATGATCATCCAATAACCCAAATTGCTTAATGAAACTTCTCCTCCAAACTAGAGTTATTTCCCATAAACCATAAACATGATAAACCCTAAAAATTGATTAGCAATCCGACGGATCCATGAATAATGAACTTAACAATATCAAACTGAAAATTGAAGATCACATGCAACGTACATGAATCATAAACAAGTGATCAAGAGAACAAGAGATCAAGAAGAGAAAAGAAAAGAAGAACCAAAACTAGCTCAAACCCGTCGCCCATGGAGGCCGGACGGGAAGAGAGAGAGACGGACGGAGAGAGGGAAATAAAAATAGAAAGAAAGAATGAAAAGAGAGAGAGATTACCTGATCGGAGGAAGAGAGAGACGGCGGCGGCGGTGGTTGTTGCCGTCGGGGAAGAGAGAGAGCCGAAAGAGTGAGAGAGAGGGTCGGGTGAGAGAGGGAGAGACGTGAGAGAGATAGAGAGAAATAGGGAGAGTGAGGGTTTTATGAGAGTTGGAAAAAAATCAACTTCATAAGGAAGGAAACCCTCCTGAATTAGGAAACTTTACATAGGAAGAAAAGTTGGGTCAAAAGACACTTTTTCCCCCTTTATTTTTTCCAAAAGACAACTACCTCCTCCAAACTCAAGTAAAAGACACTAAACTCTTGGATTAAAGTTACAAAGATCCCCCCAACTCTCGTAACCATTATAATTAACTCTCTACAATTAAATTAACTCCCCAACACTTATAATAATATCACAAAATACCCAAAGTCACAAAACGGGGTATTTCATCCTTCCCTCCTTAAAGAGAACTTCGTCCTCGAAGTTTAAACTAAAACCTCCCTCCTTAACGAGAACTCGTCCTTGAAGTTTAAACTAAACCTTAACCACAATAAGGTATGCACCTCCCTCAATGGTACAACTACTAAATGCAAACCTAAGGTCATGAATGATATGCAATATACTATAAGTAGTAATGTAACAAAAAAAAACGTAAGACCGTAGGATTACATCCTCTCCCCCTTAGAGGAGTGACGTCCTCGGAACTCAAGGTACCTCTTCAAAAAGGTGAGGGTACTTCTTTCTCATATCATCCTCCGCTTCCCAAGTTGCCTCTTCAGTGAGGTTATTTGTCCACAAGACCTTCACAATCTTGACACTCTTGTTACGGGTGTTCCTTGTCTTGGTGTCTAAAATCTTGTCAGGATGATCTTCATAACTCAAAGACGGGTCCAGTTCTACTGGTTCGGGACCTAATACATGAGATGGGTCAGGCACGTACTTCTTCAGCTGAGTTACGTGGAATACATTGTGAACACGACCCAAATTCGATGGTAAATCCAATCGATAAGCCACTTTTCCAATCTTCTCTATGACATCATATGGTCCAATGAATTTCGGGCTCAAATTCCCTTTCTGATTGAACCTCATGACTCCTTTAGTAGGCGAAACTTTAAGAAATGCCTTTTCTTCAACTTGAAATTCCAATGGTCTCCTTTTCTGATCAGCGTAGGACTTCTGTCTATCTGGGCTGCTTTCATTCGCTGCTGGATAGGTCTCACCTGATCTGTCATCTCTTCAATTAGTTTTGGACCAATTATTATCGTCTCGCTTATGTCGCTCCAACACAATGGTGTTCTACATTTTCTTCCATACAACGCCTCATGTGGTGCCATTGCGATACTGGCATGGTGACTGTTGTTCTAGTAGAATTCTATCAAAGGTAATCTATCAACCCATGAACCTTGAAAATCCATAACACAAGACCTTAGCATGTCTTCCAAAGTCTGAATTGACCTCTCGGTTTGTCCATCCGTAGCAGGGTGGAACGCCGTGCTAAATTTCAACTGAGTTCCCAGTGCCTCCTGGAGTGCTTTCCATAAGTGAGAAAGAAAGTTTGGATCTCTGTCGGAAACTATAGAGCTTGGTACTCCATGATATCTGAAAATTTTCTTCATATACGCATCGACTCTTTGTTCCATATTCCCTGTGTCATTCATCGGAATGAACCTTGTTGCCTTGGTCAATCTGTCAACTACGACCCAAATTTGATTCAATCGATTCTTCGATGTCAGTAACGCAGTCACGAAATCCATTGAAATTGAATCCCACTTCCAAACTGGTACATCTAATGGTTGAACTAAGCCTCACATTCTCTTATGTTCAAACTTCACCTTCTGACAAGTTAAACATCTTGCCACAAATTCTGCTACTTCCCTTTTCATGTTGGGCCACCAAAACATCTTCTTCAGATCCTTATAGAGTTTGTCACCCCCTGGATTTACAGAGTAGGGTATGTTGTGCGCTTCACGCATCAACTTTTCCTTAGTTTCCGTACACTTATGTGTTACACACCACCTCCCTTTGTAACGGATACTTCCATCCTCATGGATCTTAAAATCCTTTACTTGACCTTCTGCAATCTTCTTCTTTATCCTTTCCAGCATCACATCTCCTGGCTGGTTACTTCTTATTTCTTCTAATACATCTGGCACAACTGTCATATTCCCAAGGATATTCTTCACTCCACCTTGTTCCACTACTTCGATCTCGAGCTTTCGGAACTCATGGCATAGCCGGTCTGGAAAAACTAGCATTGTATCCAAAGTATGGCTCGATTTTCGGCTTAACGCATCGGCTACTACGTTTGCCTTCCCTTCGTGGTATTGGATACGCAAATCATAATCCTTTATGACCTCCAACCAACGTCTTTGCCTGTTGTTTAGCTCTTTCTGAGTGATGTTTTTGAGACTGTTGTGGTCCGTATACAATCTACACACAGATCCATATAAATGATGTCTCCATATCTTCAGTGCGAAAACTATTGCTGCAAGCTCTAAGTCATGCGTAGCATAGTTCTCTTCATGAACTTTCAGTTGTCTTGAAGCAGAGGCAATAACCCTCCTTCCTTGCATAAGCACGCATCCTAAACCCTTCTTCGACGCGTCACTGTAAACTTCAAACTCGCTAGAATCATTGGGTAAAGCTAACACAGGTGTTGTAGTCAACTTTTCCTTCAATGTCTAGAATGCTTCTTCACAATCTTCGCTCCACCGATACTTTACCATCTTCTTGGTTAGCGTAGTCATCGGTCTAGCTATCTTCGAGAAATCTTTTACAAAACGCCTGTAATATCCTGCTAATCCCAGAAAACTTCTTACTTCGGACACATTCTTCGGAGTAGGCCAATCCTTAACTGCTGAAATCTTTCCTGGATCCACGGATATCCCTTCCTTGGAGATTATGTGACCCAAAAATGGAACATGCTTTGGACAAAACTCACACTTCGAGAGCTTAGCATACAACTTCTCATGTCTCAATGTCTCTAACACTACCTTGAGATTTTCTTCGTGTTCTTCCTCGCTCTTTGAATGAACAAGGATGTCATCAATAAAGACGACCAGGAAACGATCCAGAAACGTCCACATAAGACGATTCATTAGATCCATAAATACTGCAGGAGCATTAGTTAGACCAAAAGGCATAAGAGTAAACTCATAGTGTCCATACCTCGTTCTAAAGGCTGTGTTCGGGATGTCCTTCTCGGCTACCCGAAGTTGGTGATACCCTGATCTCAAGTCTATCTTTGAGAAAACACTCGCCCCTTGCAACTGATCGAACAAGTCGTCAATTCGGGGTAAAGGGTATTTATTCTTGATCGTTGCGCTATTAAACTCTCTATAGTCAATGCAAAACCTCAAGCTTCCGTCTTTCTTCTTCACAAACAATACCGATGCTCTAAAGGTAATCTAAACCTAGAGTCTCATTCTAAGATGGTGTCGGAACCAGCTAACTCTTCTGTCACCTTGGGGAGCACTTGTTAATTTCTAAGCCTCTTTTCTTCAGGTAGAATGCCGCGCAAACAACCTTGCGGTTTTCAGGGCACTCTACCAACTCAAGGATCTTATCCATCTCATCGATCCAGTTTTCGAGCTCAACAGGATCCTCATAGCCTGTAAAGTTTTGTGGCTTCATGTCAGCCACTTTCTTCGCCCAGTTAGCTGCATTCGGTTCTCCTTGGTTCACGTTCTGAGCCATTTGAGCAAATTGAGCAAATAATTGCTCCATGTTGTTGTTGTTGTTGTTTGGTGCTGCCATTGGTACTTGGCGATTTCTCCTGGTGTAGTATTGATGTGGTCTATCAGTCATAATCTCTACACAATAGCCTATTGTATTACTTATAAAGTATCGAGAAGTACAAACAATCATGCATATATGGCATGTAGTGCACAATTAAACAATTAATGTCACACATTGATCATCATTGAAGTCAATTACACATGCATTTCCACATAGGCTGGTCACGTCTCAACTTTTCATCTTATTCAAAAATTGGAAGAAGAATCAATTGGATAAGAAAAAATTATGAATTTCGGTGTGCAACAACATCTCTGGATCTAATTTCATAATCGAGAAGAATCAACACAAAATCAACTGTAGAACTCAAGATACAAAGGGAATACTACAGCTGCTGTCACAGACCACCAGAACAGAAACTTTGACTTTGAAAAGTCTTAAACTTACTTTAAAATTCTCAAAATGAGATAGGATTTCTCCCAGAGTTAGCCAAACGTGTCTACTAGCTGCCATAAAAATTTGTGATCAAAACAAGATCTGGAAGATAGGTAAACTTCAAAAATGATACAGCTAGTCACTTTGCAATTCTGCTACTGAACCACCAACTTTGAAAAATCGTAATATTTCCCCAGAACTCATATAGGTCTGAAATTTTTATGGTAGATACCTGTATATGTCTAATTTTTGGGAAATTTCAGGGAAAAATAACTCCAAAATTGAATACGTCTGCTACAACAAAAACTATCTGTTGCGCAGATTCGACAACATCTAAAATCAATGTCTTTGCGTTCTAACTTCATGAACGCTTCCTAAGCACTTGATCAATGATAACAAAACATAATACAACCTTAATCTATCAAATCATACACCAAAATTCAGAAATCTAAATTTATTAAACTCCCAAATCGGGTTCTCAAAGCATGAGTATCGTCTCCATCACGAAAACAAGATCCACCTAATTAACTACCAACAATCGTCTCTAGCTCAAAAGTGGCTATGCAAAAGGAATCATTCAAGAAAATTCAAAGTATTGTTTGGCATAATAGCCTTATTCAAATTAATAACAAAACTCAAAATGCATCAAGTCTAGGAAATCTAAAGAATTCTAACGAGCTTAATCCTCGTCCTCGTCGCTTTCATCCAACTCCTCCTCTTCATCCGCATCATACTCGTGCTCTTCACCTTCACTCGGGTCTTCTTCACTCTCTTCATACTCCATGGGATCTTCCTCAATCTCGGGGTATTCATCGACATCTTCCATTGGATCCACTTCGACTTCCTCATCATCACTAGAGTCTATAAAGATCACTTCTTCATCGTCACTAGAGTCTATAACTATCACCTCATTGCCTTCAATATGATTCACTTTAATAGCCGTATAGCCTTGCCACTTCATGTGAACCTCCATAAATAATTTGCATATGAAATCGGCGCTCACCACCCATTCGCCTTGGTAGAGATGGTCCCTAGAGTTCATTCTGTTGAAATTGTCCATGAGATCGCTATACTTTGCTATAATGTCTCCAAACATAGGTCCTGTAGGAAGTGCTTTCACCATACAATATGCCTGAAAAGCTAGATTACGGTACCGAGGAAATTCCAATGCAACGAATCTTTGCTCACAATACTGAACGACGCGATCACGAAAAGTAGTGAGATCTTCACCCTCGACCCAAGGTGTCACAACCGGGTGCTTCTCAACGGGCAACACACGTTTCCTAGCGGTGGTTTTGGTTACGACCATCTACAAAAAGAAAACAACTCCATAAGTATCTTGCTCCACAAATATATGTCGTAAACAAAATGACTACTCTTCGCAAATCAATTATTATTCCCAAGACTCCAAATTGATAATCACAAGACTCTTGAAGAAATTTCCCAACAACATGCCTTAAAAGTAGGCTTCCAACCCGAACTCCAATGAAATGGCTCAACAATCCGATCTCTTAGTATCTTGGATAGGATAAGGATCCTAGTTAGGAATGGGTGGGTGGAAATACTTGTTTTCTATCCTATTTTCTAAACACTTACAAATAATAGTCCTATCCACACTACCCAATTTCTCACGGCTTGTCAAATTTTAGTTATTTTTCCTATATTAATTTTAGTTACCCTAACAAGTTTCGATTTTCTTTTTGGAGTGCCGGGTCTGATACCAACTGTAACACCCCCAACTGGACCAAGCCGGAGGCCCGGGTATGTCACTCCGTACCCGAGATTAAACCCGGATACAAGGAGATTTTATAACATAGTTCTCAAGCAAAAACATCCACAATGATGATTAAAACTAATTGAAACCATTCATTATTACAATCCAAATTATTCTAGCCTCAAACCGGGCATAAACAAAATAAAGTGTTTAAAATACTAAAGAGTTCAAATTCAAAATAAAAATACTAGTGATTCATATGATGATACGCGTCCCCTTCTACGCCAGGTAACCATCCTCTAAACCTGTGGTGCGGAATCAAAAAGAAACTCCACAGTACAAAATCAGCATGAAATACTGATAAATAAACACCAAAACATGTAAAATGATGATGGGATAGTTATAAAACAAAGTCTCATAAGTAAGAGTTTTTCTCAAAACACAACTGAAATAAAGTTGACCCTTATCGGAAACATGAGAGTTCCCAATTCCATAATATTTCCAACCAATTCCATAATTATTTAGGAAATCCAAAATCACACATTAACTCTTTTTCCATTAACAAAATCAAAATCCATCATTATTAATTCTTTGTGACGGGGGAACTCAAATAACCCACAGCTTCCATGACCTTAAGTGTCGACACCCCCCTAAGACTGCAAACGGCCGGAGGAGTGAGTACATGCCACTATCCGGGGACTTGAAACCGGACCAAAAAAAAAGGGACGGGACCGTAGCCAACACGCCCAAAGATAATAATAATGGCCCCGCACAACTTCTTCCCCTTTACGTTATAGTTCATTAATATCATGGTGATGTTTTTCAGCAAAACCATTTTAACAAGTAGAAATCATGTATTTCAAGTCATGTAGCACGTAAACACATTTTGAGACATAACAAATCAAAATATTCGTTTGAAACGAAAGCGATAGGCACACTAGGCTTGGCATGTTTACTTACCTCAAAGAAAATCCAACTATAGCAATAAATCAAAGTACTCTACGTACTCGTCATCGACGAACTCGTCACCTACACGTAACAATATTCTAATTAAACAAAATATTCTAGCAATACACTTGCTATACTAGCTACATGCATATGATAGTCAATGGTTTAGATTTCTAACACCAACCTAACATCCCACTTAATTCATACTTCAAAACAAAACCGAAAACCTTGCCCCAAAATCCTCTAATCTAAAGCATACATAACCTATCATAACTCCACCAATTTATTACTCCAGCTTCCCAAACAGATCATGGCTCAAAAGCAGTTCCATTGGATTCAAAACATTCGAAATAATAGGTTTATCCTCAAACGGATCTTAATTTTGATTCCTGGATCAAAAGATATGCTCGATTCAAGTTTCCAATTTCACCCAAAACACACATACGGGAATTATCAATTTTCATGGAACTTTTCTCACAAGCATCTAATTCATCCTATATTCATACTAAACCTAATATAACATGATTCCCAACATCAAATCAGGTTGTTACCCACATACCATGATCACCCAATAACCCAAATTGCTTAATCAAACTTCTCCTCCAAACTAGAGTTATTTTCCATAAACCATAAACATGATAAACCCTAAAAATTGATTAGCAATCCGACGAATCCATGAATAATGAACTTAACAATATCAAACTGAAAATTGAAGATCACATGCAACGTACATGAATCATAAACAAGTGATCAAGAGAACAAGAGATCAAGAAGAGAAAAGAAAGAAGAAACAAAACTAGCTCAAACCCGCCGCCCATGGAGGCCGGACGGGAAGAGAGAGAGACGGACGGAGAGAGAGAAATAAAAAGAGAAAGAAAGAATGAAAAGAGAGAGAGATAGAGAGAGAGAGATTACCTGGTCAGAGGAAGAGAGAGACGGCGGCGGTGGTGGTTGTTGCCGTCGGGGAAGAGATTTAGTAGACAAGACTCTTTTCATTAAGACTCATGAGAAAAATTTACTTGTAGTTCAGATATATGTTGATGATATACTGTTTGGAGCTACTAATGATCAATTATGCAGAGAATTCTCAAGTCTTATGAGCAGGGAATTTGAGATGAGCATGATGGGAGAGTTGAACTTCTTCCTAGGACTTCAAATACATCAATTGAAGAAGGGCATCTTTCTGCATCAAAGCAAGTACACAACAGACTTACTAAACAAATACAGCATGGCTCAATGTAAGGAAGCCAAGACTTCTATGATATCTACACTATCCTTAGACAAGGATGAATCTGGTAAGAGTGTCAATGTAAAAGAGTATAGAGGCATGATTGGATCATTACTCTATCTAACAGCAAGCAGGCCGGATATTATGTTTAGTATGTGCATGTGTGCTAGATTTCAAGCTGATCCAAAAGAATAACAATTAACTGTTGTAAAGAGAATATTCAGATATCTCAATGGTACCAAATACTTAGGGCTTTGGTATCCAAGACATTCTAACTTCTCTTTACATGGTTTTCAGATGCTGACTTTGCAGGTTACAAGGTTGATAGGAAAAGTACTTTAGGAACCTGCCAATTCATTGGATCATCCTTGATTAGTTGGCATTCCAAGAACTAGAATTCAGTTGCTCTATCAACAGATGAAGCTGAATATATAGCTGCAGGAGCATGTTGCTCACAAGTATTATGGATTTCTCAATACCTAAGAGACCTTGGATTTGACTTCAGAGGCATACCTATTAAGTGTGACAACACTAGTGCAATTTCAATTGCAAAGAATCCAGTGCAAAACTCAAGAACCAAACAAATTGATGTCAGACACCACTTCATCAGAGATCATGCTGAGAAAGGTGATATTGTTCTTGAATTTGTAGCTACTAACATGCAAATTGCAGATATCTTCACCAAACCATTAGCAGATGAAAGATTCCCAGTTCTAAGACTGGAATTGGGGATGCTAAATAAGGATGCATTGATTTAGGGGGAGCATAGGTAAGGAAGATAAGTTGTATGTGTTTACAAAGGTTTGAACTGAGCTTCAAATCCTTGAAAATCAGTTCAAAGCCTTGATTTTTACCTGCTGCAGTGTTACAGTATTTCAAGACCTTGAAAGCCTTTTCAATGCCTTGAAAATGAGTCTGCTACACCGATAGTCAATAATCTTGGATAATTCTATGTTGGGTGATATCTCTGTAGATATTTTCCTAATATAGCCCCTACCCTTTTCAAAAATTTGATTTAGCCAAAAATAGTATTAGTATATTCTATTTCCCAACGACATAAAAGTTTTAAAACTTCTCTGATCATTGCAAATCTTTTGAGAATCAGAGAGATACTAGTTTCCTTTTGAAACTCAAACTCTTTCAGTATTTATCCTCTTCTCTTCTCCTTCATTCCGTATCATTCCATCTCTCTCTATTCTTCTCCCAAACCCTAATGAGCACAAGAAGAGCCTCAGATAGAATCAAGATGGCTGGAGTGTTGGAATAGATGCCCTAGAGGCAATCTAGTTTAGTATGAATTATTTGTGGCTAGAAATTCATTTATTATTTATTGGATATTTAATATAATGAAGTCCTTAGATTTACAATTGTGTTGTTTATCTTAAATATCCCTAGTCAAGTATAATGATTAATGGGACAATCATCTATAGACTAGTATGGGGTTGGATTGATATAGAGATGTCATGATCCAACACATAGGTGTGCATTATGGAATGTTGCACTGGATTGACCCATCTCCGAGAAGGCTACATACACGTTATGTTGAGTCACAAGCGCTTCTCGCGGTGCAATGGTATTGTCATCCTTAGACTTGAAGTCACTAGATATTCTAGTTGTGGATTATTGTGATCTTGGTAGCGTTAAACGCTACACCGTAACTGGGTAGTTATAAAGGCGTGTACTGGATACAATAAGAAGCAAGCTTAGAGATCGTAGTGGACGTAGATAGAATTTTTCCCTCCCACATAACGGGAGCAAATATCCTAGGCCACTCGTGGGATAGTGCTTATAGAATGTCTGGCCAGACTCAAATAAATCAATATGGGATATTGATGTTATTTGCACGAATAAGGCTATTCCCATAGATCGAGAAACTATGGATTGGATATACGAGTGTGACTTGTATGTCTCGTGTCCAATCCGGATATAGAGACAAAGGGATGAGACAATTACTTGTACAAAGGTTGTCAAGATGACTATTCTATTAGTTGGCTAGAATGGATGTTTTGCTAGAAACCACTCCATATTAGCAAATAGTTGCTACCAACTAGATAGAACCTATGGGGTCACACGCTACATAGAGTTGAACTAGATTTGGGAATTAATTAATTGGATTAATTAATTAGAAGGATCACTTTGCAAACCCTTGCAAACTTAGTAGGGACTAATTTGCAAGGAAGGGACTAAATTGAATTCTAGTAGGACTAGAATAAGTCCTTTAGGTAGTTAACAAGGAGTTGTTGGACTATATAAAGGACCTTCCTTCCTTCCTTCCCACATAACTTATGCTCATTAGTGAACATAACAAAGAGTGGGAGAGAACAAAAGGAGAGAGAGCAAGCAACAAGGAGGCCCGACCGCCCCCTTGCCGCCGCCCCGTCCCCGTCGGCCAAAGGAGGCCGAGACCCTCCTTTTGGGTCTCGTTTTGCATGATTTCTTCTTCCTCTTCCTCTTACGGGCTAGCACCAAGGATTTGGGAGATCTAGGATCAACTCTAGGCGTGGATCAACTATAGAGAACGTGACAAAATTCGCGTTTGAAGTCATCAAGGAGAACCCAAAGGTGTGTTTATGATTTCTAACCCTTACCATCGTTATGTCTATTGACTTGTGATCCTTGGAGGGTTTTGCATGGTTTTATGTATGTTTATGCTTCCGTTGCGCAATCCATGAATCAAAACCCTACAGTGGTATCAGAGCCTGGTTGTAGAGCATAAACGTGGTTTATGTGTTACGTTTTAGTTGTTTTACACCTTAATTTGATTGTTTATCGCGTAAAACAAGACAAATCAAGCATGGGATGCAATTTGTCAATAATTAATCATAACAATATCCAATGTTTGCATTGGATGCATGAATTGGTGAGTTTGAGAAATTTTAGGATCTTAGATCTAGGGTTTGGGCATCCTTGGGGAAGAAAGAGTTCTCCCAAAACAAGAAAACAACCAAACTTGGGCACCAAGAAAGGGAGTTGTTTTGGAAACAACTCCCTCAAGGAGGTTCGGCCCCCCTAGGGACCGCCCCCCTTGCTTGCCGCCCAAGCTTGGCCGCCCCAGGGGCCGGGCGGCCCTAACCCGCGGGCCTAGGCTTGTGGGTTTTGGGCCGGGCCGGCCCTAGGGCCTTGTGGTTCACTTTGTTGGGCCCGGGCAATTTGATTGTTGGGCCCATGGACCTTTTAACCCTAGAAATCCTAAAATCAATTAAAATTGACCAAGCGCGTTAAAATTGGATTTTAACTGTTTATGTGCAAATCGCATGGTGATTGGATATGGCCTTAGGATGTGGTTTGATGTGGATGTTTAATTTTGTGGTTTGGTTTACGGCATGCGAGCTGATCAATTAATTGTAATAATTAATTAGGGTTTTATGGCCTGCGTGCCATTTTTTTCTCAACTTGTGAGATTTATTTTATTTAGTATAGAAGTTAGCTAGTGCTAGATAAAGTAGATTGTTAGCCAAGATTGAAGAAAAGAAGCCCGAAGCCAAAGAAGCCACAAAAGATGGAGCATGGAGCATGGAGCATTCCATATGACTATGAAGGGTGGACCAAAAGATCAAGACGCATGGAGATGTGTTTGTTTTAGGGTTCATAGATAATTCCATTGGCTTGGAATTATCTTAGTCTAGAAAAGGCCATATCCACATCACGTTTAATTTCTGTTTTGTGGTTTTTTATTTTATTGTCTTATTATTGTGTGGTTGGTGTATGGATGATGCATGCAATTAGGATAATAAGATAATTAGACAACCCGGATCTATTATTTGGAGTTGTGCCCAAACTCAAATAGATAGATTAGTTGATATTGATCAACAAAACAATTAAAATTGAATTTAAAATCCCTCAAAATTCAAATATTGTGTTCTTGCCTTCTCGTTATATAAACACTCGTTATCATCATTATTTACCAAGATCGTGCGTGCCAAAGCATGGCGACTTGGTTCATCATGATGGAATGCGATGGCACGTAACAATGTGCAATTGTTTAGATAAGAGGTTGAACACAACTAGGCTATTATTTTGATTAAGAAACCTAGAGGCAATCAATTGGGATTATCCATAAGGATGGATAAATAAGGAGTTATTTAACCAATTGAACCAAGAGTTGCATATGGGATGCAATTGGAATTGTTCCTACCTAAAGTAGTCAAATTATGGGTGACTTGCCAAAGCAAGCTCATAAGGAGATGAAAGATGGATCTTGGCCCACTAGAAAATATAAGGATATTTTCCGCATTAATATCTTGAGGATTATTAATCCGTAGAAAAATAGTGGGAGCTATATTTGATAAACTAGCCATTATTGAATATAGTCAAAATTCACAAATACTAAAACTTGCGTATTTTCCTTTTGTAGAATTCCAAATGGAAAACAACTCATCGAGTTCACAACATTCCCTACGATCTGTCCTTGAGAAGGACAAGCTCTCTGGAACCAACTTTCTTGATTGGTACAGAAACTTGAGAATTGTTCTCAAGCAAGAGAAGAAACTGTACGCAATAGAGGAGCATGTTCCAGAAGGTCCAGAGAACCAAACACCTGCTGCCCTAAAGGCGTATCAAAAGCGTGTTGATGACGCTAATGATGCGGCATGCCTTATGCTTTGCACCATGACTTCTGAGCTTCAGAAGCAACACGAAAACATGAATGTTGTCGATATGATCGAACATCTAAAGCATCTCTTCCAAGAGCAGGCGAGGGTAGAGAGGTATGAGGTCTCAATGGCACTGTTCAAATGTCATCTGGCAGAAGGGAACCCGGTGGGACCCCATGTACTCCGAATGATCGGGTACTTGGAGAATCTCGCACGACTTGGGTTCCCGGTCCGCCAAGAGTTGGCAACCGATCTCGTGTTGCAATCGTTGTCCGAGAGTTATGGACAGTTCATTATGAACTATAACATGAACGAGATCGTGAAACCACTGCCAGATTTACTCAACATGTTGAGGACGGCTGAACAGAGAATCAACAAGGGTAAGGGCAAAGCCATAATGATGGTACAGAAAGGAAAGGGCAAAAGTTTTGCCTCTTCCTCCAAGGGCAAAGGCAAGTCAGTTGCCAAGTCCAAGTAACCTGCCCTTAAGCCTGTTGGTGGCATTGCCAAGGCCGTGACTAAAGGTGAGTGTCACTACTGCAGTCAGCCTGGACACTGGAGGAGGAACTGCCCAAAATATCTGGAGGACAAGAGGCTTGGAATAGTGATTCCACCACCACCAGGTATTTTTGTTGTAGATGTCAATTTAACTTTCTCTACATCATGGGTATTAGATACTGGATGTGGATCTTATATTTGTCGAAATATGCAGGATCTAAAGAGAAGTAGGAGATTGGCTAAAGGGGAGGTAGAACTGCGCGTTGGGAATGGAGCAAAGGTTGCTGCGTTGGCCATAGGCGTGTGCGAGCTATCTCTGCCTTCAGGATTAGATTTAGAATTAAATAATTGCTATTTTGTGCCTGCTATGAGCAGAAACATTATTTCTATTTCTTGTTTGGACAAGGATGGTTTTATTATTTCAATAAAGAACAATTGTTGTTCCTTTTTATTTAAATAATATTCACTATTTTAGTGCGCAATTATTTAATGGACTTTATGTCCTTGATCTAAGCAATCCTGTCTACAACATTAATACCAAGCGGATTAAAATAAATGATTTAAATCCTGCTTATTTATGGCACTGTCGTTGAGGCCACATAAATGAGAAACGTGTATCTAGACTCCATAAGGATGGATTACTAGACTCATTTGATTTTGAATCATATGAGACATGTGAGGCTTGTTTATTGGGAAAAATGACAAAGTCCCCTTTCAATAAGAAAGGAGAAAGGACTAGTGAGCAATTGGCGCTCATACATACCGATGTGTGCAGGCCATTTGCCACGCCTGCCAGGGGTGGTTTTGTCTACTTCATTACTTTTACTGATGATTACAATAGATATGGATTTGTGTATCTTATGAGGGCAAAATCCGAATCCTTTGAAGTGTTCAAAGAATTCAAGAATGAAGTAGAAAAGCAACTTGGCAAAAGTATAAAGGCTCTACGATCGGATCGTGGAGGAGAATACTTGAGCCAAGAGTTTGACGACTATCTTAGAGAGTGTGGGATCGTGTCCCAACTCACTCCACCCGGAACGCCACAATGGAATGGTGTGTCCGAGAGGAGGAATCGAACCCTATTGGATATGGTTCGATATATGATGTGTCAAACCGATCTTCCATTATCATTTTGGGGCTACGCTCTATTAAGTGCAGCTTTCACCATTAACCGTGTTCCATCTAAGTCAGTCATGAAGACACCATATGAGATGTGGAGTGGGAGGCGTCCCACACTGTCGTTCATGAGGATTTGGGGCTGCGATGTCTATGTAAAACGTTTACAATCAGACAAGTTGGGGCCTAAATCGGATAAGTGTAAATTTGTGGAGTACCCTAAGGAAACTAAGGGTTACTACTTCTACAATCCAACCGAGAACAAAGTGTTTGTTGCTCGGACCGGCGTGTTTCTAGAAAGAGAGTTTGTCTCTAAAGAAGCAAGTGGGAGGAATGTAGAACTTGAAGAGATTCAAGAACCACAAATCACTGAACCGATTATGGAACATGAACAGGAACCACAAACAGTTGTGGAGAAACCTGTTCAGGTAACACAAGAGCTTCGTAGATCTAGTAGAGTGCGCCAGGAACCCGAGAGGTATGGACTTCTCGTAACCGATTCCGGTGACACGATGCTCATAGATGATGAGCCTACTACCTATGAGGAGGCCATGAGTGGCCTAGACTCTCAGAAGTGGCTGGAAGCCATGATATCCGAGATGGAATCCATGTATACCAACAAAGTATGGACTTTGGTGGAACCACCCGATGGGGCGCGGACCATAGGGTGCAAGTGGGTCTTCAAGAAGAAGATCGACATGGATGGTAATGTGATTACCTATAAGGGCCGATTGGTGGCTAAAGGATTCAGACAGATTCATGGTATTGACTATGATGAAACCTTCTCACCAGTCGCTATGACCAATTCCATCCGAATCCTACTTGCGATTGCAGCATACCACGACTATGAGATTTGGCAGATGGATGTCAAAACAGCATTCCTTTATGGGAATCTCCTCGAGGACGTGTATATGATACATCTGGAGGGTTTTGAGGATCCAAAGCAAGCCAACAAAGTCTGTAAACTGCAACGATCCATTTATGGATTGAAGCAAGCTTCTAGGAGTTGGAATCGACGTTTTGATGAAGTGGTCAAAGAGTTTGGCTTCATCAGAAACGAAGATGAGTCTTGTGTCTACAAGAAGGTTAGTGGGAGCTCTGTAGCTTTTCTGGTCTTGTATGTGGATGACATACTACTCATTGGAAACGACATTCCTATGCTGCAATATGTGAAAGATTTGCTAGGAAAGTGTTTCTCAATGAAGGACTTAGGGGAAGCAGCCTATATACTCGGTATAAAGATCTATAGGGATAGATCTAAAAGGTTGCTAGGCCTAAGTCAAAGTACATATATTGACAAGGTGTTGAAACGGTTCAACATGCAAGATTCCAAGAAGGGATTCTTGCCCATGTCACATGGAATCACTCTTTCAAAGAGTGGTTGTCCTTCCAATGAGATTGAGAAGGAACGCATGAATAGAATCCCCTATGCCTCGGCCATAGGTTCTATCACGTACGCCATGTTATGTACTAGACCAGATGTGTCATATGCCTTGAGTATGACAAGCAGGTACCAATCCAATCCGGGTGAGAGTCCCTGGATTGCAGTCAAGAACATCCTAAAGTACTTGAGAAGAACTAAGGATGCCTTCTTGATATTTGGCAGTGAGGAAGAGTTGCGTGTAAGGGGTTACACTGATGCAAGCTTCCAAACCGACAGAGATGACTTTAGATCACAGTCGGGATATGTGTTTTGCCTGAATGGAGCAGCGGTGAGCTGGAAGAGTTCCAAGCAAGAGACGGTAGCTGATTCTACAACAGAGGCTGAGTACATTGCTGCAAATGGCGCAGCAAAGGAGGCTGTTTGGATCAGAAAGTTTGTTTCTGAACTTGGTGTGGTCCCTAGCATTGCGGATCTAGTTGAGTTGTTCTGTGACAACACCGGGGCGATCGCGCAATCAAAGGAACCCAGGTCGTACCAGAAGTCCAAGCACGTGCTCAGGAAGTTTCATCTGATTCAAGATATTATCGATAGAGGAGACGTTTGAATATGCAAGATTCCTACAGATGATAATCTGTCAGACCCGCTTACGAAGCCTCTCACGCAGTGGAAGCATGAAGGGCACACTAGGAGTATGGGCATACGAGATGCGCCAGATTGGCTCTAGTGCAAGTGGGAGACTGTTGAAATAGATGCCCTAGAGGCAATCTAGTTTAGTATGAATTATTTGTGGCTAGAAATTCATTTATTATTTATTGGATATTTAATATAATGAAGTCCTTAGATTTACAATTGTGTTGTTTATCTTAAATATCCCTAGTCAAGTATAATGATTAATGGGACAATCATCTATAGACTAGTATGGGGTTGGATTGATATAGAGATATCATGATCCAACACATAGGTGTGCATTATGGAATGTTGCACTGGATTGACCCATCTCCGAGAAGGCTACATACACGTTATGTTGAGTCACAAGCGCTTCTCGCGGTGCAATGGTATTGTCATCCTTAGACTTGAAGTCACTAGATATTCTAGTTGTGGATTATTGTGATCTTGGTAGCGTTAAACGCTACACCGTAACTGGGTAGTTATAAAGGCGTGTACTGGATACAATAAGAAGCAAGCTTAGAGATCGTAGTGGACGTAGATAGAATTTGTCCCTCCCACATAACGGGAGCAAATATCCTAGGCCGCTCGAGGGATAGTGCTTATAGAATGTCTGGCCAGACTCAAATAAATCAATATGGGATATTGATGTTATTTGCACGAATAAGGCTATTACCATAGATCGAGAAACTATGGATTGGATATACGAGTGTGACTTGTATGTCTCGTGTCCAATCCGGATATAGAGACAAAGGGATGAGACAATTACTTGTACAAAGGTTGTCAAGATGACTATTCTATTAGTTGGCTAGAATGGATGTTTTGCTAGAAACCGCTCCATATTAGCAAATAGTTGCTACCAACTAGATAGAACCTATGGGGTCACACGCTACATAGAGTTGAACTAGATTTGGGAATTAATTAATTGGATTAATTAATTAGAAGGATCACTTTGCAAACCCTTGCAAACTTAGTAGGGACTAATTTTCAAGGAAGGGACTAAATTGAATTCTAGTAGGACAGAATAAGTCCTTTAGGTAGTTAACAAGGAGTTGTTGGACTATATAAAGGACCTTCCTTCCTTCCTTCCCACATAACTTATGCTCATTAGTGAACATAACAAAGAGTGGGAGAGAACAAAAGGAGAGAGAGCAAGCAACAAGGAGGCCCGACCGCCCCCTTGCCGCCGCCCCGTCCCCGTCGGCCAAAGGAGGCCGAGACCCTCCTTTTGGGTCTCGTTTTGCATGATTTCTTCTTCCTCTTCCTCTTCCGGGCTAGCACCAAGGATTTGGGAGATCTAGGATCAACTCTAGGCGTGGATCAACTATAGAGAACGTGACACAATTCGCGTTTGAAGTCATCAAGGAGAACCCAAAGGTGTGTTTATGATTTCTAACCCTTACCATCGTTATGTCTCTTGACTTGTGATCCTTGGAGGGTTTTGCATGGTTTTATGTATGTTTATGCTTCCGTTGCGCAATCCATGAATCAAAACCCTACATGGAGGTTCGACCTGTCTCAGAGAAGAAAAGAAAAGCAGCAGTGGAAGAGGTTCAAGAAGTCAGTGGAGACTCTAGCTCCAGAACTCCCAGTGCAGAGGCAGTCCAAGAACCTCATCCACCAAAGAAGAAGGTCAAGAAGGCTACAACCTCCCCTTCAGAAAAGAAAAAGAAGCAGAAGGCTATTACAGAAAAGCAACCAGAAACAGAGCCTACCAGTTCAAAGAAGGTGAAGAAGAAAGCAACTCAGTCAGAAAAAGTAAAAGGAAAGGTGACAGAAGCACAACCTGAAGGACACTTTGAAAAGGCATTGCAGATCTATTCACAAGCCTCAACAAAGAACACAGCACCGGATGAGACTTGGTTTGTCTCAAACATCTCTAAAGGTCAGCGATTAGAAGGTTTTGCTTCAAGATCTATTGGTTTCTGCAATTTGGTTAATAAGTATGTGTTGGAACACATGAAACTTAAGTGCATCTCTATGTTGAAGAAGAGTTCCTTGTATTGTATGCTGAATCTTGGAGAAATAGCCTACCCTAGACTCACCAGACTCTTCTACCTGAACCTGACCCAATTTAAGAGAACTGCACACTTGGAGATCAAATCTACTGGGATAGTAATTGAACTGGATCACTCCGAGTTTGCCAATGAGTTAGGGTGTCCGAAGAGGTATGATACTAGCAACCATCCACCAAAGTCATAAACTTTGAAGCTAGCCAAAGAAGAGTTCTTTCTTCCAAACATCTCAACCTCAGTCAAACAGTTAACACATTCTATGTTGAATGTTGAAGCCAAAGTTCTTCATACTATACTGGTGAGATGTGTCTTTCCCAGAGAGCACTCCAGAGACTTGGTGACTGAGAGAATGCTGCACATCATGTATCTGGTTATGCATGGCCATGAGATTGATCTTCCAAAACTAGTAATTGAACACATGTTCTTTAGCCTAAACAGTAAGAGGATTCACCCTCTACCCTATGCAAACCTGCTCACTTTGTTGTTTGAGCATTTTGAGATTCCATTACTGGAGAGGAATCAGTCACATCTGGTTTTTGGGAACTCAATGAGAAAGCCTTTGAGAATATTGGAGTTGTGAAGACAAAATAGAAAGTTTGGAAACTTTACTCAGACTTGACTGAAGCAGAACTAGGTTCAAAGAAGTTTTCTAAGCCCAATACCTTGACTCCCACTTCATGTCAGACTTCTCAGCCTACAGACAATCAGATACTTGATGGTTTGGAGCTAGACATGGAGGATGTCAAAGCAACTGTTTTTGGACTGCAAAGTGATTTGGGGCATGTCAAGTACATGGTGGAAAGTATCTTCAGAAGCATGAATTTGATTGATGTTCCTGAGGATCCTGAAGGAACAAAGAAAGGAGACTCTGACAAGGACTTTCCTAGTGAGGATTCAGACCAGGAAGAAGCTACTCCAGTTTCAGACAAGCGAAAGCAGGTAGCAGGACAGGCAGAAGATGAAGCCAATAGCCCTGACTCAGATGAACTGCTGTCACATTGAAGAAGAAAAAGAAATCTCCAAAGGCTGCTAAAAACGACAAGACTGAAGAAGCAACTGTTGCAGGTGGGACTGCAGAGGAACAGGAAGAGTAGGACAAGACTAATGAAGAAGACAATGAGAAAGAAGAAGGAGATCAGATGAAGATGAAGATCCAACCCCTTAAAGTTGCCTATTCTTTCTTCCACATTCTCTCTTCTTTAAAGTTTTTCTTTTAAGTTTTCAAATTTTTCTAGACATTTGATCCAACATCTTCGTTCTTTTTGATGAAAGTCAAAAAGGGGGAGAAAACTATAGGTTTTTAGATTTTAGCTCTTAGGATTATTTGATTTTATTTGCTGAACTGTTTAAGTTTCTGTTGGTATTATGAATAGGTTGGATCTTTTTGGAAAAACTGTGTTTTATATCGTGGACTAATCAGTTTATTTTGCACAGACTATGGATCAAACAGAATTTGGTTTTGTCTTTCATCAAGGGGGAGATTGAAAGATCAGGTTGTGCAAGACTTGAAATAGCTTGGCTATTTCAAGGCCTTGAACCAGCTTTCAAAGCCTTGAATCAGTTTCAGAGGCTTGAAAAAGTGTGGCTATTTTCAAGGCCTTGAAACTGTATTCAAAGCCTTGAAATTGGTTAACCTAAATACACACTCTCAGGGGAGTTTTCTGCAAACTCTCTGAATTGATTCACTCTCTCTTTCATATGTTTGATTCTCTGTTGTTAGGTGATGAAAGACATATTGTTATAACATGTTTTTAATCGTAATATATCATCTGTTTGACCATGATAATGCAGGAAATTTTGTTTCTAAGTTTTGAAGGATTGTTTCCTAAACTGAATTGCTGCAGATTCGGAAACACTTGGACACTTTGATCCTGTGATCAATCAGACGTGTATGACAACTTCTCATGGTGGTTAAATGAATGATTACAACAATATCTCTGAAGATTGTGATCATCAAATCGTTGGAGAAGATTTCAAAGTAGTCAAACTTTGTTGCCTACAAAATAGGAAGGTTGTTGCTAAAAATCTGGGGAGATTTGCAGAGCTGTATGAAGTATAAATAGAGCTCAAATTCGAAGTAACAAGACACAACACTCAACGTGCAAATACAGAGAAAGATTTATGGATTGACAAGCATCAAAGAAGTTCTTAATTTCTTCCAATCCATTCACAGAAGTTCACTGCATTTCACTGCAATTTTCTACTCTTAAGTGTTCTTCTGTATAGAGCTATATTGGTATATAATTTCTGTATTATATCTACATCCATTCTCAAGGATTTTTCAAAGTGAACAATATATAATTCTTAGTTAATCAGTTAGCTAGAGCAGGTACTAGACAGGTTAAGGGAAACCACAAGCTGTAACAGAGTAAGTGAACTCTCTGTGCTTGAGTTCTAGGGCTTAGCTTTTGATTAATAAAAATTGAGTTGCAAATCCTGCAGGGGTCTAATTCCTGAGGTAGAGACGTAGGTCCAAGTGGACTGAACTCTATAAATCACTTGTGTTGTGCATTTTCAGTTCATTTACTTTCATAGCTTTTGCAGCATACACAAACTGTTTATTTTTCAAGGGTTTGAACTTGTTTTCAAGGCCTTGAAAAAGGAATACTTGCTCTATACTTTCTGCATCTACTTCAAAGGTTTGAACTTGCTTTCAAGGACTTGAATTTCATTGTTTGCACAAGTTTTCATATTCCTAGCAAGTTTTGCAAAAAGTTGGCATACTCTATTCAACCCCCCCCCGGTTCTAGAGTATCTTAGCTGCTTATACATCTGCATACTCACACTTTCACACTGCCATGGGATTGAGCCTGATCCTGCGAAGATTTCAGCTATCACTAGCATGGTGGCAACCTACAACCAAAGAACCTTAAAGACGTTCTTGGGGAAGCTATCGTATTTGAGAAGATTTTAACCGGCAATCGCACAGCTGTCCTTCTGTTTTGGTGATCTTATCAAGAAAGGCGCCATGTATAACTGGACAAAGGAGCATCATGCCATGTTTGAAAAGCTGTAGGATCTGTTGACATCACCACGTGTAATGATTGCGCCTCAACTGGGGTCACCGCTTCTGCTATATCTGACGTCGACAAGGAGGTCTATAGGAGCGATGTTAGCTCAAGAGCATGAAGGGAAAGAAAGACTTATCTATTACATCTCTCGCGTGGTACAGCCTTCTGAGTCCAGGTACACTGATATAGAACGCCATTGCCTTGCTTTATTTTTCGTCATAGGAAAGTTAAAGCACTATTTCGCTTCTCACAAAGTCGCGGTGATCACAAAGAGTGACCCCATCTGGTACTTGTTGAGTCATTCCTCTCCCTGTGGAAGGCTAGCGAAGTGGTACATGACCATCTCGCAGTATGACATCACGTCGCAGGTCCAAAAGAAATTAAGTCTTAGGCAGTGGCAGATTTATTGGCACAATTCCCAGACAACAATTATGAGCCTATGGTAGAAGACGATCTAGAAGGGCCTGAGATTTATGCGATTGAATCACTATATTGGAAGCTGCATTTCAATGGGTCATCAACAAGAAAAGGAGGAGGAATTGGTGTTGTTTTGACCAAGCCAGATGGGGAAGTCATCGAAATGTCAACTAAGTTGGATTTCCCAGTCACTAACAATGAGGCAGAATATACGGCTCTAATTGCAGGGCTCCTCGCAGCCAAGTCGTTGGAAGTGAACAAATTGATGGTCATGGGAGATTCGAAGCTCATTGTCAAACAGGCCTCAGGCGAGTATGGTTTGAATGAAATCAACTTACTGACTTACCGGACTATGGTTCAGAAGCTAGTGCAACAGTTCCTCGATGTCAAGAATGAGCATACTCCTAGGGATGACAACCGACACGCAGATGCTTTAGCCACTTTGGGGTCCAAAAACAATGCTGACAAGTGCCCAACAAAGGTTTTGATCGAAGTCAGAACAACCCTAGCTCTAGCACAAGAGCTATGTGAAGAGGAACCTGTCGAAGCTGAAGACTGGAAAAGGCCAATACTGCATGCCATTGGTGAAGGAACAAGCAAAGAGAACTGGGCATCCACAAAGGAATTATGTGTGCATGATAATTCCCTCTACTTTAAGGGACCAGGAGGAGTGCTTATGCGATGTGTCTCGCAGAAGAAATGGCAGGCACTATTAGAGAAAATCCACCAGCACTCATGTGGATAAAATGAAGTGTTCATCTATAGAAAAGCCCAGAGCTATGGGATTCACTGGCCAGAGATGTCCACGTATGCTGAAATCATCCAAGGGAACTGCGAGAATTGCGCATTGGTCAAAGATTCATTAGAAATTTCTGCAATCGATGACGACACAGATTGGAGGAAGCCACTGTTTGACTATTTGAAGGAAGGAATTGAACCACCTCAAAGAAAAGAAGCTGAAAAACTCAAAAGAAAGGAAACTCAATATGCCATAAAGGAAAACATACTCTGGCGAAGAGGTCATGTGGGGAATCTGCTCAGATGCTTGGATAGCCAAGAAGCACAGGAAGTAATGGATTTGTCCCATCAAGTGGAGCACCAAGGAGGCGCGAAGTTGTGCAGACAAATCCTCACTGTTGGTTACTTTTGGCCCACAATGGAAGCAAACTGTCGCACCATGGTCAAAAGGTGCCAAGAATGTCAGTTCAAAGGCAACCTTGTACACGCTCTTGTTGTAGACTTACATGCATTGGGAACACCTTGGCCATTTCACACGTGGGCTTTGGATTTCATTGGCCCTATTCGACTGGCCTCTCATGGGAATCAATTGATCCTGACCGCAACTGAGCAATTCACCAAGTGGGTGGAAGCGGTGCCACTCAAGACAGCAAATGCACTGGCTGTTGTTAATTTATTCAGGAGAATATTATATATCGCTTTGGGATTCCCAATTCCATTCTCTCTGACGACGGGACTGCTTTCTTAAATCGACAAGTGGTTGCAAAGCTAGCAGAATACAACATAAGACAGGTGTGCTCCACACCCTATTATCCAAAGGGGAATGGACAGGCAGAAGCAACGAACAAGACATTGTTGAGGATCCTAAGTAAAATGGTCGCAGATGATCACAAGAAGTGGGAAAATTCCCTAAGTCTGGATCTATGGGCATATCGCACATCGCCGAGGACTCCCACAGGAGTCTCCCCTTTCCTTCTATGCTATGGGTCCGAGGCTGTTGTCCCAACTGAAACCAAAGTTAACTATGCAAGGATAGTCTTTCATGCTTTGTACGAGAATCAATGTGACCATGATCTTATCCTGCTGGAAGAAAGACGTGAAGAGGCCAAGAGAGCTTACACGAGGTACAAGGAAAGGATCGCTTGTGCCTATAACAAAACTGTCCAACACCGGGATTTTGCAGTTGGAGACCTGGTCTTACGAGCTTCGTACCATTGTATGCGAGAAGCAGTTAATCCTAAGTTTGCTTCAAACTGGGAAGGACCATTTGAAGTCAAAGAGGTTTTCGACAGTGGCTACTGCACCATCCAAAGGTTTCATGGGACCACAACAACTCCAAGTCCAATCAACATGCGATGGATTAAGAAGTACAATCCCTAGCTCTACTTATTACTTTCCAATTCAAATGTTCTGTTGCTTTCTAGCTCTTATGTATTCTGCATTGCTTCCTCCCATAACTGTTTTCATGCTCCTCCCATATGAGAAAGCTTTAGTGATAATAAATCTCCCATATGAGAGAACTTTATCAAATTATTGCCTTGCTGCTTCATTTACTTAATTGTTCATATTACTCATACATGAGAATTAATTCAAAGCCTATCTGCCTAGATAGCAGCGATAACAAAACATGATCCTATGAGATCCAAAGCCTGTCTGCCTAGATAGCAGAGATAACAAAACATGATCCTAAGAGATCCAAATCCTATCTGCCTAGATAGAAGCAATAACAAGACATGATCCTATGAGATCCAAAGCCTATCTGCCTAGATAGCAACGATATAAAAAACATGAGCCTACGTGATCCATGGCTTACCTGCTTAGACAGTGGTAGTAACAACCACATATAAGCTATCTCTTTAGATAGCACCGAAAGCAATTGCAAAAGCCTTGCTCATTTTAAGCAATAATTATTGAAGTGCGAAATGATACCATTCATTGCAGAAAAGCCAACAAAATATTCAAATGTTTGAAAAACATTACAGCAATACAGCACGCGAAAACACATAGCTATTAAAACAAATCCTTGTCTAAGGGATCTTCTGGTGATAAAAAGATCGAAGCCTTCTCTACCTTGGCAATATCCTGCTTCAGCTTGTCAACACTAGCTTTCATCACATAGAAAAGTTTGGAAGCATCATCACCCTTCTTTTCCTTCCCTTCCAACCTCTTGGTTTCAATGGAAAGGTTTCGATGGCCATACATTAGCATGACATAATTGAGGATCTGGTTAAGCCTCTTAAGAAGAAAGCCAAAGTCCAACTTGCGCTGGGCATTAATCTGGAGTCTTTGCCATGTCTCAAAGAAATATCGCGCATTCTGAGGAGAAATGGTAACCGGAGTTGTTACAGATATCTGCTCCAGAAGATGGATGGCTTCTGTCAGGTAAATTCTCCTATCGAAGGGGCCTAGCTCCAAATGACTTCGGATACGACAGTCGCATCTTCATAAGCCAGTCCATGTCAGATTGCCTCATGCCTACAAAAATGACAAGCTTAAGTGTGCAAACATTGACAAAGAAATATAACAGGTATGAAATGTGACACAACATACCTGTTCCCTCGATAATTTGGCGCAATGGAGGGATGCGCACAGCCTGGGATGATGAATCAGACCCTTGCTGCGTTACTTGACTATCAGCTAAAGCTTCACGCTCATCAAAGTCAGCTGGTATGACATAAGTATCAACACCTGCGATAGCTGTTGTAGTCTGCGAACCCCACAAACTCCATGCATCGGGTACCTGAGAGAAGTCTATCTCAGCAGAAGGGATAGCAGGGTTTTGCTGAGGGGGCCTTGAAACACCAACTAAGGCGGCAGGGCTGGAAGAAATTGGTGGAGTATTGACACCACTAACCTCAGCAGCGAGACTGACAGTTGGAGGAGGAACACTACTGTTTTCAACAATTGCAGCTTCTTCAGAAGGCCTCCTTGCCTCAAAGTCTCCATGGGGGCATCCAAATTCGCATGCGAAGGCTGAAGAGCATTTTGATCAGTTTCTGCTTGCCTAGGGACTTGTTCATTTTCAAGAGATTCCTGTGGCTCAGGAGCTATTATTGGGGCATCAACATTCTCATGAGATGCTTGGTCTTCGATGATTTGTTCATTCTTGTGAACTTCAGCTCCAACGCCCTCTGCTTCTATCTCTTCGCCCATGCCATCCTCATTCGCATGTTCATCTTCAATGCCTCCCTCTCGCATCTCAGTGTCAAGGCCACCATATTCAAATGTTTCAGTCACATCTTCTAAGAGCTCTCCTGCATCATCTGTAGCTAGGCCTGTCAATGGGCCGAGTTGGACCCAAACCCGACCCGGACCTGACCCTAAAAAACCCGGCCCACTTCGACCCAGGCCCTTTTGACGACCCACCAGACCCTGCCCCGTCAGACCTGCTAGCAAATGGATCGGGTCGGGTCTGACCCGCAAGACCTTATAAGAGACCCAGACCCGTTAGGCACACAAGCATCAACAGAAAAGAAGGTTAACAAAATCACGGGGAGAGAGTGAGAGAAGAGATGGAAATAAATCAAATTTGAAAGTAGTGTAAAAAATCAAGCAGGTTAACCAGAGAGGGAAGGAAATCTTGATAATTTAAAGAGAGTAGGTTTGTGACAAGTAAATAAAAGGAATTTTGAATAATCAAGCAGATAAATGAGAATTTTATGGAAGATAAGTAAGAGAGATAGAGAGAAATTTATGGAAAAAAAATGAGTGAGTATTGGACAGAAATTTATGGTAGTCGTTGGATGAAGATGATAAGGTTGCCTGGAGAGAATATTAGTAAAGGGAAGTTGAGATAATTAGGAAAATTAGAAGATTAAGGATATGGACAGAGGAGAAAAGAAATTGACGGAATATATTAGACATTAGATAGAAAGTTACGAATAAAAACTAAGAGAGAGAATGAAACAAATTGAGTTAATTAAAGAGATGATTAAGAGATTAAGGATAAACATGGGAATAGATTTGAGAGAGAGAAAAAAATTACTGAGGTTATTATTTTATTTTATTTTTATAAAGAATTACTGAGGTTATTATGATAATGGTAGTCGGGGAGATTAAAATAGTTTCCATGAACGAGAGAAATATGACAAAAGTTAAAGAGCTGGAGTAGATTGAGGAGTAATTATCTCAAAAGAGTTATAGGTAAGTTCAAAGAATAAATGGAATAAAAATGGGTCGGGTCTGGGTTGGAGGGTCTGGCTCGTTAGGTTTGGTTCAAGTCCGGGTCATGCCAAAAAGGGGTCGACCATCTTGGGTCCGGGTCCGAGTATGACGTTTTAGGGCCGGGTCCTAGATGGGTTTGGGTCGGGTCGGGTCATGACCCCGCCCATTGACAGGCCTATCTGTAGCCATAGCAGGTTTCTCTATGTAGGAACTTCACTCCAGAACGCGAGCCATGGGAGATTGACTTCTCCGCTCAAGCACCATAACGTCCTCAGAACTACTCTGAGCGGTTACCTCGGCAGCAGGAACAATGGCACTTCTTAAGAAGTCAGGCCTGTTAGCATAAGTTCTGGGAGGAGAGATGAGCTGAACCTCGCACAACCCGGGGGTCGTAAGGATCCAGATTACCTAATCTTTCAAAAGTTTGAGGAATTATGAGGCCAAGCTCATTGGTGGCTGAATCAGTAGCAGGAATACCGACACCTGCTTCACTAGTGGCCAAGCTCGCAGTAGGAGCATCAAAAATCATGTCTCGCGCAGCAGCAAGCTCACTTGAAGCAGCAACAGGCTCACTTGAAGCAGCGGCAGGCTCATTCAAAGCAGCACCACCTACATGACAAATGTGGATAAGACATTGAGGTAATTTGAGTTATGAACTATTTACTATGTTCTGTTCCACGTTTAGATCAAAAGCGAGCACCTCCAGACTCATGTGGGATTGCAGCTCCAACACCATATGCTATAGATGCGACACCATATCCTACAGATGTTCCCTCATCTATCACATCCTTAAGGTGTGCATGACCTGACGTTATGTGAAAACTAAATACAACACAAAATTACCTGTTAACTGTACTTGCAAACTTTGTTCAAATGCTTACCTGAGGGTTCGCCACACTTGCCCACTAACCATCGACATGTTTAGATACACCGTGCTTTAATGCACCAACGATTACCTCTAGGTAAGTTACAGCAAGGTTAAAAATTGTACCTTCTTCTCCACCAGCGATTTCCTCGAAGTCATGTTGCGCTTGCTCTAAAGCAGCCACACTCATGCTGCCAGCATTTTGCTCTTCCAGAATCCTCCTTTTCACAGCTTCCACATCATCTTCCTCGCTTTTCCTCCTTCTCTCTTCTGCCTCAGCAGCCATCCTATTGGATTCCTCAATTATGGCCGCATCGATTGGTTCACTTGACGCATCTGGGCGAGAGCCCTTTGTCCGCCTGCGTTCCTTGGACAAAAGGCCACTGATGGTCTCAGCATCATCATCTGCTAAGAGAGAATTGGCTTTAGCAACATTATTGCCGAAAATATTGATTGAAAGAAAATTAAGTTCATTCAATTACCCTCAGAACTTTCTTGCCTTGTTTCTTCTTGTTCTTCTTCTTCTTCTTCTTCTTCTTCTTCTTCTTCTTCTTCTTCTTCTTCTTCTCTTCCTTCTTCTCTTTCTTCTCTCTCTTCTTCTTCCTACTGATCATATGGGATAAAGTCTTCAACTACCAGTTCCTTTCAGGCCTTGCTGCGCAGACAACCTTTGCCTTTGCCTTTAGGAGCAGGAGCCTCCGTGGGTGGCTAAGCCGGAGCTTCCTGGGCGGCGAAGAGATCACAATTGATTTTTTTTTTTTTTGCCTTTTGGCCTTTGGAGAAACCTCTGTGTCTGCTTCAGCACTATCGCTTATCAGAGAGCGAGCGAATACATCCATTTACAGGCGCAGCAAAGTCTCCACTTTGGGGTCCATCTACATAGTCAAATAGATGACCTTCTTACTTCTCTTCGCATGAAGGATAGTGTCAACCAGCGCAGTGCAACGGTCTCCAGATGCGCGCCTCCTCAAGCAGCACTGAGAAGGGGAAATTTATAAAGGATCACGTCGGCACATAGGTGGTTTTCCTTGTCCAACAAGGAATAAAACACATAAGAATCGTCCAAACTACAAATCTGACGAAACGAGAAGGAATTCCTTCTAATAGAGGGAGCCCTGCTGATGCGCGGAGAAGAGGATTTGGCAAACCTTGGCTGCTGGGTATTCCAGAAAGAGATCCAACTTTTGGTGGGGCGACTCTCGCGCTTCCCTGAAGGCTGATCGAAAGGCAGGCTACCAACCAGAACAGATTTACACCTTGGTAATAGTCTCTTCTAGCAACCTATTTTCACTGAATTAGGCCAGAGGGAAGGTGCCACTATGTCATAACCCAGCTGGGGGCAAACGCGAGTTGGATCAACATCGACTGTGATACGCTCATACTTGGGCAATATCTCGGTAATATGTTCAGAAAGAGCAGGCAATGAGCCTCTCAAACACCAGCAGACGAATTCCCTGAAATAGCTGGGCCCTTTGATGATGCCATCCTTAGAGATAGGGCCACCTACAACTGGGTACATATGTTCGTAGAACCATACCTCTTCAATGCGAGTGGCATAAGGTCTGGCAACAAACTTGGTTCGATCGTCGTAGATCAAACTCCATGCACACTTAGGTTCCTTCGTCTTATACCACCGTGAAGCCCTCCCACACCGAAGCGCGGTCTGAGCACCAGGAACATTCCATGATCTGGCTTTTGAAGGGACATGAGCATAGGAAGGCCATATTTCAAATACATACATGGTAAGGAAGGAAATGTTGACAAAAGTCAGCACATCAAGTCGCCCGCGCGACTCTTCTACTGCAACCACAAGCTGGTCCAGTCGATGGTAGAGGGTTCCCAACACCAGAGGCCCGAGTGCGACGTTCTGGCCTAAGGATAGCTTGACAGCAATAGGCAGAACTTGATAAAAGACCCCATCATGAGGATGACCATCGATCAAGTACCGTGAGAGCCAAATGCAAAGAAAGCCACACAAGGTAAAGTTGTACCCTTTGCCTTCGACGTAGTTCTTCGCCTTGGGATCCTTCTTCAGTATAGTGAGCTTGATATTCGTGATAGCACCTTTTAGGGACTATAACTCTTTAGAATTTACTACATGATTATATGTATTTGGAGAGTGTTTTGAGGCAAATGTTAGAGATTCTCGTTCATTTTATCACTTGTTGCTTCCATGTGCTATATTGTTAGTCCGGGCATTTTTCATGCATATTTTATTGTTATTTGTCAAATATAATCGATTGGTATGTTTGTTCATGTTGTTTTGGTAGGGACGGATGCTAATCGATTTATAGGAGGCATGTAACGAACTTCGGAAACAATGGGGAGCTCAAGAGGAGTCAAGAGAAGCCGAATTGGAGGAGCTTGGATGACCATTCTGCACTATTTTGATCATATACAAATTTATACAACTCATTTGGGGGTTAAAATAGTGCCATATGAAAGTAGACTCAGAGAGCTTTCCATCGATAGGTCACGGAGCTAAATCCGAGTTCGGACAAAGAAGATATCGCGTTTTGAAGTCAGGAGCAGATTTCAGGGGGCTTTTATGCAATTAGTGAAGACTTCTGCGGGTTATGATTCAAGAACGACCTAGGGACGGGAATAAGCATCATTCACGCATCCAGAGAGCCAAGAAGAAGGAGGAGAGCAAGGAGACTTCATTGGGAACGATCTCAAGCAAGGAGGAAAGCCCGGATCGCGCCAAACTTCACTATTTTAGCGTTTGATCTTTTTTTCTCTCTACTTTCTTGTATGAACTATTCAAGAACCATGTTATCTTGTGTTATGAGTATCTAAACTCATACCTAGGCATCTATGGAGATCCTAGGGTTTATGTTTTGATGATATTTTTCGGATTTTGGATGATCTTTCATGCTAGGATTATGGTTTAATGGAGATTGTTTTGGTTTTCATCATGTTGAGTTCATTCCTTGACAAGTTAGGGCTAAGATGTGTGATGTTGATTGTCTATTTCTTCATTAAATCATGAACTAGGCTTAATGATGATGCTAGTAGCCTAATTATCTTGTTTATTGTGCTTAATTCTTAGTAACGTAGGAGTCATGACCCGAATTTACTATGTAACTAGTGAGTGTGTGAAAACAACTCTACCCTAGTTGGGATGAGTAAACAAGATCAGGGGCGGAGGCATGTAGGGGCACGGGGGGTGTAACCCTTAGTTTGTAAAAAAAATTAACTGTGTCTCTTTAAAAATAAAAAAGTGCTCCCCCTAACAGCGGAAGTGCGTCCAGCGCAGTGGTAAAATATTCCATAGAAAACTGAAGAGTTGGAGGTTCGAGTCTCCTTAGGGTGCGTATTTAACTTTTTTTTTCCAAAAAAGTTAAAAACAATAATATTTGAACGTGCACAAGGGGACTCGAACCCTCGTGGACAAAGTCAATAGGGTAATGCATTACCAACTGAGCCAGATGGCTTATAATGTGTTGGGTTATATTTAATTTAAATTAATCTTAAAATAAGAGTACAAATATTGACTATGTCACAAGCCGAATTGTGCCCCCCTCAGATGAAATCCTGGCTCCGCCACTGAACAAGATCATTCTTAATTGACTAGACTGAGAGGTTATTTGGATAAGAATGGCTAGATGAGGGTAAATTCAGTAGGAAGTAATGAGTTGCTAGTGAATGGTGGTCTGAAAGGACATTGTTACTTGAAATATTGTTAGCCTGCTAGAACACATAGGTAGTATACTTGGCCTGAGAGGGACGAATAGTTACCTTTGTGTAGAAAGACATGAGACCGATAGGTAATTGTCAATGCCATTACCCAACATAGGTTACTAAGATTCGTTTTGTTAGAACATGGAATCCAGAATTGTCAAAACTACCCTAGGTGATCTATAGATTGCCTACCTTTCTCTTCTCTGATTTCTATCAAATTATTCTATCTGCGTTATTTTATTACTATTGCTAGTCACTTGTTTGAGGGTGACAACACTTCAAACTACAATCATTTTTACCGGTTACTTAGGTAGATTAAGTTTAATTGCTAATCTAGAGCATATAGTAAACACCTTCCTCTGGGTTCGATAAATCGGAGTCCAAAATACTCCACTTTATTACTTGACCATATACTTGCGTAGCAACGCGTAGTAAAATCGCGCGTCAAGTTTTTGGTGTCGTTGCCGGGGAAGGCATTGTTTACTATTCTAGTTTAGCAATTAGTTTAATTTACTCTTTTTCTTTTTTATCATTATTTTTGTGATTGCTGACGGTGTTTTGAAGTAAGAATTAACTCGGTCGGGCCGTTGACCTTAAATTACAAGCGCTGATTGGGAGGCAACCCAATGTAGTTAGTCGTATTTGTTTTTCATATTCTATTTTTGATAGTCATACTTGATTTATGAGGGGTGAGAGAGAGAGATCGATTTAATATTTTCAATAAGTGTGCATGACACAGGTACCGAAGACCCTCCGGATTCCCATTCTTGATGTATGTGCACCATTTGCACGCAAAACGAGGAAAAACGAGCTTACTGGGAACAAGGAACTTGATAAAGAAACTACTCGAGGTCGAGGAGTAGCAAATGAGTCATGAGGATCATGGTAGCAAGTTGGAGTATCGGCGTTGCACGCATCGGAATCCGGAGTGGAGAAAGTTAAAGAGCTTGAGGACGTGAGATTCTTGAACAACGAGAAGAATTTTGGTAAGAAACGAAAAAATCCCCGGATTTGGGAATTTTTCGGCCAAAAATGGATTCCGTGTATTTCGGCCCCCATTTCGGCCCGAAATGCACTGATTTCGGGCCCGAAATGAAATAGGCCTTCTATTTTGATTTGCTACAGTGATTTCGGCCCCATTTCGGACCGAAATCGGGTGGTTTGTCCGATTTTTTGGGTGTTCTTTTTGTTATCTCTTGATTGTTAAAAGGTATATTCGGCCATAAAGGGTAAAAACACCCCAAATTTGGATCAAACCTCTCTTTTCTTCATCTTCTTCCTCCCAAACCTTCAAGAACACCCATACTTCCATACACCCAAAATTTTCAAAACTCAACCAAATTCAAAAATTTTTGATGGGTTTTGCTTCTTGCAAACCCAACAACAACATTAACTCTTGAGTTTTTGAAAGATAGGGCTTTGTTTGGGTGTGGGGGAAATTAAAGAGGAAGAGCTCCAAGAACAAAAATTGTCCGATTCATCAACTTGGAGGGGGATTCGGCATTAGCTCAAGAAGAGACTTTCGAAGGGACACCGAGGAGCACAAGGAGGTAGCTCACTTCAATTTGCTCAAGTTTTTGAAAAATTGGTCATTTCCTGACCAATTTTTGCGAAACCGGTCCCGTAAGAACGGTATTCCGGGACCGTAGGTACCAAAATCTTTCTCTCGCTTTAATTCATTGCTTAAGCACTCGTAGGGCTTAATTTGAATTGCTATTGTTACTTGCTCATACTTGGATTGGGTTACTTGGTTAGTTCACTCTAAACCTCACGTGCACTCGTCTTTTGTTTTCTCTATCATTATGTCTACATCGAAGAGTGCTAAGAGGAGACGGGGTATAGTTGTTGATGATCACCCCATCTTCAATCGTGAGAAAGATGTAGTTTTGAGTGAGGAAGAGAATGTAGACGAGGGAGACGGCTCTGGCAACCGTCGTCAGGTGCCTTCGTCTCCAATTCTTTATGAGTTTAACTTAGTTATGTCCGCGCTTCCTCAACTTCACAGTGGCATGATAGTAGTCTTCACGACCTAGATAAGGAGCCTTCTTCCACAAAGACTGGGGAAGATCAGGGATCTCTTCAGCTTCTTTCATAGATTTGGTTGCTTTTGTTCTAGCCACATATCTACAGCAAGAAAGGGGGGAGGAGAGATACATCCACCTTTAGATTCGATTCAAGCAGATTCAAGCAGAAATTCAAGAACAAAATCTACGAGTTTTTGAAGAATTGTATGGTTCAGTTTCAAGAGTGCCAAGTTCTGGGTTTCAAGTTGGCTTATATGAACTTCAATTTTTGGGAAGTTACGAGTTTTGGATTCCAGTTCCCTGGTTTTAGAATCTCGAATATCAAAATGACAAAGTTTCAATCTTTTAGGTTTTTAAGACCTTTTCCAGACAGTTACCAACAATGGTGGGTTTTAAGTATTTCTGGGTTACAGATTCAACAGGTAAAGGCATGTCAAAAGGGGGAAATTCATATTGGAAGCATTAATCAAAATCAAACGGACCAACCTTGTGTTGTTGAAGCAATTTAAAGGAGTCAATTTTCTAAGAAGAACTGGTGATTGATAAACAGAATTTGCTCTCGGAGATTCTCATAAAACATTCACTCTAGAGAGAAGCAGTAGCTTGCAACAATGGAGGATGAGAAGTATTTATTAAAATCTACTGAAGAGTCGCGTCCTTTCAGAGGTCGAATCGCAACAGTCGCCGCCGAATCGCACAATCACAGGCCTATGTTGATGTCACGGCTAAAAACCCTAGAGGAACAGAAGGCCCGACTCTAGGGATTCTAGGTCATAATGACACGCACGGGGGCTGATTTCTCGGACATTTGAATTGGTGCGTAGCTCCAACGCGCGCGCTAGTTTTTGCGCATTGAAGTCTATCAGATAAGTGTCTCCACGCGCAAAAAGGGGGCTAATGTAGATAGTGTGTTCTAGTCATGCGAGTCAGCTTACACTTGGCAGTCATCCAGCACATCTGGTGGTGCTCCAGTACTACACAAGCGTTACCCACGCTTATCCATATGGGGGCTGCGAGACAGGGCCCCTCACATATCATTCCACACGGGACATGTAGGGACTTAGTGGTTTGGAGGCTAGAGAAAGATCTGTCGCGCGCGAGCGACAACCAAGCCCGCGTGCGGCCCTTGGTAACTGCCTTGAGAGATTTATGGCCATATGTCCATGAACCCGGTCAACCTCGTAACGGTCCCGGTATACACGGACGACGTGCGTAATAGTCCCTATATATGCGGTCGAACGTGCCGTTATGGTCAAGGTAATAAAGCCACCATTAATGGGCACATTAACCCACTACAACGGTCACATTCCCCACTCTATATAGGATTGTTAACCCTTCATTGCGACTCTCTGATATAACTACGCGGAAGCTCTACCCATATATTGTATCTCTCTCTCTCTCTCTCTCTCAGTTATCATTGTCTTGCTCTCTCCCTACTCACAACCTACACTCCCTCTGTTCCTATTCTCTACCCGTGGTGTACACTTGGATCTTCCTCAAAGGATCCTCCTGTATACAACCGTCTTTGCCGCACACTGCTATTATATCCCAGCTACCGGGCAAAACCATATATTATTAATATCTCAATGGCGGGGCCTAAATCATTTATTATATTCCGATTGGAGTGCCAAAATAACTTAAGTTTTCCAAGGCACAACGTTATCCTAAAATTTAAAATTTTACTCTAGGACGTATGTTCCAAATGTATTACTAATTATATAGAAACTCAAAGAGCAATTATCATAATTTAAAGGGGAACACAATAATCAATTTCTAAATTTAAAAAAATAATATTAGGTTGTCATGGTATGTGTCATGTAGTTACTATACTAGTGAATTTTGTAATATTTAGATCACCTCGAACCAATTGTATAACTAGTAGCTTGGCTAAGAAACTCAATAATTATGCTTGTATTCTATTTAAATTCTAACTTCACTCGCGGGTTAATAGTTTCATCTAAAAAGGGGCAAATTGACTTGGCATATGAGATGGTGTGCTATTGACCAAATAACAGGTTTGTTAAAAAAAATATGTGGACAGATAGATTGCATAATTGAGGTTGGTCACATAGCATGTATGCATAATATAATCTTTATAATTGTAGTATTATACTTCTGCATTTATACAGAATGAAAAAAACAATTGTGCATCCCGTGCATTTACAGTGCATAAGCTGTGCTATAAATAGAATAAACGAAATAATCATAATATTTTTATTTCTTCAAAAAATATGTCGCTAGCTCTCGAGGTGAGATTTCTCAACGATAATTTTGAGAGTACAGTGAGAAAGCGAACATAGTTTGGTTGAGGAAATTAAAAACTAAATGCAACATTTTCAAATTGAAAGTTTCAAGTGGCTATTTTTAAATTTCAAAGGGCCAAATTTAATCTCATCGATGCACATAATAAATTTCATAGCCAAATTGAGTGACATATTTTAACTCAAACAGTCACTTCTATGGATACTATCATTGGAAAAGCTGGAAGACAAAAGTTACCAACATTAATAATTTTTTTTATTACTTCTCAATTCTCACAAATAATTTTTATTTTTGCTATATATGCAGCAATAGAACCAATATATATGGGTTTGGTGGTTTTCGTCTTTTGAGATTGAAGGGTCAGTGGGCTCAGCCCGGGTGCCCACTCCATGACATCCTAACTGTCTTCAAAGGGCATCATCCCTAGAGTGTACTCCCATTGCTTGCAGGGGGACAACAATGTGAGTGGTAAACTCATCCTAGGAAAGGTGGTGAATCCGAATATGTCCTACACACCCCTCGTCCGCTCTACGTATGCTTTCATACATTACATTACAATACAATACACTACATGCTTTATCTTAAAGTAACACACTATTTTTATATTATAGTTTAAATTATAAGTTAAAATTTTCACGTCTCACTCTCAAGTGTCCATACAAAATATTATTGTCAATGGGCAACCACTGTGAATTGATCCATCAAAAGAGATAATTGTGACTTCTGATCATCCATTGCGTATCTGATCGCAGAAGCCCGCGGTCCTCTCATGATAGTTTTATGATCCATTTTCTACTAGTTACCACTGTTTGACCGGATAGATTGCTTAACTCAGATATGTCACATAGCATATATGCATAATATAATCTTTATAATTGTAGTATTATACTTCTGCATTTATACAGAATGAAAAAAAACAACTGTGCATCCCGTGCATTTACAGTGCTGAAGTTGTGCTATAAACAGAATAAATGAAATAATCGTAATATTTTTATTTCTTCAAAAAAATATGTCGCTAACTCTCGAGGTGAGATTTTTCAACGATAATTTTGAGAGGACAGTGAGAAAGCGAACATAGTTTGGTTGTGGAAATTAAAAACTAAATGCAACATTTTCAAATTGAAAGTTTCAAGTGGCTATTTTCAAATTTCAGAGGGCCAAATTGAATCTCATCGATGCACATAATAAATTTCATAACCAAATTGAGTGACATATTTTAACTCAAACAGTCACTTCTATGGATACTATCATTAGAAAAGCTGGAAAGCAAAAGTTACAAACACTAATAAAATTTATATTACTTCTCAATTCTCACAAATAATATTTCTTTTTGCTATATATGCAGCAATAGAACCAATATATATATATATATATATATGGGTTTGGTGGTTTTCCAGCTTTTGAGATTGAAGGGTCAGTGGGCTCAGCCCGGGTGCCCACTCCATGACATCGCAACTCTCTTCAGAGGGCTTCATCCCTAGAGTGTACTCCCATTGCTTGCAGGGGGACAGCAATGTGAGTGGTAAACTCATCCTAGGAAAGGTGGTGCATCCCAACATGTCCTACACACCCCTTCTCCGCTCTAAGTATGCTTTCTTACATTACATTACATTACAATACAATACACTACATGCTTTATCTTAAATTAATGCACTGTTTTTATATTATAGTTTAAATTATAAGTTGAAATTTTCACGTCTCACTATCAAGTGTCCATACAAAATATTGTTGTCAATGGGCAACCACTGTGAATTGATCCATCAAAATTCACAAAGAAGCAGAAAGAGATAATTCTGACTTCTGATCATCCATTGCGTATCTGATCGCAGAAGCTTACGATCCTCTCCTGATAGTCGTATGATCCTTTTTCTACTAGTTACCACTGTTTGGACGGATAGATTGCTTAACTCAGATAGGTCACATAGCATATATGCATAATATAATCTTTACAATTGTAGTATTATACTTCTGCATTTATACAGAATGAAAAAAACAACTGTGCATCCCGTGCATTTACAGTGCATAAGTTGTGCTATAAATAGAATAAATGAAATAATCGTAATGTTTTTTTTCTTCAAAAAAATATGTCACTAACTCTCGAGGTGAGATTTCTCAACGATAATTTTGAGAGCACAGTGAGAAAGCGAACATAGTTTGGTTGAGGAAATTAAAAACTAAATGCAACATTTTCAAATTGAAAGTTTCAAGTGGCTATTTTCAAATTTCAGAGGGCCAAATTGAATCTCATCGATGCACATAATAAATTTCATAACCAAATTGAGTGACATATTTTAACTCAAACAGTCACTTCTATGGATACTATCATTGGAAAAGCTGGAAAGCAAGAGTTACAAACACTAATAAAATTTATATTACTTCTCAATTCTCACAAATAATATTTCTTTTTGCTATATATGCAGCAATAGAACCAATATATATATATATGGGTTTGGTGGTTTTCCAGCTTTTGAGATTGAAGGGTCAGTGGGCTCAGCCCGGGTGCCCACTCCATGACATCGCAACTCTCTTCAGAGGGCTTCATCCCTAGAGTGTACTCCCATTGCTTGCAGGGGGACAGCAATGTGAGTGGTAAACTCATCCTAGGAAAGGTGGTGCATCCCAACATGTCCTACACACCCCTTCTCCGCTCTACGTATGCTTTCTTACATTACATTACATTACAATACAATACACTACATGCTTTATCTTAAATTAATGCACTGTTTTTATATTATAGTTTAAATTATAAGTTGAAATTTTCACGTCTCACTATCAAGTGTCCATACAAAATATTGTTGTCAATGGGCAACCACTGTGAATTGATCCATCAAAATTCACAAAGAAGCAGAAAGAGATAATTCTGACTTCTGATCATCCATTGCGTATCTGATCGCAGAAGCTTACGATCCTCTCCTGATAGTTGTATGATCATTTTTCTACTAGTTACCAGTGTGTGCTTAATTATGTTCAGGAATGATGGAAAATTCGAGAGAGGGCACATGGATAATACATATATGCATAATATATTCGTTACATGAGACCTCTACATGTAATCGTTATGGGGCTCGCGATATTTCCTTCAGCCTCGTTACATTTTGCTGGAGGGTCATCTATAGATTTAAAACCAAAAGACTACCTTCTCGAAGAACTTTGTGTTCCTCAGTTCTTGACTTTAACTTAATTTCTGCAAGTATTCTATTTTTTGAAAGAAAAATAATAATTATTGTGCATCTCGTGCATTTATCGTGCATTAAATAAATTTAACTGAAATATTCACTATCTTTTTTATTTCCTTAAAAAATGTTGTTGCTAACCAAAAGTCTTTTATTTTACGTTATATGTACATTCTTCAATGAAATACGACATTATTTCTTTAACGGGGCTACCCATGCAAAAATGGTTCTTGGGTTTTTTAAAATCTGAGGTGGGATACGAGGTTTAGACTTTAGGAGGTTATAATGGAAAATGGTTTTTGCATAGATACCAAAAATAATTATATATTGACGTCATTTAAAATTACCGAAATTGTTGGGGTTACTTTACATATATTGTTCTCAAGGACAAGAATAAATCGGTTGGGTTGTTATGACTGAAATTCAATATTAAGGATTTAAAATTTGAATGTTTAGTAGGTTATTAAACTATTCATAACTTGATTTTATGTGTAATTTATATATTATCCTATTTCTATACTCATGCTAGGTTCTTGTAGTTTTGCTTGTTTTCATATACTTATAGGTTAAAACTCATTTTGGAGCACAAGTGATGATTTAAACTCATATTTCACGATTCCTTCATAGTGTAAAACTCACGTAGTTTAATCGGAAATCACGCAAAATGATAAAGAATCATGCAAGATTTTTTAACTCTAATACAGGGTTATCAGTGCTTTTTTCCTCCTCTCTGAGCCATATCACTTTGGCTCACTGTGCACAGAGGATTTCTACTTGAGCTAGCAGCTCGTTAGATCATTCCTGAGCTGCTTTTTGAAGAGATGAGTTGAGGGAGGCAAGAAAATTCAAGATTACGCAGGGTGACTTCAAGGCTCTAATCGAGCGAGCCAATACCAGTTTTCTTCCTCCAAAGAAAATTGTGTCTAAGAGATTTGGAATGCGCAACAAACTTAAAACTGTGATAGCCATAGAGATCTCCATTCCAGACCAAGCTGACTATCTTCTTACAATCCCGATAGCGAAGCCAAAAGGCTTCAAAATAGAATCGTTTTTGTTTAGGGGCTGAAGAGTTTTTGATGAAGAAGATACAAGATATGAGATACGAAACCATGATTGGAAGATTAAGTAGGCGAGATCCAGGGAAAGACTGAACCCATTCAGCATTATGGAAACCTGGATCTAGACGCTCATAGGTAGTGAGGATGAGGACGATTATTTGTCCAGGTGAAGTGAGCCCCCTTATAGAAAATCTCCACAGGGCCTAAGTTTCCAAGAAATACCTTAAAACAGGAGACACCAGACACCCAATAGGAGTGAAAACTCCATTTATCACTTGGTACAGTAATTTGATTAAAGTCTCCAATGCAGAGTATGGGTCCATCCAAAATAGAAAGACGAGCCTCAATATCAGTCCATATTTGTCTTTTATTCGTGGAATTTGGAGCAAGCCATAGAGAAAGAGTCAAGAGCACAACAAATATTTCATGAGATTAGACTCTTGGAGGAAAATAGGAAATAAGCATCAATATGTCTTTTTTCATGCCAAGCAACGACCCCCGGAAAAACCTACAGATTCATAACCCACACAAGAGGATAACCCCTAGGAACTAAAGAGCGGAAGTGCAACACCCCACCAAAGCACAGGCCGGCCTGGCCGCATGTTTTGGAGAGATGCCTCCGCCCGAGGTGATTAAACCCATTGGGAACGGATAAGGATCGTCGGTTCACAGTTAGTACAACCATCGAAAATCCAAATAAAATTATTATACATTCGAAATAACCAATTACATTGTTCTGAAATGTACAAATACATTTATTTACAAAATAAAAAATGCTAGGTGAAATACTACACAACCTAATAACCTAGCCAGCTGCGTCATCAACGTCTCCCACCTTAAGTTATGACCCGCGGTTTTTAAAATAGCAAAAGCCGACGCAGTTTTGAAGGAAATGATCAGCAAACGACTGAGTAAGCTAACACCCATAGCAAGTAAACCGATTATGAAGCATGTAACAGGAATAAAAGAGAATTCGCTACTCAAGTAATAAATATGAGAAATATCCGGGAATATCAATTTCATTGTTTGATTTGTCAACTTCATAACAATTTCAAATTCCTATTTTCAATCCAATATGTGGTCCATCTTGGCGAATCACACAAGAAGTACTTTACAATATTTTCACAACTCATCACTTTATACCTCAAATGATAACATTATCTTTTCTCAATGATAAGATATCTAGTCCAGGAACTCATTTTATTAGCTAGTTGAAATGGGGAGTGACCATATCCAATCCACAACCGCTTTCTCATAAAGTGTACAAGCACAACCATAACTATATCACAATAACAAGGAGGTTCGCATCACAGCGCCTCACAACAATAACCAATCACAATCTATCTGAACCGTAGCGTATCAGGGATATGGTACAAACTCACGCACAACAATTTCTACTTTACATCATTACAACTTTTCTTCCAAGATTGAAAAAAATCGAATAAGGAGCTCCAAGTAAAGCTGGTGTGGAAATTTGTCATAATATTTGGTATATGAGAAATATTTGTAATTGAGCAATATGTGAGAGGTGTGCTACTTTTGATAATTGTGGCCCGTGAACTAGGTAATTAGGCCTAATATGGTAGTCGTGTTTGGACGATACTTTCTTATTTCGTAATAGAATTTGAATGAACTTCTTTCGGGTTCTTATTTTGGATTATCATTTTCGCTGTGATACTTTCAAAATAGAATATTTTAAAAGCAAGTAAAGAATTCAAATAAAGCATGTAGTATTTAACAATTAACGCACGCGATACACGAAAGAAGAAAAGGCTCACAACACTAGGCATATAAACTACCTCAAGTTGAATGTCCAATAACTCGAAATAGTCCCCCTGGATAGGCGTAGCCCTTGTTTATGAACTCAATTTCCTACAAGTTATCAATTCTGATTATATATACACAATATGAAATCTCTGTTAACTTATTGTAGTATTAGGTATAATTGATCTCATATTTTATAGAAATGTCAGCTTTTTACTTTCTTTACAAACTTCTTTATTTTAAATTATTTATTTTAAAATAGAAAAAATAATTAATAAAAATAATGAAGCTTATTAACATATTAAAATAGTTAGTTATTTCATAAAAAAATGTTAAATAAAAAATTTAAAGTATATAAATAATAAAGTTAGGTAGAAGACAAGGGTTCCCCCAAGGTTAGAAAGACCATGAACACCCCTCTCACATAATGAACAGTTTGTTTACAAGACAGATGCCTCCCCCCAAAGTTTCTGAAAATGAGAAAAATCACCCCAAGAGTTACACTCGTAAAGCTCTTCTCCAACCCACCAAAGCCAACCCATAAATCTTCCAATTACTGATACCCATGTTGTTTTAATCATCCAGAACTCTAATTCAAGTCGAAACATGTTGATTCAAGCCAAAATTGATAAAAAAATCGTTACCGAATGAGGGAGACATCACTCGCGGAAGTCGGGTCGGAAATTCGCCGGAAACTATGGCGCTCCGGTGGCTTGGTGGCCGGTTCTAGGCGCCTTCTGGTTCGTTCGGACCCCTAGAGACGTGTGTGAGTCATCGGAAAGGAAGAAGAGAGGCGGGGGAGCGCCGACGGCTGGTTTCCCGTCGGGTCGGGCCTCCGGGTCTGATTCCGGCCGTGGCCTTCGGCGCTGTTGTTGTTGCTACTGTTTCCGCTCTGTTTTGCGATCATAGAGGAGAGAGATAATCGGGGACATATAGAGAATCCGAGAGAGAGATTTAAGGAGAGGGTACGGGTGGTGGTGGTGATTTCCGTCGGTGGTGGCTGTTGGTCGACAAATCTCTGGCCGGCGCCCACCACTGTTGATGTTGTTGTTTTCAACAGGGTTCAAACAGTCACAAAGGAAGAGAAGAGAGGCTAGTGGTGATGATGGTGGCGTTCATGGTGGTGCCGAAGGTGGATGTGGTGATGGTGGAAGTGGTGATTGTGGTGGTGTCGGCATTGGTGATGTTGTCGATTATTGTAGCTGCTACTACTATTTTGTTGTGGCAGAGGAGGGAGAGATTGATATGGAGGAGGAGGGATGGTGGTGATGTTGGTGGTTTTGGAGGTGTTGTTGGTGATAAGGGTGGTTTTGTTTGCCGAAGATGGAGAAGAGATGATGATGAATAAGAAGATATTGGTGATGATGTTGGTGAAATGTGTTGTTTATATAGAAGAAATGGTGAAGAAACGAGGAGAAAGAAGAGAATGGGGGGATGAACCTAGTTGGTAGAGAGGGAGGGTGTGTGTGTGTGTGTGTGTGTGTGTGTATGGGTGAAGAAACAAGAGAGAAAGAGATGGTGAGGAAAAAGAGTAGAGGGAAAAGAGAAAGTTATAACCGGATTTTTGGGTCGGGTTGAAACAAATACGACTATTACATATTATACGTATTAATATACTGGGTGTGGGTCGAGTTTGAAATAAAATACGTGTTAAACGTATTATACGTATATTTTTAACGGGTTATACTATTATACGGGCCGGGTTAGACAAAATACGAGTAGCCAAAAGTATTTCATACGTATTATATGTTTATAAAACTATTTACATACTTTAACTTTTATAAAAGGCAACTACAACCCCTTAGGATTTAAAAATTCAAGAATTTACCCCCAACAAATATCTAGTTAACTAGTTTATTATTTCTGAAACTACAACTACCTCCCCATTATTTAGTTTAATTAAATTATTACTTTCAAAAACGACAATTAAAACCTCCAAACTCCATCGAAATTTAAGTTAAATTCTGATATAAAATCGGGGTATTACAGGAAGGCAGTCACTAGCCGAGCATTTGGTTTCTGAAAGAAAAAGAAAAAGAATCTTATTGTCAAGTGTCAATTTTGAACTAAATGAACTGCCAGAGGATGACCGAGACCTCTTCAGTTCTAGCTACCGAGGACAACCACGAAAACCTGTGAGGATGAGACAATATTCAAGCTCGAATAAAGAAATGCACCTTGGGTACAATGCCTCTTGGATTAAGGGACCCACTCCTCAGCTAATTCCCGATTGGATCCTATAAGAAACTTTTTTGGGGGCATGATCATTACAGAGCTTATCAACTGGAGCCATCAAAGCTGGAGGAGGCAGAGCTAGCGGAAGTGAAGGAAAGTTGATCGACGATGATGGTGGAGAATCCAGGTCCTCCGGAGCGAGAAGAGCACCAAATTCGTCATCAAAACCATACCTATTCCCCGGGCCACATCACATTTTGCTCTCGGGGATAGTTGTAGCAGTGGGAAAGCAAAAAAATTTGGGCCAAATTAACATTGGTTTGGGGTTATTCCTTTTTGCGCCCAAGTGTGAACAGATGAGGGAGAGTTGGGCCAAAAGAAAGGAGCCCATGAAGAGGGAAATAGAGATAGGCTTGGCATATGAGAGATTATGCAGCCTGGCCCAATGGATAGAGATCCAACGGTGCAAAACCACTCGGTTAAGAATGAAGGTCCAAATGGGTCGTGGGCCCTCAGCCAAGGCTAGGTGAGTACGCTGATGGGTCGAAGTATTCTCAAGTTCCAAAAAAATATATATAAGGAGTGCTAAGCAAGAAAGGTGAGAAGATGCTATTAGCCTCTAAAAAGAGAAGTCTATAAAGGGCTAAGATAACCCCTAAACGTAAAGGATAGATAATACCCCATCCGTCCTATTTTGTTGGTCTTGTTTAACTTTTCACACATATTAAGATAGTGGAAAAAGATGCTAAAAAGATTATGCACTAACAAATTTACCCTTGCATATTAATAATGGTAGTGCATGTGGGTCCATACAAAAAGAATAAAATAATTAGTTAGTCGAGGGTAACAGTGAAAAAGTGGTGTTGAAATGTGATTGTGTTTCTAAAGAAGACACAATTTTAGAACAAGTCAAAAGGAAAAACAGGACAAACATTTCGGGACGGAGAGAGTGGGAGGGTTTTGTAAGTAATTAGAGATCACGCATGTGCCATTAGAAAATAAAAGGTGGAGGTGATACTAGATTAATAGGTGTAGGTCCATTCATAGGAAGGGTAGAAGATACCACTCTGTCCCAGCTCTTTCTTCCCAATTTGACATTTGTCACTATTCACTGGATCACTTTGACCCGGTGATTTGAATAGCAAACGGATGTAATTTTTTGATAATTTTTTCATGGTGTTGTAGAGTAAAAGTTTCTCTATAATATGGTGAAAAAATTATCAAAAAATTGTATTATTTTGTTATCCGAATCACCCGGTCAAAGTGACCCAAATACGAATCAAAAAAGTCAAATGAGAAAAAAGAGTTGGGACAGAGTGGTAGGAAATTTTAAAAAGCTAGTAGTAAAACAATAAACAGATAAAATCTATAAATGCACGTGTGGTGGTGACCAATAATGTGATAAATATGAAAGGGGGAGATAGGCTAGCTAGCTTCTCTATCACAAGGAAAATATCTACTGTAGTTATGAAAAGTATTAATAAAATAAGCTAACAAACTTACAAAAGTGCATGTGTCATAGTGGTTTCCGAGAACCCTACGATGCTTTGCCTCAAGAGAGACACCGTAGTAAGCAGCATGCATGTCTCGTTCGCTTGGTCCCAATGCCAAGTCACGAGCTGCCACACTCTGTTTTGCTCCAGCATTCCGACCACTAGCTCCGCCACCGCCACCGCCACCGCCATTGATTCCGGCTACAAGAGCATTCTTTGATTCAGTAATTGTGTATGTCGAGTTTGTGCCTTTTCGAATGAGTATCTTCACCGTTATAAAAGGAAGTCTTGAGAAGCTGGAGTTTTCACTCAATCTTGCCAACCCTCTCTATTTATCACTTTCTTTCATTATTATTTGTTTTTTTTCTTTGGTACACTTGGCGATCATTTCAGACACTACATCATAATATAAGCAGCTTAGCAAGACCTAAGCGGACCATACTATATAACTTAATGGAGAATAAAACAACTATCACCAAAGACGTTTTTCTAGACCCATTTACATCTCTCAGGGGCATATAAATTTTAAGAAAGTAATTTGTATATCAAATACAGTAGAACCTCTATAAATTAATATTCGATAAATTAATAACCTCGATAAAATTAATAATTTGTTCAGTCCAACTTGGGACAGTACGAAATTGGACTTCAATCGATAAAATAATAAGATAATAATTTTTTTGAAATCCCAATGTACATATATTAGTTCAACTATAAATTAATAATTACTGAAAGATTCCAAATTCTAAGATTGTCTAGTAAAAAATGAATCTATAGTTACTTATCTTTTATAGAACTCCCAATCTATATTGAGTGCATGTTTAATTCTCCCCACTACACTTAAGAGTTGGGCATTGTCTTCACCTATTACAACAAAAAAGTGGTGAAGAGTTGTTGCCGATTGCAATGCTTCTTTCCGAGTGACCGGCTCCAAAGCTATTGAATCATCATCAACTTCGCCATCCACCGGATTTTGAATGGTATCTATCACAATTTATAATCTTTTTGAGGAATCCCCCACAATTTCTTCAATACTTTGAACCTCATAACATTCAATATTTTTACCCGAATAATCGAACAAGTGATTCACATCCATTTCATGCCGATAATGTATACCCGTAATCAAGTTCACAAGCTCACAGATATCTTCTCCAGAATTTTACATCGTTTAATTGTGAATGTACATTAATAGAATGTGCATTGGAACTTGTTTTTTGTAATTTATTTTTCATCTCTAACTAATATACATTGTAACTAGTACATTGGACTTCGAAAATTAAGGATCGTAAGTTAAACCTCTTTAAATTAATAAATTGTTAATTTATCGATATAATAATATCTCGTTAAATTAATAAAATATTCCGGTCCTAACATTATTAATTTATATAGATTTTTACTGTATTGATCTACATACATTTCATTCCTTATTTGCTTTGTGTAGTTTTAAATGTTGACAATGATTTATACATTGACTTTAAAATATTACAATACTTCTTCATCTTCTCTTAATTTTTTGCTCCATAATAGAAATTAAGTGTTTGAGTTATACATCTCATTAGCAGTACTTGTTATTTTTTTTAATAAATAACACAATTTGGTTTGTATATTATAACAAACAAAATATCACGTGCAAAACTTGTACTTATAAATTAGTAGTTCTAAAGGCGGGCAGAATATAAAACAACTTAAATTTAACAGTAGCATATAATAATATTTGCGCGACACAAGACTACATGTGTTAGCTTGACGCGCTAGTGGAACAATGGATATTAATTTTTTGAAGGTGGCCCATAACTGAAAGTTAGAATGGGTTATACACAGAGTCCAGAACCTCTGTATTCTTTCCGTGTTAATTCTCTACATCCTTACTATAATTGGTCTATGTCATATTTACCCCAATTTGATAGAATTTTGAAACAACTTAATTCAATAAAAAAATATGACATGGACCAATTAGGGGCATAAGCGGAAATATATAGTTTAGTGCATAGAAGTGTATTCCAAGTAGATAGTTTAGTCAACTAAAATTATCTTATTGATGTTTGTTTTCTCTACTTTTCTCATGTCCTATCTTGTATCAATCTAAACCCATAATTTGATGAGTTTTATATGTTTATTTAATTTATGTCTTGGTTAAAATTTGAATTTTATTGACATGCTACTATAACCACAACAATGTAAAAATGATTACGCGAACCGAACTGAACCAATATATTGTGCACGCGACGGTTCGATTCAGTTCATTTGTTATAATTAGTTAACAAACCGAAACCGAACCGGTTAGACGGATTTGTGAAAAACTTGAACCATTTGTATAAGTAACTTTAAAGTCGTCCAAAATCATGACAATCGGTTTAGTTCGGTCGGTTTGACCACTTTATTTGGTTATTCTTACACCCATAGGACCAATCATAGCAAGGATACATAGAATGATATACACAAAGGATACAGATGATCCAAAATCTTATACACAAGGTAGTTTAGAGAAAGAAAGAGGGATGTATGGGTGAATTGATATTTTATTTTGGAAATCTGGTGACATAAAAGGAGCCATCAAAACGTTTAATGGAAAGTGATATAGAGAGAGACCCATGCTTGTATGCTCATAATCCAAGGTCTTGAGGGATCAGTGGCGGTCTCTTGGCGTATCTTCTCTATTGTTTTAGCTTGTTGTTCTTCGGTTGGGCTCATACCCATTAGAGAAAGATAATATGGTTGTAGATGCATAGACGACTTATGGCCATGTTTATCATTCTTTTAAGAGTTTTTCGTATGAGGTGGGATTATCATTAGCAGTTCGTAGCCTCTTTAAACATGATACTTTAAGTCTTGTGTATTATCGACCCAATGAGATGGATTATTACTGGTTCTTAGTCTCGAGACTATTGTATCTTGTTGGTCGTGCTTAATGTCCTCCACTTTAAAATTTCACGGATTGAAAACTGTATTTTCTTCTCTTTAATAATACACGGAGTCACGCCGCTCTACTGCTATAGTAGGTTCCAGTAAGAAAAATATTGTCCCATGCTCTGTTTCCATAGTGCTCTTTCTACTTGTGAACAAGCCAAAAAAAAAGCTAATTTGAGCTAGATTAGAAACGGGCTTGCTCTTGAGCAGTAGGTTGTAAGAAATGCAAATGTTCCCAAAAGCCCATTCACCAAGAAAAGATTATCTTGCAGCCCAGATCCTCAATTCTCTGATATTCAATCTCAGGCCCCAAACAACACCGAAACTCCTCCTTGCAGCCCAGATCCGGATTAAAGAGTTTGAAGGAAACTGAGAATTCGGGTAAGGGATGAGAAACCCACAGAAGAGGAGGAAAGAAGATGTTGATTCAATGGTGGATGACACCAGCCCTAAGTGGTCCGAAATCAAAAAGATGATTCAAGGGTGGAGGGCAATTGGAGATGAACAAGAAGATCGCATTTTCTCTCCCATGGGGTTTCATTGCTTTCTTGCCACCAAAAGCAATTTCAAGATTTTGTGAATGCTCCTAAGAAGAACCAAATCTGCAATTCAGCTAAGGGGGGAGAATGGTCTCTGCCTAATGTTCCTGGGAGGTATTAAAATCTTTACTCGTTCATGCATTATATCAAATTGCAATGTACTCGTTGTGAATGCCAGTTATTGAAGATTGTTAGTAGCTCTCAAAGTTTCGTATCCTGTTTTTGTTATTTTTTATCATTTCATCCCTTCAACTCTCAAATTTCCGTAATTTATCAAATAATTAGTTTTAGTAATTGAGAAGTTTGCTGATAAATTCAAGAATTGAAAGAAATTAATGTCAAATCTCACAAAGGTAGAGAAGCAGCATTAAGGCCATCACAAATAGATTGCTAGTAATTCTTGTTAGAGCCTGTTTGGTAGCTGTAATCAACAGGTTTTATCACACAAATGCAATGATTCAACAGAAGTATTAAGAGAATTGTAGGAGCGGTTGCTTACAAACAATGCGAGTGTTGTTTTGGCCAATGGCGATTTCAACTCGGACGTCTTTCACCAAGAGAAACAACGCAAATAGATTCTCCATTGTCAGCGTGAAAATTTTCCTGTTTAGTATTTGACACTCCAGTTTAACATCCTTAAAGATGTCAAACATCGTTGGTATGTTGATGTCTGTATCTTTCGTAGTCTCTGTTTGAGCATGAGCCAGCTGTATGTAAAGTAAATGCAATAAAACCTTGTATTTAGCAAGAAGTTGTAAAACTGTGCCCTTTCCGCTTTTTAGGAAAATATCATTCATAACATCTCAATAAGCTACACGAACTTATGAATATATATAGTACTAGTAGAAAGCCAAATGTTTCAGGATTACTCTCAATCTTCGTACATTGTTTTCCTGTTGAAGATAAAATCATGCTTTGGGGACAATTGTGTCTTAACGGGTTGATATTTCGTGTATGAATGAAACACATATGATGATACGAAGCTTTGGATACAAGACAATCTCAAACAAACATGAAGAATACATGTTATTTCCTACTTTATTCGGCTCTCCCCGATCCTGGTCCTAAAAAGTTGCAATACCTCCTCAGGACGGGATGTGGCGGTGGCATCTGAGATTTTCTCTGAACAACCTCCTTCCGCGGCTTCAGTTGTGTTTCCATGGGTCCAAGCCTGGAGTGAAAGTGAAAAAGTGAGTAAGCAAAAATACGGATGTAAATAATTAATTGATGTCTTCTAGACCAGAAAATGTTTTTGACATATTACATTGTGCGAGACATCACGTCCTAAATCTTTCCAGGGAAGAGAGCCGTTGCCGGTAACATAGTATCTGAGCAAAGATTATATGAACTCTGACGCTGTAACAACGCTTTTGGAATGTGAGATTATGGAGGTCAAGAGGGTGTAGTAATACTCAGTAGCGCCCTAGCATCTGCAACTTGTTCTCTTGGCTTCTCAACTAAACACCAAATTCAAACAAAAACTACACTTAAGCTTTGAGAGAAACTCTGGAATGTGCAATGTGAAACCCTGAAACTATTTTGAGTAGAATGCTGACCAAACAAATGTTCAACTTGGTCAATCACAGAGGTCAACTGGTCTCACTCAGCTCCTTCTTCTGTTGCAACGCATGGAAGTAGAGGAATCAAAACCCATAATGGTTTTCTTTGAAAAAAATTGTTTTTTAGGTGAAATTACACATAAAAAGCTAAATTAAACTGAATAAAACTTAAAATACCAGGAACAAGACTGCTGATTTGACAGTATTCGGATAGGACATCCCTCCGGTTGCTGCCGCCGTTGTTTTCCTTGCCAGGATTGTGACTTTTCTGTTTCAATCTTTGTCCGGCAGTCTGTTCCTCCACCAGATTGACAATTGTCTCCAAGATTTCTCCAGAGAGAACCCCAAGAATAGATAGTCAGAAACTGCTTACTCCGTGCAAGTTAAAAAGAAAAATGCCGACATTGAGCTATGTTCTATGAAAATTACTGGGCTTTGAACTCGGCGATTTCTCACCCAATGAAACAATAGCTTCTTCTGGGTCCGAGGTGAAGGAATAGAGGCAGTTGACAGGTAGAACAGGATAGGAAGAGACATAGCTCTTTTTCTATACCATGTTTATGAAGATACGAAGTAAAACGAAATATTACATTGAAATGCCATTGTATTTTAGAAATTTGACATAATTTGTCCCAAATTGTTTGTCTTACTGATTATACATATCTTAAGGTGATAATTCATTTGTAAAATGAAACAACAGGTTCATAATTTCTTCGTCATGTCATAGTATTTAATCTAAATTGTCGAACGTTCCAAGATTGAGACACGTGGCATTATTGTAATATTATTTGCTGATGTCTTATTTTTTGCTGATGAACACAACACAATTCTTTTTTCTCTGCTGACGTCTTATTTTTTTCATCTTGCTTAACTAGGTTTTGGATTCACTAACTGTATTTAAGCATAGAGGATATGAAATGCACTTCACCAGTTTGAGGAAATGCTTGACTGGAGGTGGTGTAAAAGGTAAGGGACTACTTATATCATGCTTCTTCATTCCAGTAAATCAAAATATCTGAGTTAAGTTACCTGATTGATAAGAACTGCTTCTAAGATTACCCGAGCTTTTATGAATCTGTAGGAATTATAAATGATACTCGGTGTTCAGTTTTGTTTTCTCGTCAGTGTTCACTCATTGTGCTATTCTTTTTATTAGAACTGCAACCTCTTTTCAGCGCTCATGAATCAATCTCTCTCTCTCCGCCTCCATGGTCACTAAGTTATCATATTTTCCCCTCTATAATTTCAAGAATCATCCTGTGTCTAAGAACATTATGATATGTTTTCCATTGCAAGTCGGGCATCATTTCTCCCAGTCCAAAATTATATTTCCCTCCTTTCTTGGTTTTATTTAATTATTTGTACTAGTATTTCAAAGTAAAGCAACAAACAAGAAGGGTTAAACTTGTAATCTGTTGCCATTCAATATCAAAATGCCTTCCGACGAAACAAAATATCAGCAAAGCATGACAGCAATGGGGGTATAAACAATACAAGAGAAGTAATTCAAAATCAGAGTTAAAACTGTGACATTCACTAAACAGAATTAAGATAATATTAATCCCAGTAGCCATCCAAGTTGCTGCAGAGCATAGTTGTAGTTTAACAGCTTGCTTGAGAATGGAACCAAAGGGCATATCATTGTCTTAGATAAAGACATGATTAAAATCAGTACAACGGTGGGGGTGGAGACTTGTAGTAGTATGGGGTGGCTTCTATTTTCTTCGGTGGAGGGGGTGATTTGTAGTAGTAGGGAGGTGGTGGGGATGGAGAAGGTGGCGGTGGAGACTTGTAGTAGTATGGGGGAGGTGGTGATGGAGAAGGTGGGGGTGGAGACTTGTAGTAGTATGGGGCGGCCTCTACTTTCTTCGGTGGAGGAGGGGGTGATTTGTAGTAGTAGGGAGGTGGCGGGGATGGAGATGGCGGCGGTGGGGACTTGTAATAGTATGGTGGAGGTGGTGATGGTGATGGTGGTGGAGGAGACTTGTAGTAGTAAGGGGGAGGTGGTGATGGAGAAGGTGGGGGTGGGGACTTGTAGTAGTATGGTGGAGGTGGTGACGGTGATGGTGGTGGAGGTGACTTGTAGTAGTATGGTGGAGGTGGTGACGGTGATGGTGGTGGAGGAGACTTGTAGTAGTAAGGAGGAGGTGGTGATGGAGAAGGTGGGGGTGGAGACTTGTAGTAGTATGGGGAAGCCTCTACTTTCTTCGGTGGAGGAGGGGGTGATTTGTAATAGTAGGGAGGTGGTGGGGTTGGAGATGGCGGCGGTGGGGACTTGTAATAGTATGGTGGAGGTGGTGACGGTGATGGTGGTGGAGGAGACTTGTAGTAGTAAGGGGGAGGTGGTGATGGAGAAGGTGGGGGTGGGGACTTGTAGTAGTACGGGGCAGCCTCTACTTTCTTCGGAGGGGGAGGGGGTGATTTGTAGTAGTATGGTGGAGGTGGTGACGGTGATGGTGGTGGAGGAGACTTGTAGTAGTAAGGAGGAGGTGGTGACGGTGATGGTGGTGGAGGAGACTTGTAGTAGTAAGGAGGAGGCGGTGATGGAGAAGGTGGGGGTGGAGACTTGTAGTAGTATGGGGCAGCCTCTACTTTCTTTGGTGGAGGAGGGGGTGATTTGTAGTAGTATGGTGGAGGCGGGGATGACGATGGTGGTGGAGGAGACTTGTAGTAGTAAGGAGGAGGTGGTGACGGTGATGGTGGTGGAGGAGAGTTGTAGTAGTAAGGAGGAGGCGGCGATGGAGAAGGCGGGGGTGGCGACTTGTAGGAGTATGGGGCAGCTTCTACTTTCTTCGGTGGAGGAGGGGGTGATTTGTAGTAGTAGGGAGGTGGTGGGGATGGAGATGGCGGCGGTGGGGACTTGTAGTAGTATGGTGGAGGTGGTGACGGTGATGGTGGTGGAGGAGAGTTGTAGTAGTAAGGAGGAGGTGGCGATGGAGAAGGTGGAGGTGGCGACTTGTAGGAGTATGGGACAGCTACTACTTTCTTCGGTGGAGGAGGGGGTGACTTGTAGTAGTAGGGAGGTGGTGGGGATGGAGATGGTGGCGGTGGGGACTTGTAGTAGTAAGGAGGAGGTGGTGACGGTGATGGTGGTGGAGGAGACTTGTAGTAGTAAGGAGGAGGTGGCGACGGAGAAGGTGGGGGTGGAGACTTGTAGTAGTACGGGGCAGCCTCTACTTTCTTCGGTGGAGGAGGGGGCGATTTGTAGTAGTATGGTGGAGGTGGTGACGGTGATGGTGGTGGAGGAGACTTGTAGTAGTAAGGAGGAGGTGGTGACGGCGATGGTGGTGGAGGAGAGTTGTAGTAGTAAGGAGGAGGCGGCGACGGAGAAGGTGGTGGTGGCGACTTGTAGGAGTATGGGGCAGCTTCTACTTTCTTCGGTGGAGGAGGGGGTGATTTGTAGTAGTAGGGAGGTGGTGGGGATGGAGATGGCGGCGGTGGGGACTTGTAATAGTAAGGAGGAGGTGGCGACGGTGATGGTGGTGGAGGAGAGTTATAGTAGTAAGGAGGAGGTGGCGACGGAGAAGGTGGAGGTGGCGACTTGTAGGAGTATGGGGCAGCTTCTACTTTCTTCGGTGGAGGAGGGGGTGATTTGTAGTAGTAGGGAGGTGGTGGGGATGGAGATGGCGGCGGTGGGGACTTGTAATAGTAAGGAGGAGGTGGTGACGGTGATGGTGGTGGAGGAGAGTTATAGTAGTAAGGAGGAGGTGGCGACGGAGAAGGTGGAGGTGGCGACTTGTAGGAGTATGGGGCAGCTTCTACTTTCTTTGGTGGGGGAGGGGGTGATTTGTAATAGTAAGGAGGTGGTGGTGATGGAGATGGTGGTGGTGGAGACTTGTAGTAGTATGGTGGAGGTGGTGACGGTGATGGTGGTGGAGGAGATTTGTAGTAGTAAGGAGGAGGTGGCGACGGAGAAGGTGGGGGTGGAGACTTGTAGTAGTATGGGGAAGCTTCTACTTTCTTGGGTGGTGGGGGTGGAGACTTGTAGTAGTATGGTGGAGGTGGGGACGGAGATGGTGGTGGTGGAGACTTGTAGTAATAGGGCTTGGGGTGTGGAAGGGATACCGGAAGTTTGTACGGGTGAGGCGAATGCACAGCCTTGGGACTCTTGTAGTAAACCGGGGGTGGGGGAGAAGAGTATGTATAAGGCTCATAAGCCACTGCACAAGTTGCCAGTAAGAGAAAAGCCGTGATATATAAAGCTTGAGGCCATTGCCCCGGCGTGGTCGCACCTCTCATCTCTCTGGTAACTCCAATGCTGGCTACTCGCTAGAAGTAGCTAAGATTTGTGTTTTTGTGGAATTCATAGAGATCCTCACTTGTTTATATACTGGGGATGAACCATTTGTTTATTCAGACAAATGCTTAAAATTGGAAGTGGTTGTCCACTACCATCAATCCCTCCATCATCAGTTCATGCCTTTCCATGATCTGAAGTCAATGGTAGTTGACATTAGTAATTGGGTTGAAGTCTATTTTTTTCAATAAGGGGCACACAAAAAAAAAATCATCTTTAAGGATTTTAAAATTGGAACCTTATAGAAGCCTAAGTTTTGATCTTCAATTAAGAGTTATAACTATCAGTGGACGCTTTCTATTGACAAATTGCTGTACAACTAAAATTAAGAGTTAATAAATCTGTGGGGAATTTAATTGATTTACATTCTGCTTCCCTTTCTCGGTGTTCAGTTTTGTTTTCTCTTCAGGTTCGAGTTCCGGCTATTCTTGTCCTGCATCTTCATCAAACTCTACCAAAGAAAGCCTTTCTTTTTCATTCCCCCACCCAAGTTCTCACTTCTCACTCTGTTTGATAATAATTGCACCATCTTTTCAGCTCTCATGAATTAATCTCGCACTCTCGCCTCCATGGTCATTGTTTGAGAATGTACAAGGGTTTTTTCAAAGCAATGCTGCCAAATTGCCTCCTCCTACCTGATATCTCAGTTACTAAAACAGGCCTAATTGCTTGGTGACTAAAGTAGATCCAAACAATTTTAGAGACATGCAGGGGTGAAGCCTCTTTGCGCATTCGATCAACAGGAGCTTTGTTCATAGCTTCAATTTTTGGGACTGGTGGACTGTTCTTATGGCCGACAATGCTATTTATTGAGCCTTAATGTTGGCATAGAGAAAGATAATGATGTTTATGTCGTGTGTTATATTTTGTTCACGTTTATTTTGACTGAGAAATCTCAAGTCTATCACGGTTTTTTTCCGTTTGCTTCTTTTCCACTGCCTATATACCCTCTCTCTGGTTCTACTTATCCCTTAAAGCCACGCCACTGGGAATAGCATGTAAGCCCTGCTGATGATCGTTGATTTGTATGTTTGCTTAAGCTACAAAAGAAATGCATGTTTTCACTCTCAAGTGATATCATCTTCTCTATTCTCTCCTCGCCTTTGAAGGTGTTATTTGGTATTTTTTCAGCAGTGCCATATTACTGGAATTTCATTCTATGCTAAAAACAACCATATAATTTATGAGATTAATTGACATTTTTTGCACTGGTCACTTGGACCTGTTCAGGGTTTCTCAACCATATGCATTGGAGTGCATTTGAAGAGGTCATTATTATTTCATCTACTGCCTATTGAAGGGAAGTCCCCCCTGTGAAGCACAAAACATCAATGGGACGTTTTACAAAAACAAGGTAAGTTGTTCGAAACTAATTTAGTTGGCTCAATCGATCAATCATGCTTGTGGAATGCACTTATGAGATTTATACGAAGAAGCTGAAATGGAGTGTGTGTGTGTGTGTTTTTTTTTTTTTTTTTTTTTTTTTATGTAAATATTGTTTTATACAAAGAACGACAAGAGTACAATATTGATCAACTCAATTCTTGATCATATCACATAAGTCAATGAGGGCATAAGTTGAATTTGAAAAATTCCCTTCACACCAAAAAAGTATACAGAAATTTGGACCTCAATCGGTGCATGGGCATATAATTCTCCTAAAAGATTCGATGATTGCACTGCTGCCAAATTTGCCAAATAATACACAATGGTGCTATTCGCCCGATCTTTTTTCGAGCTGAGCCTTGACAACCAGGCAGCCAACATTCCAACTGTGTCTTCATCTATTGGTTATACCCACTGAACCCGAACACGCCCCAGATAATTTCCCAAAGACTCCTAGAAGCTGGCAGGGCTGGCCCTATGGCTAGGCAGCCGAGGCGGCCGCCTCAGGCCGTTAGGCCTGTAGAGCCCAGTGTTTTATAACGGTTTTTTATTGTTTAAAGATACCCTTGCTTAAGTTAATTAAATACTTAAATGTAGTAATATTGTAGTAAATTGTATAGTAGTTTGGTGGTCATTATTTTAGTCTAGACTCTAGAATGACATGGCCACCTAGCTACATTGCCATTGGTGGACTTGCTCTGAAAAAGGGGTTATCTGTGATGATCATAGTTTCTTCAATTAGTTTACATGTACATCTCTCAAAAAAAAAAAAAAAAAAATTACGTGTACATATATAGATTCTTAACTATGATCAAAAAATTTAGGTTACAGGGACGGAACAAATAAATACTCTCCCAAATTCAACGCAAACCAAACAAAAGCAGACTAAAAATCCAAAAATTGAATTCAATCCATTATGGCGAGCAAAATTGATCATGCGACTCTGATAGCCACACACCCCCACCTACTACTTCTGTCCGTAACCATGTCTGATGTCACTTTGACGCGATGACTTGGATAGCAAGATGATGCAATTTTTTGATAATCTTTTCATGATATCGTAGAGTGAACTTACTCTACGACACCATTAAAGGGATTACCAAATTCTTGCGACGTTTTGCTAATCAAATCACCGGGTCAAAGTGAACCGGTGAATAATGGTAAAAGTCAAAGTAGAAAGAAGCAGATGAAACAGAGGTAGTACAAGTATTTGAGTATATATTGATTTGTCCAGACCATAGTTTGAAATATCATTCCGTTCCGGCCAAAACAGGCCGAAACACTTCGTTCCGATTGGAAAACGGAACGGTGATGTATGTGTTTTGTTTCAATTTGAATTCCGGTCAATTCTGGTCAATTTCGGGCATTTCTGGTAGACTCTGTAAATTTCGAACCTTTTCGGCCAATTCCAGATATGATGTGTGTGCAATTTTAAGAACCTTTAATATTTCACTAAAATGATTACAACTAATGATACTTGGCCACTCCTGCAACAAACAAGCACTTTAACCGCCGGGGCAATTGGTGGTACACTATTTCATTTCGAAATTAAATATATATTACTATCTAGCCTACTATCTTCATGTATACTGCATATTAGCACAAAGTACAAACATTATAAGTTTTTATTTACCTTTAAACTATATTAATGAATTCATTCACATTTTCAAGAGAACTACTTAACTTATTCATTTGTGCCTGTTACATATAATTTACGTGATACAAAGTTATTTGTAAAAATTGTTTTCGGTAATTTGGTATGAGAGATATGTAAAAGAAATAATGGTAATACATTTCAATATTATAAATTCTATGTGGGTTACAACTTTAGTGTGATAAATTAAGAATATATTTAGATAACTTATGTTTTTTTTTCTAGAATTAATGAATTATATTTTTATGTGATAGTATTATTACATGTATCCTTGCACATTTGCAACTTAAGATAGAAATGTTTAAAATATATAAATTCTTTTGGGCTGTTTCCTAAATAAATTAAGGGTAAAAGACACTTTCCACCCTTATAATTTGATGAAATCACATTTTGGTCCCCTGATGTTTGAACAATACATTATACCACCCTTGTAATGGAAAAAAGCGATGACACTTAGCACCCTTCTGTCAAATTCCATCCATAAAGTAACTTTTTAACTATTTTTTGACAATTTTACCCCTGCTTGTTAGAGTCATTTTTTTTTAAATATTTTTGGATGTGTTTGTGTTCTTGCTCTTGTTGCTCTTTTTCTTTATAACAAAATACAAGTTTGATGGTACTTACCAAACGGTCAACTCGGAACAAAGCTAAATACCAAAGATAATCTGTTCTACCATGGGTGAATTAGCAACTTTACTATGTGGTTGATATGGATTTGTTGAGACCAAAAAAATCTTAAAGGATACAACCTTTGAACCAAACCACCAAACCGTATTCTTCAAACCCATATCAACACTCCAACCTGTACTCAGACCATTTTCATACACTGGGGGTATGCAGACCCCAGAATCTTACTGGGAGACTTCCCCCGAGGTTCAAAATTTAGGAGCCTTAACCGACTCTAATCCAATCCCACAAACACTTCCACTCTCACAATCACACCTGCAAAACAACCAACATATATCTACAGCAAAGCAACAAAGAGAACCGCTCTTTAAATGAAACCCTGAAGCCCCTGAAATCAGCACCCCAGAAGCAAAAATAAAAAAGGGGGCAAAAGTGGGTTTCGATCTGAAACATAGAGGGTACGAGAGGAAGAGTGGGGATTCAAGACTGTGTTCTCGGTCAAAACAAAGAGGCGTGAGAGAGGAGTGCGTAAGAAATCCGAAAATCCAAACCTTTTCATTCGAGAAATCAACCCCGCGCCCAAATTGATCTACAAATTTGCGGTGAGGAGAGAGACGAACGGAAGATCGATTACGGGGGCAAAACTTTCGATCTCGAATAGAGAGGGTACAAGAGGGAGACAGGGGGCTGGCTTCATTTTTAATCTGTTTTGAACTTATTCAGAAGGTTTGGCATGACTTTTTTCTGACAGCTTTTGGTTTTTGAATTTCGGTTTTGAAGAGTAAAACTAGGTTCTGAAAAAAGTTGGGTTTCACCAACTTTTTTTGAACTTTTTTCTTCCTAAACAACAACAAGACTAATATGTCCATACTTTTACGTACAACAATTATACTACTTGTACAAAATCAACCCATCATCAGATTTTCCATATGCAACCTAAATAGAACAAGGCAATTAAACATTTGGAACCAATCTGGAATGACATATTCACAAGAGTGATCCTCGTCCCTTCAAGACATCTCCTGAAGAAGGAAAAATTTGATTAAATTTTAGTCAAACAATTCAATTGCCGAAGTGTTGACATCAGCTGAAAAACAATCGTAAATATTTACTTACCTGTATGTTTTAACTACACCTACCAATGTTTACCTCTCCTTTAGCTTCAACCTACCACCCATCTACCACCCATTTCATCTCTTTAAAAAAAAAGCATTAGAGAGCTTCACTTGCCAACAAAGTATACCAGTGAACATTATTTTCTTGTCCCCATCATCATTTGAATGTTTTCACTCTCTATATAAGCTCAACCACACTCAAAGCTCCAAGCACAATTGACAAGAAAGAAAGAAAACACAATGGCAAAGTTGAATCTCTCATTGTTTTGCTTCACCATTGTGTTCATCACAATTGGCACTTGTTCATACTCTAGCGACACCAGCATGTTTGGGCCTGAGAAACTACATGTGGTGAGTTATTTGCATATTTATTTGATTTTTTTATTATGATGTGTTTGGGTGAGTGACCTTCTAAAACAGTAATCGACTTGGAAGTTGAAACCCCTCTGTCTATCATCCCACCATACAATCCCTCAGCCAAACGCGTACAAGACCGTGAATAGATTTTTCTTCAAGAATAAGCCGTAGTTAGTCACCTCGTGCATGCATTTATGATTTGTGTTGTAAATATTAGGCAATATGTAATGTTTTCTAAAGTTTAAGTCATTGTGTTCAACGGACATGCCTGCTACCATGAAGACTTGATTATTATGTCTTGAAAAATTCTTTTGACTCAACGTTATCAATTCCTTTTTTTATTGCTGCAGCTGCATTCATATTGCATGGCCAATGAAGATCTACCAGATATTAGGTTATTGGGTATTATAGACTACTACTGCAAACAGCCTCGAGTGAATTGCAGTGTAATACTCCCAGGGGGAGAATGTTTTCAGCCGAACAACATTTATGCTCATGCATGTGTGGTCCTTGATCTATATAGGTTCAGCTCTGACAAATGCCCCTTTGATGTTGGCCACATACAATTTGTTGATCGCCGTAAGTAATATGCACACAGAATAATCAGTTTTCTTACACTACTCTTGTACTAGTATATACTTACTACTGTATATTAGCTTGTCTAGTTGTCTCCGATACAATAATTGTAATACCCCGATATTTTAGGGGGTATTTTAGGGAGTTTAACGAATTTTTCGGGCCCTTATTTGAAGTTACAAAAGTTGTTTTCGTTCGCTATAAGTCGTTTTTCATTATTATTATCATTATTATTATTATTATTATTGTCATCATTATTATTATTATTTATATTTTTATCAAAAGTTTTCTTCTATATTTTTTTTTAAGATGTAATTTTTTTTTTATAGTTAGTTGGGTGTAAATTAGTGGGTGAAGTGTGGTGGGTCGTGTAACGTTGTAGCGTGACCAAAACATATCTTTTTAATAACTTTTACGACACCAACCACCGCGTCATGTCATGCACCCGCCACACCTTAGCGCTTCTAAGTCATCTTCCCCAATTACCAATTTGGTAACCAGTGATGTTCTTCCCCAATTTCCGGCGACCACCATGGCAAGGGCCATTATTTTGACCTCCCCTCTCCTAATCCCCGCCATAATTTCCGCCAATCAAAGTCAAAGATGAAATCTTGCATCAATTTCACTGATTGACCATCCATTTTTTTCGATTGGGTTTACAGTACACCCAAATCTCAACCCCTCTCTCACCCTCTTTCTCTCTCGCTCGCCCCTGTCTCTTCCTCTCTCGCTATCCCTCTCACTCCCCTCTGTCTCCCTCTCCATCTCTCCCTCTGCTCTCTGTTGGCGCCGAGCAAAGACCCAGGCCGAAGCCCAGAACCGCCCGACGCCGTCGCCGAACCGCCCGCCGCCCGTCGCCCCTCCGTCGCCCCTCTGCGTCGCCGAACCACCCGGCGTCGCCCTCCCTCTGTTTCGCCGCCATCACCACCACCGTCCGCTCGCCTCTCTGTCCCGGCGAACCCCAAGCAGCGGCAGGAACCAATCACCGCCGCTGCCTTCTTCTTCGGGCTTTCTTTTCAATCGGTAAAACCCCCTGTTTTGATTTCATTCCAATCTCAACTCTTTTTCTACCCTTTAGCAATGAAATTGGTTGTTTGTGATTTGAAGATTTGTTATGGGTGAAGGTAGAATAGTTACAGTAGTGTTTGGGGAAGAAGAGGATCTGTTATGTGGGTGTAAAAAGGGGGGATGTGAAAGTGTCTTTTTGCAAAATTGGGGGTAGGCTTTTGTATGAAGTGAAACTGTTTAGGGGCTGATTGTATATCAACAAATTGTAATTTAAGTTTTTCTTTATCATAATATAATTTAGTATTTCTTATTTGTTTATATATTTTATCAATTGTGAGTTAATTATCCTTTTCAAAAAAATAAGTATGCAACTTTATAATCAAATTGAAATAGTATTTTACAAGTGTATATTATTTGTACTATATTTTTCTTAAACAACTAAATAGTAATGTTTTCGGTTTATCGCAAAATAAATTCTTTTCACTTATAACATGATTTTCGTTAATATAAATTTATAACAAGATTAGTTAAGCTTTAAAATCCCATTTTCAATTATCTAAACTTTAAATTATTATAGCTATCTTTGTGTATATAATTTCACCTTAGTAATTTAAATAAATATTCTAGAACTTCTAATAAAGTTTTCTTTACCTCAAATATTACTTTTATAATTATAAGTCACTATTTTTCTTATTTAATTTATATTCTAAACGTAAAATTATAACTAGTGTACTATATTTTGTTTGGGGAATTAATTGGGGTTTTCACTTGCATTTCATATAGGACAATTTAATTGCAATTTGTTGTGTGATGTATATGTGTTAATATAGGATTATGTGATTATTGTAGATACCGAGTTCGTAGGAGGCGAGTTCATCGAGGACCCCTACTTCTAGTTCAGTGCTAGCTTGTGTGTGTGAAGTTCTCACCTCATTCCAGGTAAGTTTATGCGCACAATACTTTAACTATCAAAATGTTTCTTGGCGTGTGTACTTGTGTTTCAAACAACGGTTTAAGGTTTTGAAATTTGAGAATCTCTATTGCAAATGTTCTTTTTGAAAGATATGTGGTTACTTCTGAATTTCGAACCGATGTTTATAAAATGATCTTGTGGAATATAAATGAACGATAAATGATATGGGGCGATGTACAGAGGATGTGTGTGAAGGCTATGGCCGGAGGCGCACGTGAGACGACCTCCTAGGGTTTCATACCCTACCCTATACGGGTTTATAAAATTGTGAAAGCTATAGAGTACTACCTATGCATGTGTGGGTCACAACTGTATAGGGGTGTCGACACTTAAGGTCCTTTAGCTATGTGATGGGCGGGGTAGTGTCGGGCTACCTACAAACGCCCTGGGTGAATTGGGATGGACTGTGATATCCCAAGAGGTACCTGTGTGATGATATTATTGCATCGTGACCTCTCTGTGGGCAATCGTTACCCGCTGGGCTCTAATACGCCTCAGCTCAACTAATAATCTAAATGTGGAATCTCTTCAGTTACATTCTTTTCATTATTTCAGCCAAAACTCTGTTTTACATATTGTGGTATATTCTTACTCAGTTTTCACTGACAAATGTTTTTCTGCGTCGGCTTTTGCCATTTGAAAACCCGCAGGTTACGAATAAAGGTGGGGGAACGCGCACACGTAGCTGAAGGAAAATAAGAAGCTAGGAATCACCTAGTTGAATTGTTAACATTTAGTTGTTTTTTTTGAGAATTCAAACTTTGTCATCGTTGTTTCCTTTAAAACTTTGTAAGGAGGGTTTCTCCTTTACTTTTATGTTAATAAAGCACTCTTGGATATCGTTAAGTTGTACTAGCAAGGAACCGTAGGTTCCGGGTTGTTTCAGTTGGTATCAGAGCCGACGGTTCCAACGCTAGTACGACTTCTCGGTTTCCACTAAATAAAGATTCAAAATAACTGGAAGCTTTTCAAAAATTTAAAATGGATATAGGATAACTAAAAATGGAATTAAAACTAAACAAGCCGGGGATGTGGGTTAGCATAGTCGTGTTTTCCTTCTTGGTTCTCAAATGTTTGTGTGATTATTTGTTAATCCCCACTATTTGTGAACGAATAGTTGTTATGTGGCCGAGACTTGTTAAATTGTCATGTTACATACTTGCTTTAAATTATTTAAAATTAGTTCCGTTGAGATTATGAGTGTATACGCGGTCTAGTACACTTCCGAGACTCCTTTTCTCTTCTTTCTGAACATGGACGAGGACCAAGGATATGGGCAAGACCAAGTTGAAAACCAAGATGAGGACGCATAGGAGGAGCTTATAGATTGGGATGCCGATATGGATGAGATCGATGAGATTGACGAGAAGGAACATGAAGGAAACAATGAGGCGGAAGAGATTAGATCGACGCTGCTGATAGCGAGCTCATGCTCCCCACTGATGACGACGAGTAGTTCCACACCCATCCCACCCTTAGGATTATTATCTACTGCATTTATTTTATCACGAGAGCGAACGATTAGCTTACTTTAGGAGTTACTATTTACTTTATAGAATTGAGTTGTTCCTTACCATTTAAATGTTTACGTGGATTATTTGATGGATGGATAAATGTATGCTTAATTATTGAAACTTATAGGCTGCATGTATGTGAACTAGAAGTATAATTCCTTCCGACCTATATTAAGTAAGGTTATATATTTAAACAAAGGTACAATGCAATATTATACCAGGAGACGTGCAAGAGAAGTAGGAACAATGAACCAGGGAGGTCAGCAAACCCATGGCGGCCAAGTTCCACCCGTGGACCCCATTGAATTTCAGGAGATGCGCCAGGCAACTCTAGCCCTCACCCAAATTCTACAGAATACCCACAACGGAGGGGGGAATGTTATGAGTAGGGTAGCTGAACTCCGCCCTGACTTCTTTTATGGGACGGATGACCCCACCACCTTGGAAAACTGGATTAGGGACTTTGGAAAAGTCCTAGTATCTGCGCGCTGCCCTGAAGATCAGCGTGTCGAAGTAGCCCTCTACTACTTCAAGAAGGAGGCTGACAACTGGTGGTCAGCCAAGGGAGAGGAACTTCTCGCCCAGCAGGGATTTGGCTGGGAACAGCTGAAAGCAGCGCTACGTGAACGTTTCTATCCTGAACATGTCAAGGATAGGAAGTTCAAGGAATTCATGAACTTGAAACAGGGAAGTGACAACCCTTATGATTATCATCAGAAATACATGGAGTTGATGAGGTTTGGAAGGGAACTGGTGCCGACTGAGGCAAAGAAGATCAAGAGGTTTATAGGAGGTTTAAACTTCCAACTCCGAATGGCTTTGATTGCAACTCGATTTGACACACTTATGGACGCTTATGGGGCAGCTCAAGACGCCCAGAATTTGATTGATGAGAATAATGAAGAAATTAAGAAGAGGAAGTCTGAGGCACTGGCAGGGACAGGTTTCCAGAATCGTGGTTCGGGAAACAATAGCGGAGATAAAAGGTTTCGTCCCAACCCAGCCCCCACCAATCAATTTGGAAACCAAGGCCAGGTACGAATCTACAACTGCAAACAATGCGGCATGAACCATCCAGGAGTGGACTGTCGGGGGAACAAAGTTAACTGCCTCAATTGTGGTAAGCTAGGCCATCGAAGGTTTGAATGTCGTTCAAGGCCCTCAGGGAACAACAGCGGTGGAAGCTTCAACAACAACAACTTCAATAACTTCGGGAATAACAATGGTGGAGGATATGGAGGAAACAATGTGAACCGCCAAGGGGGAAATGGAGGATACAATCGTGGAGGAAACAACTACGGAGGGAATAACAACGGTTATAATCAGGGAGGCAATAACAACCGTGGAAATCAGTATGGGGGAAACAACAACAATGCTGGCAACAGAAACAACAATGGAGGAGGCTATAACCGAGGTAACAACTGGCAGGGAGGAAATGGTTACAACAACCGACCCCAAGGAAACAACAATGCTACTTCAGCAACCACAGTAGCAGGCGCACCTGCACCCGCAGCCACAGCACGCAGCGCAGCTGGAACTATCAATGTGATAAATCAGACTCAGGCAGCACAGGCCAACGTGGTGACTGGTACTTTCCTAATCCATTCTACCCCTGCTTTTGTGTTATTTGATTCTGGAGCCACATTTTCTTTCATATCATCTACTTTTGCTAAGAAGTTAGACTTACCAAATCCTACCCCAATATCTATCTCAATCTCTACCCCTACTGGAGAAGTCACACCTTGCAATACCATGTACCCTGGAGTCAACCTAGAAATCTTAGGAGCCAAGCTACCTTCTGATCTAATTCTTTTCGATCTCGGCAACCTAGATGTCATCTTAGGTATGGATTGGCTTGGCAAATACAAAGCAACCATAGAGTGTGCCACCCAAAAGGTTAGGTTTCGTGGGCCGAAAGGTGAACGTCTATCCTATAGAGGTATAACCACTGGACCCAAAATCCAAATTGTGTCAGCCCTAACCATCCTCTCCGATGTGAAGAAAGGGCATAGGGCATACCTCTGTACGATCCATGATCAGGAGAAAGAAGGGGAGAAATTAGAGGATATCCCAGTTGTGAATGAATTTCCAGATGTCTTTCCAGAAGACCTTCCAGGAATGCCACCTAAGAGAGCCGTGGACTTTGCGATAGACTTAGTACCAGGTACTGGACCAATCTCGAAGGCACCATATAGGATGGCACCAGCCGAGTTAAAGGAGCTTCAAGAGCAACTGAAGGAGTTAATGGACAAGGGTTTCATTAGACCTAGTGTTTCACCATGGGGAGCACCTGTTTTGTTCGTGAAGAAGAAGGACGGTAGCCTAAGACTTTGCATTGACTACCGTGAATTGAATGGAGTAACCGTTAAGAATAAGTACCCAATTCCAAGGATTGATGACTTATTCGACCAGCTACAAGGAGCCGATACCTTTTCGAAGATCGATTTAAGGTCTGGATATCACCAGCTTAGGATAGCTGAAAAGGATATTCCTAAAACGGCATTTCGAACTCGCTATGGCCACTACGAGTTTACGGTAATGCCATTCGGTCTCACTAATGCTCCAGCAGCATTCATGGAGTTGATGAACCGCGTTCTCCAGAAGTACCTAGATAAGTTTGTTGTCGTTTTCATCGATGACATCCTAATCTACTCGAAAGGGAAGGAAGAACATGCACAACATTTGAGAGAAGTATTGGAAACCCTAAGGGAAGAGAAGTTGTATGGAAAATTGTCTAAGTGCGAGTTTTGGTTGGATAGAGTGCCTTTCTTAGGGCACATTATATCGAAGGAAGGTGTGTCAGTGGACCCAGGGAAGATATCTGCAGTAAGAGACTGGCCCACACCAAAGAGCGTAACGGAGATAAGAAGTTTCCTAGGATTGGCGGGTTACTATCGACGATTCGTGAAGGATTTCTCCAAGATCGCGAAACCCATGACAACGTTAATGAAGAAGACAAGCAAGTACGTATGGGACAAGGATTGTGAGGAAGCATTCCAAACCCTAAAGGATAGGTTAACGTCGGCACCTGTGTTAACATTACCTACTGAAGGAGGAGAATTTGAAGTCTACAGCGATGCGTCCAAGCACGGGTTAGGATGTGTTTTGATGCAAGATGGCAAAGTGATTGCGTATGCTTCAAGGCAACTAAAGTCCTACGAGGAGAATTACCCCACTCACGATTTGGAGTTGGCGGCCATAGTGTTTGCATTAAAGATATGGAGGCATTATCTTTACGGTACGACATGCAAGATCTTTACCGATCACAAGAGCCTAAAGTACATATTCACTCAAAAGGAGCTGAATATGCGACAAAGAAGGTGGCTAGAATTGGTGAAAGATTATGATATCAAGATCCAATACCATGAGGGGAAAGCCAACGTAGTAGCGGATGCATTGAGCCGAAAGACGGAGCATACGGTAAATGCAATGTGGGTTTTACCACCTAAGCTTTGCGAAGAGTTTCGAAGACTCGAGATTGAAGTCTGCACGAAGGGAACAACGAACATGTTGTGTAATATGACGATAGTACCGGACATCTTCGAAGAAATAAAGGAAGCACAGAAAGAAGACGCCTTCCTACAAAAGATTAAGGAGAAGATCAACAAAGGCGAAGCACCCGATTTCAAAGTGGAGGAAGACGGAAGCGTGAAATTCAAGGGAAGATGGTGTGTACCAATAAAATGCGCGGAGGTAAAGGAGAAGATTATGAAGGAAGCTCATAACACGCCTTATTCGGTACATCCAGGAGGAGACAAGTTGTACAAGGATTTGAAGAAGAATTTCTGGTGGAAAGGTATGAAGAAGGAAGTAGCTGATTTCGTATCTCGATGTTTGACGTGTCAAAAGGTTAAGTTCGAGCACAAGAGGCCAGGTGGGATGTTGCAACCATTGGAGATACCGGTATGGAAATGGGATTCCATCTCAATGGACTTTGTCACGGCCTTGCCTGTTTCGACTAATGGGTTGAACCAGATTTGGGTGGTAGTCGATCGATTGACCAAGACGGCAAGATTCATCCCCATGAAGGACACATGGGACATGGAAAAGAGGGCGGACGCATACATCAAGAATGTAGTAAGACTACACGGAGTACCTAGCTCGATTATTTCTGATAGGGATCCAAACTTCTTATCACACTTCTGGAAGGAGCTACAAAAAGCCATGGGCACTGAGCTTAGGTTCAGCACAGCATTTCACCCAGCTACGGATGGCCAGACTGAGAGAACGATTCAAACACTGGAGGACATGCTAAGGGCTTGCATTCTGGACTTTGGAGGTTCATGGGTGGATAAGTTACCACTTATCGAATTCTCTTATAACAACAGCTACCATGCTAGCATAGGGATGGCACCCTACGAAGCACTGTATGGGAGGAAGTGCAGGACACCACTGTGTTGGAGCGACATCAGCGAGACGATCATTCTTGGACCACAAATGATCGAGGACTCGACAAACCTGATTCGAATGATCCAGCAAAGGATGAAAGCGGCCCAGGATCGACAAAAGTCTTACGCGGATTTGAAGAGAAGGCCATTGGAATTCAAAGTAGGTGACAAAGTGTTCTTAAGGGTTTCACCTACAAAGGGGGTTATGCGTTTCAATCAGAAAGGAAAATTGAGTCCCAAGTTCATTGGACCCTACGAAGTACTTGATCGTATAGGAGAGGTAGCCTATCGCCTGAATCTTCCAAACAGCCTAGGTAGAGTCCATAACGTCTTTCATGTGTCCCAACTCAAAGCTTATGTACCCGACCCGAGCCATATCATTGATCCCGAGCCTGTTGAACTCGATCCCTCTCTTACCTTTGAACAACAACCAATAAAAATCCTCGATACAAAGACCAGGAACACCCGTACCAAGTCCACCACGCTGGTCAAGGTTCTTTGGTCAAACCACCAAACGGAAGAGGAAACTTGGGAAGCCGAGGCAGACATGAGGAAACGTTACCCACACCTCTTCGACAAGGTATGAGCCGAGTGACGGGGACGTCACTCCTTTTAAGGGAGATGTGATTTAACAGCCGTATATTTAATTACCTGTCTTGTCTTGTTATTATGTGCACATTAGAACTGCATACCACATACTTGCATTGGGAGATTCGATTTACTTTAAGCTTCGGGGACGAAGCTTTGCTTTAAGGGAGATGTGATGTAATACCCCGATATTTTAGGGGGTATTTTAGGGAGTTTAACGAATTTTTCGGGCCCTTATTTGAAGTTACAAAAGTTGTTTTCGTTCGCTATAAGTCGTTTTTCATTATTATTATCATTATTATTATTATTATTATTGTCATCATTATTATTATTATTTATATTTTTATCAAAAGTTTTCTTCTATATTTTTTTTTAAGATGTAATTTTTTTTTTATAGTTAGTTGGGTGTAAATTAGTGGGTGAAGTGTGGTGGGTCGTGTAACGTTGTAGCGTGACCAAAACATATCTTTTTAATAACTTTTACGACACCAACCACCGCGTCATGTCATGCACCCGCCACACCTTAGCGCTTCTAAGTCATCTTCCCCAATTACCAATTTGGTAACCAGTGATGTTCTTCCCCAATTTCCGGCGACCACCATGGCAAGGGCCATTATTTTGACCTCCCCTCTCCTAATCCCCGCCATAATTTCCGCCAATCAAAGTCAAAGATGAAATCTTGCATCAATTTCACTGATTGACCATCCATTTTTTTCGATTGGGTTTACAGTACACCCAAATCTCAACCCCTCTCTCACCCTCTTTCTCTCTCGCTCGCCCCTGTCTCTTCCTCTCTCGCTATCCCTCTCACTCCCCTCTGTCTCCCTCTCCATCTCTCCCTCTGCTCTCTGTTGGCGCCGAGCAAAGACCCAGGCCGAAGCCCAGAACCGCCCGACGCCGTCGCCGAACCGCCCGCCGCCCGTCGCCCCTCCGTCGCCCCTCTGCGTCGCCGAACCACCCGGCGTCGCCCTCCCTCTGTTTCGCCGCCATCACCACCACCGTCCGCTCGCCTCTCTGTCCCGGCGAACCCCAAGCAGCGGCAGGAACCAATCACCGCCGCTGCCTTCTTCTTCGGGCTTTCTTTTCAATCGGTAAAACCCCCTGTTTTGATTTCATTCCAATCTCAACTCTTTTTCTACCCTTTAGCAATGAAATTGGTTGTTTGTGATTTGAAGATTTGTTATGGGTGAAGGTAGAATAGTTACAGTAGTGTTTGGGGAAGAAGAGGATCTGTTATGTGGGTGTAAAAAGGGGGGATGTGAAAGTGTCTTTTTGCAAAATTGGGGGTAGGCTTTTGTATGAAGTGAAACTGTTTAGGGGCTGATTGTATATCAACAAATTGTAATTTAAGTTTTTCTTTATCATAATATAATTTAGTATTTCTTATTTGTTTATATATTTTATCAATTGTGAGTTAATTATCCTTTTCAAAAAAATAAGTATGCAACTTTATAATCAAATTGAAATAGTATTTTACAAGTGTATATTATTTGTACTATATTTTTCTTAAACAACTAAATAGTAATGTTTTCGGTTTATCGCAAAATAAATTCTTTTCACTTATAACATGATTTTCGTTAATATAAATTTATAACAAGATTAGTTAAGCTTTAAAATCCCATTTTCAATTATCTAAACTTTAAATTATTATAGCTATCTTTGTGTATATAATTTCACCTTAGTAATTTAAATAAATATTCTAGAACTTCTAATAAAGTTTTCTTTACCTCAAATATTACTTTTATAATTATAAGTCACTATTTTTCTTATTTAATTTATATTCTAAACGTAAAATTATAACTAGTGTACTATATTTTGTTTGGGGAATTAATTGGGGTTTTCACTTGCATTTCATATAGGACAATTTAATTGCAATTTGTTGTGTGATGTATATGTGTTAATATAGGATTATGTGATTATTGTAGATACCGAGTTCGTAGGAGGCGAGTTCATCGAGGACCCCTACTTCTAGTTCAGTGCTAGCTTGTGTGTGTGAAGTTCTCACCTCATTCCAGGTAAGTTTATGCGCACAATACTTTAACTATCAAAATGTTTCTTGGCGTGTGTACTTGTGTTTCAAACAACGGTTTAAGGTTTTGAAATTTGAGAATCTCTATTGCAAATGTTCTTTTTGAAAGATATGTGGTTACTTCTGAATTTCGAACCGATGTTTATAAAATGATCTTGTGGAATATAAATGAACGATAAATGATATGGGGCGATGTACAGAGGATGTGTGTGAAGGCTATGGCCGGAGGCGCACGTGAGACGACCTCCTAGGGTTTCATACCCTACCCTATACGGGTTTATAAAATTGTGAAAGCTATAGAGTACTACCTATGCATGTGTGGGTCACAACTGTATAGGGGTGTCGACACTTAAGGTCCTTTAGCTATGTGATGGGCGGGGTAGTGTCGGGCTACCTACAAACGCCCTGGGTGAATTGGGATGGACTGTGATATCCCAAGAGGTACCTGTGTGATGATATTATTGCATCGTGACCTCTCTGTGGGCAATCGTTACCCGCTGGGCTCTAATACGCCTCAGCTCAACTAATAATCTAAATGTGGAATCTCTTCAGTTACATTCTTTTCATTATTTCAGCCAAAACTCTGTTTTACATATTGTGGTATATTCTTACTCAGTTTTCACTGACAAATGTTTTTCTGCGTCGGCTTTTGCCATTTGAAAACCCGCAGGTTACGAATAAAGGTGGGGGAACGCGCACACGTAGCTGAAGGAAAATAAGAAGCTAGGAATCACCTAGTTGAATTGTTAACATTTAGTTGTTTTTTTTGAGAATTCAAACTTTGTCATCGTTGTTTCCTTTAAAACTTTGTAAGGAGGGTTTCTCCTTTACTTTTATGTTAATAAAGCACTCTTGGATATCGTTAAGTTGTACTAGCAAGGAACCGTAGGTTCCGGGTTGTTTCAATAATGCCTTGAATGTTGTGCAGCTTATGGAGCTTGCCCATATTACCCTCCTGATCCCCCCAAGACGGTCCCATGAAGGCAAGCAAGGATTATTTTAATTATTTTTTTCCACATATAAATTACATAGTTGCATTTATTCTTACCTATTCTTACCTAGCTAGAGTATGCTTCCTGATCCTAATTGTGCACTTGCTGTGCCTGGCTCTGATTAATAGTGGTAGACAAGTAGTAGTATCCAATTAAATCAGCCTATCTCATTCAAAATTGTTCCAAGTCTTCCCTCAACCTCTACTCCTGTCCACTTTCTTTCAAACTTATCTCCACCATACACCCCTGGAGGCATCTATGATCTTCTGGTTTCCCCCAAAAAATAAAATTCCTTCGTTGGCAAATTCTAACAAATTCTCTACCAACTCTTCACAATACCAACGAGAAGATTCCAACAATATCACCCCATGTCCCTTTTGTCCAAATACTGCAGAAACTTCAACTCATATTTTCTTCAACTGTCATTCTAGATCTCAAACTCTTTGGAGAAGAGCACCTACAAAATATGAGCCAAATAATACTTTAACCATTGAAAATTGGATGAAAAGCTGGATTAAAAGGAAAAAAGGAAGGAAGCAACACTTTGCATTGGTTTTGGACAGCTTCTATTTTCTGGATTATTTGGAAAACTCGGAACTTGGATCATTTCCACAGAGCAGCAGTTGGCTCAAGCCAAAGATCTTGACCTTTGCTCCTGGAATAGTCATTTATTAGGGCGCTCTAATACTTTATGAGTTACCTAAACATGTGTTTTCTAGCTTCTCATTTATTTCGTCTCATGAAACCGTTTGCCCGTTTTGCAGCTGACATGTAGCTGCTTTGAAGATAAGACAGACGGACGGGATTTGTGCAGGAAGACGGCCGCTCAGTGTCCTTTGAGAAGTTTGGGTTTCAAGCATCATGTGTTTGGTTCAAGGAGTATGGTTTCATGTTTGTAAATAGTAGTATCTAGCAGATGCATCTTAAGTTTCTAAGTTTGTAAATATTAGTATGGTTTGAGGTTAGCTACACCCTAGCTTTTGGTTGGCAGGTTGCAATCTAGGTTGTTAAGTATTATGATCAGTGTGTAGTTCTCTAAGTGTAGTAGTCAGGAAGCTTGTTTAGTTGTATGGTTTGCCTATTATCAATGAAGTTCTATCTTCTAGTTAAAAAAACAACATTGTGTGTGTCTGTATCTTTGTGTGTGCGCGCGCTTGCACCCAGGAGCGCCCACTTGCGCCCGCGCATACATATTTCCAGCATCACAAGTCAACTTGATGCGTAGTGACTCACCTTGAAGAAGTATATCACCCATTCCTGCAAGAAATGGGTAGATATCAAATGTGATATCCTAATTGTTCTGATGCAACTAATTTTATATCATTACAGGGGTTGTTTGGTGAAAATATCTCCTTACTGATAGAACAGTAAACTACCATACTTTTAGAGATAAACTGACAAACCCTAAACATACGTAGGCAACGCTTGGGTAGAGGATATGATGAGATGAGGCAATGATATTTCCCCTCCTATTATTTCTTGTGCTTGGGTGAGTGAAATGGAACTAAACTGGTTGAAAGTATCTACATCGTGTATTCTCAACTGTTAAAATGTATAATATTTTGCTCAAGCTTTTTAACATATGCAAAACTAAAAACAATAATGCAATCAACATAGTTAGAGGGCAAATTGGCAATATACCATCTATCTTATCTTACATTACGTAAACATAGTAGCATTATTTTGTATCATATCCTGCAAAACATACACACAAGAACACAAAATTTAATACGTTACATTTTTTCCCATTACTCAAGCCTCACCTCATATCCCATCAAACCTCATATCCCGGTGTTTCATATCCCTACCCAAACAGGGCCCTAGAGATTTTCCTGATTAAAAAAGGATGGATGATTAAATTCGGCTCCGTTTGGTTGGTGGTAAAACATTTTCCTGTAAAATGTTTTCCCTTCTTTTGGTGTTTTGATGCCGTTTGGTTGGAAGTAAGATGTTTTCCCTCAAATGATGTAAAATGATTTACACATTTCAAATCCGTACTGTAAGCCATTTTCCGCAGAGTGAAGGACCACAACAACTCATACTAACACCTACAACACCACTACCACCTACCTCCACCACGACCCATCACCCGCCACCCACCTTCACCACCACCCATCACTGCAATTTCCATCACGGCCCATTGTTTTGGCAAGAGTCAACCAAACACTGAGAAAACAATTGCAGGGAATTTTTTTCCACACAAAACATTTTACGCGTAAAATATTTTTCCTCATTTCCTTTGATCGCTTAAAAACGTTTCTAAATTAGGTAGTTCAAATTAGCAATTACTTTCATCCATTTATGTTTTCAATTACTTTTTATTTCTCATCAATCTTTCATTTTCAATGTTACCACAAAAGAAGAAAATATGAAAATGAATTTCAACATTCTAATAGCCACACATTCCTACCCATTTCCAAGTATGTATTTATACGTAATACGTCCATTCAAAGTGCAATAATTTGACTGAAAAAAGTGCAATAATTTGCTTTCCTCTTTATGTTTCCATTTTCTGATTTTTATTACCGTATTGCTTCTAGCCAGCCTACAACCTGTAGGTTTTTGTTTTGTCAAACACAACTTGTAGGTTAATGATTAGTACTATGTACATCCCATATGTCCCGTCATGTCGACAAAAAACCATTCCCCACTCTCACCCATGCCACTATTATTCTTCTATTTCTTCCATTTTATTTTTTTGACTTTTATTTGTGTCACTTTGACATGGTGATTTGGATCGCAAAACGATATAAATTTTTTAATAATTTTTTTTATCATATCATAGAGCACTTTTTAGTTTACAACATTATGCAAATTTTATAAGAAATCTGCACTATTTTCTGTCAAATTACCGTGTCAATGTGACACGATAAATAGTGATAAAATTAAAAATGAGGAGAAAGAGAAGAAAGAGAGTGGGCATGCTTAGTACTAGGGGGGATTTTCACTTACACCCCATCAATTTTGGTTGATCTTCACTTACGTCCCTTCTAGTTTGGAAAATTTCATTTACACCCCTTATGACTATCAAACATTATTTTCACTTACACCTCTATGTGTATTTATTCTGTTAGTTGGTAGCGTAACTTTTCAAATCCAGTTTTTTGGACAGATTTATCCTTGCAAATGCCATAAAGGTCAATCCACCATTAATTTTGTAAACTCTACCTCGAGTTGATCCTAATTTTTTCTTGTAGTAGTTGCACCATGTTTAAATGCATATGAAACATGTGATAGAATACAAATATTTTTCATATGTTAAGAATATACATTGGACTGGATTGACCTTTGCAGCCTCTGCAAAAGGTAAGTTTGTCCGATAAACTGATTTTGAGAAGTTACCATAAGAAATAGCATAAATGATGGATAGAGGGGGTGTAAGTGTCGACATGTTGGGTAGTCATAACTCGTAAGGAGTGTAAGTGAAATTTTCCAAACTATGAGGGGTGTAAATGAAGATTGACCAAAACTGTGGGGGTGTAAGTGAATTTTACCCTTAGTACTAGTACTATGTACATCCCATACGTCGTCCCATCATGTCAAAAATGCAAAAAACATTCCTCACTCTCACCCATATGCATCTCCGAAATGTTCGGTCAGAATACACGTCTCTAAAAAGTGTGTCCCAAACCATAATACATGTCCAAAATGTATCACCTAATCATATGAAAGAACGTCTACATAGTTTTAGAGGTTAATGAATTTTGCAATTCGTTGTACAAAAAAATCTACACTTGGAAATTAAGCTTAGGTTCAAATGTTGTATTTGACCCACTCCTTAAAAGCTATGATTTCCAAGCTCAAAAGTTGAGAGAAGCAACAGCCAGTGTCATCTCCACGACTATATCTCGCATTCATGACCTTTCAAAGACCACATTTATTGCGAAAATTAACCTAAAACACAAAAACAATTACTCCTTCCGTTTCATTATTTTAGACTCCTTTGAGAAATTCAACTATTTAATGGGACATGTATTTGATTAAAGGAATGATCAATCCACGTTAAGAGCAAACGAAATCTTCTTGAGCTAGAGAAAAAAAAGAAAACCTGGTCCATTGTGTATGTCCTCTCCGAATACTTAAGTTCAGATAGTATGATAGTTTACCTGGTACCAAATGATAGGTAAATTGTAGAGGTAAAAAATTCAGAAATCATCAATTGTCTGATGCTATGGCTTTTAAAGATACATGGCTTGGCATTCTCATACCTAATGCTGTGAAAGGATCGGTAACAAAGTTACAGTTGATTAACATTCATCAAAGGCTGACAATGATTATTGCCTACTCAGGACTCAAAATTGCAAGTTAAATGACCCCAGACTTCACTTAAATCTGTTTAATGATGTATCATCAAAAGGAGTTATGAGCCCGAGTAGAAGAAAAGTGAAACAATAGAAAGGAAATAATAGGGGGGGGGGGGGGGTGTCAATTGAAATGAAGATGTTGGGTGCTATTTATAGTGGGTGGGTGACCAGGGGAGGTCGGTGTAGTTTCTGCAAAACTAGGTAGGTGGCTGTAAATGATTGTCCCGAGTCATCAAAAATTTAAGCATCAGCTGTGAAGGGGTCAAACCTGAACCTCCGTGCGGCTAAACCGCTAAACACACGTCAAAACCATCTCCAACACTAACATTCTTTGCTGATTATGCATCCAATTTTTAATATATTTAGAAGAGTATTGCTCAATAAAGCAAAAAACCATTAAGCATGCAGGTCTTGAACCGACGACCAAATGCTGAGATGCCGCCACATTTTGTCACACTACACTTAATCCATCAAGAACAATGAATAACACCATGAAGGTCTTTAAGTTCATAATTCTGGTCTAGGCAAACATTTGTCTCACAGATTCAAAAATTGTAGTAACAATTGCAACTATCAGACCAATTCTGGTATGTCATCACTGAATTGATAGAATTGGTGAATGGGGACCAACCGAACATATTGTGAAAAAACATGATTAGTGTAACTCTAAAATCCAAATCAGAGTGACATTAATACAGCCAACATAAGCATATTGTCTTATTATTGCTTGGTTTGAATTGTAATCCTACAATTGTATTCTTATCTCAAAAAAATAAAAAAATAAAAAATAAAATAAAATAAAATAAACAGCCAACATAAGCATGATAACTGTTATTTTTTCCAATAAAAAATGAACTACAATTAACTCAAACAAGTAATGCGGCCGCACAAGCATGATAATTGTGATTTTTCCAAGAACAAATACATTATAATCAACTTAAACAAGTAATGCAGCCCAAATAAACATAACTGATAATTTTTCCAAGTAAAAATAACCTGCGATAAACTTAAACAAGTAATGCAGCCCACATAAGCATGACAACCATGATTTTTCTAAGTAAAAATAACCTACAGTTAACTTATACAAGTACTAGCTTCTCGAGGAAATGGAACGGCAAAGATGGGGCTTAGTCTCGTGTTGAATCATAGTCAGCAGTGGGTTGGACTTCCTCCCCCTTGGGCTGTAGACATTATTTTCACTGATGTATTGGGCTGATTTAATGGCCAACCCATTTCCTGATCCAATTAACTTCATAAAAAAAAGTAATGAAGCCTACATAAGCACGATAACTGTGATTTGGCCTGAAGTGCGTGCGATAACCTTCGACCATGTCAACTAGGCCTGAGGTGCGGTAATAGAATGAAAGGACGGTAAATTCAGACCACCTTCATCGAATGGGAAGGATAAACGACCCCATCCGAACCAGTGCATGTGAGTGATATCCCCTGAGCTTAAAAAGAATCGTGCAAATAACGAGTGTAAATTTGAAGTGCGGTACTAACATGGGAAGGATAGACTATTCCATCCAATCAAGTGCTTATGAGAGCTACCCCCTGAGCTTCAAAATCAAATAACAACGTAGGCAACGTATCACCCCTTTTGGACCACTTAAACAAACATCAAGTGAACGGGCAAAGAACTCAGAGCGCTTCGCAATAAAGTTAATCGCCCACCTGTTGATAAAACCGGAGGTCTCATAAGCATTCAGTCTAGTAAGAGATGGAAAGCTGCCGAGCTTGGCTTACGCCAAGATATTGGGGGCACGAATGTACTGCAAAGGGAATGGTTTAAAGAAGAAGCCCGCCCAAGTAGCAAAACTATTTCATCGGTTCAATGGGAAGGATGACAATAGGAAAACTACTCCGAGTCATGCTAAAATATTGCCCAGATACGACAGCATATTCTAAGAGAACCTTCTTTGGTGTACCGATAGAGTGCTTACGACCATTACAGAAGAGAAGGCTGTCATCTGCATATTAAAGATGTGTGACAATCGGAGAAGAACAAGTATCTTCGAAAGGAAGAATATGACGAATTTCGAAAGTACGATGCTAACGCCCGGCCGTTTGCTTGTTGAGCTATGACAAACAAGCTAGGAGAAAGCGGGTCACCCTGACGAACCCCTCCAGAAGCATGAAAGTATCCAAACGTTGACCCAGTGCAGAAACTGAACACCAGTGATTGGACAAACAAGAGCGAAATAAGTGACCAACAACATCCAAAAAGCCAAACCATTTTAATACAGCAAACAAAAAATTCCAATGAACCGGTGATGAGCTTCCTCCATATAAAAATAGCAAACTTGTCAGCTAAAACCCGCTGTACAATCCTGTATGCAAAATTACATAAACTTTTTGGTCGAAATCGTTAAGGACTTATGGGAAGCGACTTTCGAAATGAGGACAAACTTTGTGGAAGGTCACCACCGAAGAAGCTCGTAACTGCCACTACTACATCAAGTGAAACAATATCCCAGCAATATCAGAAAAAATGCCATGTGAACCCATCGGAACCTGGAGCACTGTCCTGTTTGTCCCTGCTCATGTACCTCATGTACCGTTGGAATTGCCAACAGGGTGGAAATACAAGGTTCCATTATAAACCCCGAGATAGGGTTCAAGAACTATCCACAATCCTCAACTGGCTCAACTGTAATGGTACCCTGAAAGTACACTGCCGCAGCCTCAAAACCTCGAAAAAATCAGATGACTCAGATCCATTAGGCAAGAGAAGTTGAGAACTTGTATCCATTGACGACACTTCTTAATCGTGGCATGAAAGAAACCAGTGTTGCAATTTTCGTCCTTGAGCCAACGAATCTTGGTATTCTACTTAAGAGACTCTCCTCTTGACAATGACCATAGCTGAGCTTTAACTGAGTTGAGCTCCTGGATAGCATCAATAGAAACAAACAATGGTGCATGGTTGGAAATCCCTCTTGCTAAATGAGTAACTGAAATAGAAGGATATGACTGAAGAAAAAGTACTGAAATCAACACAAGATCCAAACACCAATAAGTGCGGGCTAATCCACCTCGACCATTACACCAAGTAAAACATGGTTCGATATAACCAGCATCAGATAAGCTTGTGACCGTTTTGAAGTCGATAAATTCAGCAGATGAGAGAATCTAAAGCACCATGACCTGCTAATTCATAAAGTATACATCATATCATTAAAGTCACCTCCGAACCATCAAGGGGGTTGAAACGCATCTAAATCTGCCCATAACAAACGTCTTACGTATTGAGAGCATGAAGCATATACTGCAGTTAAAAGCCAAGATGTTGACCTGAGGAAGAAACTAACATATTTTCACTAGGTCCTATGTCGAACAGGGAAAGTTATTACAGAGCATAGAGAAGATAACAAAAGCTTCAGATTGCTTTTACGAGCCCAGCCACAAGGAAAGAAACTTGAAGAAAAACCAGTTCTTGAAGCAGAGAAGCCGGACTCCAAGTTTTCTTTCTTAGTTCACATGCTCAATTACTTTCTTTCACAAAAGTACAAAATATGTTACAAAATTAATGGAGGTGTATCTATGCAAATAGAGTTTATTCCTTACAAACAAAATAAAAAATGAAAATATAAATGAGAGTTGGGACCTCAGGACAGAGGTGTATCTACAGATCTACTTCAATCCAGTTGTGAAACCATTGGTAAGTCACATTCTGGCAAAAATGTCTTTTCACACAACCTGCAAAAATAGTTAAATTAGTAACATTTTTTGCAGAGGACGTGGATAGGCTTCAAATAAGCAAATATGAAAGTATTTCAGGCAGTTCATTCCATATGTCTAATAGGTATACAATATGCAACCGAACTTGTGGTCCTTTTGTTCATGTCTGGTATGAATTGGTTTCACAAATATATTCAAGCAATGACAATTCAGATAAATACGTCTTAGTGCACATATCTTATAATTCGTACCAAAAATCATGTAAGTTGCACAATACAAATAGATAACCATAACAATTAGATGATTATCTGATTTAATTAGATGTTAGGGTCTTCAACTACAACTGTTTTTCAGAAAAGAAGACCTCGAGTGCTTTAAGAAGTTAAAGAAAACATATATTCTACAAAGTTCAAACAGACAAAACGTGATTCTCATACATCCTGAGTTGCATCAATGGTCTAGTTTCAACAACGTATCTTAAACTTAGAACACACACACACACACACACACACACACACACACACACACACACACACACACACACACACACACACACACACACACACACACACACACACAAAAAAAAAACAAAAAAAAAAAAAAATCAAATCTCAAATACAGCCAGAATTTAAAATTGCTAAAAGAGCAAATGAGTTAAGTTAAACAGAGTAAATCATAACTCAACCAACTAAACGAGATGTTTGGTGCAACATGATTCTTTCTGGTCGAAATTGGAAGAACTGAAATCAAATTTCAGAATTCGAACCCAGATCTTAAACCAGACTGTTTAATTGTCATTGTGCTCCTACAAAGCATTCACAAACGATTAATGTGGGCATTATTCATTTAGACAATCTATGGATTGAAAACAACAGTCATTTGAACTTCAGATTCAAATGCCTCTGAGTTCCGATGGAAGAGGAGCTGCAGACAGGGTATGGATTGAGAAGGAAACAAATTTGTTCACGGCTTCAAAACTAATTTAAAAATAAAGAACCATGAAGTGACTGAAACAACAGTTGTTTAACTAAGTCAACAAGTGTTTGAAGAATTATCAGCATTCGCAGTTTGTTGAAAAAACTATCAGGATCACCACGGTTCATAGAGAATTTGTTTCTAAGATTATGACAACATCCAAAAGTATCCCATGCGCTTGAGGATATCCACCACCCTATCAAAAGTAAAAGTCTCATATAGATTAACCAAGGGGAACGCAGGATGTAATTAGCAAGACTCTTGTTCTTGCCCCTCAATAATTCTGAAGGAGACCCTAACCCTCTTCTTGATGGCGAGCTCGTATCATCTCATCACATAACTAAGTAAATATAACTATTACAAAATATGATAAATAATGAGAATGGTTGAGAGTTAGAGTTGTCCAGTGTGATCAAGGGGTCCAAACGTTCAAGACATTCAACAAACAATAGATTCAATCATTTTATGCAAATTCGAGAAACTAAGGGGGGATAAATATAGTCGTAGTTTGTAACAAACCAATCATAATTAACCCAGATTTTTTGGTGTCAAATAGCATACAACTTTATGAACAATGCCACCAAAATATAAATTCAGCAAATCTAAGGATTTAAAATGATGAATAAGATGATACAATACTGGAAAGAAAAAGAAAAACATAATGAGAGGGCTGAGAGATTGATAAACGAGGGAGATTACCTTATTGGAAAACGATGTTCAAGCGGAAAGTGATAACTCCACCGTTGGCACCAGCCATAACCACCATCAACAACCGTCGATGAACACCACCAGCCCAAATAGACCCTTAGAAAGGAACAATAGCACCTATAAGGAAGCCATATTAGGGAACAGTATTAGCAAGTAGCAACTAAGAGCCCCATACGGGAATCAGAGCCTCATACCCTTAATCACAGAGAACTTTTTTTGTAGGATCAGATTTCTTATCAAGTAGAGGTAAGAAAAGAGGGAACATATGTGGATCAGAGCCTTTTTGCGGAGCTGAATCCCGCAATATCTACGAAATCGACTACAGCATTTGATTGTTTCTGTTTAATGATGAAGAAACTTGCTTCTTTCAGTGGCGTCAAAAGGAGCTGTTTAAGTCACTGTTACTCTCATAAGTTAGGAGTAGGGAGTACGCTTGGAAGAAATCATCCAGCGAGTATTCGTGGGATGAACATTGACCGGGCCTCAAAATGGTTAGGGCTCCCAAGTAGCCACCTACGGTTGCAAAGTAAATACTAAACACCATACGAAATGCTGATTGGACAAAAGCTGATAAATGAAACAGTTGCAAAAAAAATCAGTTGAAACATTTTCTCAAATAGGTAACCTACACCCAAAAGTTATGGAAGAGGAATAGGAATATCACCCCGGAGTCGCAGTCTGTTGGTGACTTGAACCGGTGACTACAGGACGGGAGGAACAGTGAATTGGTCATCCAGCAACGAATTACAGTGAATAAATTCAAAATCCTAGACTAACAGCCTAAATACTGGGCATAAAATTACATACACCTGGGTATCAGAAGGGCCCGAATTTGAGGGTATAATAATTACTTGCTCTGGAACTCGCCGTAGGCGTCGTATCAGAGAGGTTACCAAAGGGCCAAACTCATTATGCCATCGGACCGTATGTTTGAGAACGGTGAGGGCTTGTTTCATGTTTAAGTCTCTGGCTCTGGGAAATTTCAGGAGGAGACGTCGCATCATTTGTCCGTGAGGAGAGGTCTGTGGCTTCGACGGTCTTCGCACCATCTTCAAGAGAGAGATGAGGCGTCGGCAGGACTCTTGAACTTCAAACCCATCTCTCATCCAGTTGAGAAGGAAAAAAATTTAATAGAGAAACAGAGAGGCGTCAGATAGGGAGACGGAGACTCAAAGAGATTATTGATTCAGTCAAAGATTTGTGGCCTTGTAGGTGCCTCGTAGAGTTCCAAACAGAAGACGATACAACGGCCGAAATCAAAATCGATCGGACAGTTAAGATGACACTGCAGGGCCGCCGGAATGAAACCATTTGGATTTGAGGGTAGATCCACCGGGTTGACAACCGAGCCAAACGGATCGAATCCAAATCCGATCGGATTTGGATTTGAGCGTAGATCCCCCAGGTTCCGACCAAATCCTATCCAACGTATATGTGTGCTTTATAAATATACCCCTATGAACCTAAGCTACAAAGCTATTACTTTTTTTGTTTTATGCTTCATAACTTACGAACATTCACAAAATAGTGTTTATTTTTATCTCATTTTTGTATTTTATTGCAAATCCGAACCGGATCCGATCCGGCCACGTACTATATGGATCTATCGATCGAAATTGGATAAGCTGAATGAAACCCGATCCAATCCGAACGGATCTGGATCCCATTTCTCCTTGTCGCATTTGGATCGGGAAGGGTCTGATCCGATCTGGATCCGACCCGTTGCCATCCCTAAATATGATCAAACAAGATCATACCAAAAGATACATCGACCGAGAAAAAAAAATGTGTGGCCAATATTCAGTCTTGTTTAGATTGAAATTATTAAAGCGTCCACAATAGTGTAATGTACATCTTATCTATAATTTAGACCATTTTTAATTTAGTTGTTCATATTTTTGGATTTCGTCATATGTTTTTATAAACTTGGTTTAAACTGAAATAAATCTTTTCAAAAACATAAAATCAAATAAGAAGCACAAGTTGAATGAATAGAGAACAAGGTGGATAGATTTTAGGGTGAAACCAGGGTTTCAAATAAAGGCCGTTACCGTTATGGCCGATATTTAACTGAAAAGGTAGTGGCCGAGTCCGATACATCCGATACGGTTCACGTGAATCATATTCACAAGTGACACGGCTGATACGCACCGATATCCTCATGTAACGGCCGATACGCACCGATATCCTGGAGATACACCCAATACGATGTATCCTCATTGTATTAATTTGTTATATAATGAAGTGTACAATGTCTAATTGTCTAAAAACTAGGTAGGCATGGCCTAAAGGACTAGTACATGACTACAAATATATTAGATATACAAAACAATCTCTTAAAATACTTTTTGCATCTTAAAACGATTATTTAACATTCACGCGTTCGGTTCCCGATTCCCGTTACAGTTTCTCCGATATGGACCAATTCCGTTAACTGCGACCGGAACCGATACGTCGGCCGATATCGTTATTTAAAACCATGGGTGAAACAGATCGCGGAGAAAATCTTGAAAAAAAAATTAGGATGAGAAAATGTTGCTCTCCAGATGTGGCGAGCAAAATTCAAGATCAACAAAACAGAATACAGTTTGGCAAGTTTGCTGGAGCTACACTTTCTAATTTCCCTCCCTATTTTAGTAATAACCGCTGTTTAGCTAGTTTATTGTGGATGCTCTTAGCAACATCCATATATTTTTTCCAATGAAATATTGCCAGTTTCTGAAGGATGCAAAAAAGGGTATGTTTGTTATTTACCCTCCACCTTGTGTAGCCATATTGCTCAGTCAGCGTTTTGCAGAGAGAAAAAAACAAAATTGGGAAACTGTGAAGGTTGAGAGATTAAACCAAAACCAACTTCACCGGGCAGCGATAAACACAAAAGCGAGTCGGGCTAAGCCAATTCTTGAGGTGCACACCGATTTGCAGAAGAAAGTTCTACAAGGTTGAGTCTGGAAATGCTTTGAGAAAAACAATGCACAGAGAATAATTGCTTGGACCGCCGAACCGGCTACGGTAGTCCTGAACAGGTCCTGGCCCACACATGTAGTGGTCCGGGTTGCTTTCTGGATTCGGGAAATGTCGGACCGGCTTGGACCACGGGACGGACCAAAGTGCCACAGCCCGCCCCTGAACACAGCCCACACAGCCAAGCCCGGTTGAACCGCCTGTTTCTATGCCAAAATTGATTTTTTGCATTATATTGTTATTCTTTTTAAGGAATACATATAAATATAACAATATATTTCAAAAAGCCAATGGGCTGGCTCGGCCCGCCCTAACCGGCCATAGGAGGTCTGGTCCAGTGGGCTGAGCAAACTCTGGGGTTCTTGATCTTAGACCCCCCCCCCCCCCCCTCACGGACTCTTTGAACTGGCAGTGCTCCTCCCAGCGCGCCAGGCCCAGACCGTTTGACAGCCCTAAAGAAGGGTGTTGTTGGGAGATATATGCCGCCAGGAGGTGATGATCAGTAGCCTAGAATGTGGAATGAAAGCAAGCCTCGTATCAAGTTGGACGGAGAGGTGAATTCTTAGGGTTTTGATCTGAGCATAGTGATAATCCTAACGCATGTCAGGTTAGGTAATTTGTGGACCGAGAGGTGACAACTGCATAAGGTGGCATAGGCTTAATCGAGATCGGAAGAAGATATTACGTAGAAAAATGCGATCAAGAGCATAGGCTAGATTATCTATTTCTAAGCAAAATTCGTGAAAGTGAATTGATTTAGGGGATACGTATGCAACCCAGTTCTTTCTTTATCAGTGATATATCACAACATAATCCAAAAATATTGTTATTATTTTAAATTAAAAATCTGAAACATTCCCTCCAAAACAGTTTTTAGCCATTTTTGGAGGAATCACTAAAATAAAATTCTGAAACATTCCCTCCAAAACAGCTATATTTACATTACAACCAAACACTTTAATTTAGGAGCTAACTATGGGGTCAAATCATATGTAACACCCTGAAATTTCTGAAGGGTTAAAATTTGCGTTATTTTGAAAATTTTGGAGGTCACTGATAATTTCCTAGTTTCAATACCAGGTGATATCTGACAGAGTAGGAACTTGTAAATAGAGAGGAAACAGTTGAGGATGTTGTAGCTGCTCCGGAATTTTACAAATTCATAAAGCCGAAAAATAATAGCAACCCTACCCTCAACATTCCTAAAACTACAAATGTGACCCTGTGACTTGTCAAGATATTAAAAGCCTTGAGGAAACCTCATCTAGTGAGGTGTCACTTAACTAAACACCTCCTAAGTCTATATATACTACCCTAATTGGAAGCCAAATCGGTGGGAAGGAGAAGAAAAAGAGATTCTTCAAAGGAAAGGGGACTTTCCAAGAAACAACCACCACCTCTGCAACGCCACCATCTCTATGCCAATGCCAGAACTGCAGTAACTGGGGGTGCTCTACAACCAGTAGAACAATACCCCTCGATCAATTAGAGGTTATAGGAAGCATCGAGCTCGGAAATTGGATTGGTAAGTGAAGAACCCGAGTTGTGAATTCGCCAAATTGTCATATTTCTTTGTAATTCAGCCTAACTGATTGTATCATGACCCTGAGGTGTTGGCGGACCCAAAGAACCTGTTTTGGAGAGCTAAAGCGCCAAGAAACTGTGGCTGCCGGAATTTGGGTTCAGTTCCACCGTCTGGAAACACCATGGACATCATGAGGATGATAAAACCTCTTGTTCCTTGTTTGTTTTCGAATATGAGCATTTCTGTATGCTCCCTAATGGTATTAGAATCAATTTAGAAGAATCCGCCCAGAAATTGGATGAGGTTGTGTGTGATTCAGTAGCCCAGCATTCTTCCAGCGAGCTTTTATGTTGTGTAAACGTGGGTATAATACTGGTTTCTCAGTCAATTCCTGGGTTGGTAAGTGAAGAACCCGAGTTGTGAATTCGCCAAATTGTCATATTTCTTTGTAATTCAGCCTAACTGATTGTATCATGACCATGAGGTGTTGGCGGACCCAAAGAACCTGTTTTGGAGAGCTAAAGCGCCAAGAAACTGTGGCTGCCGGAATTTGGGTTCAGTTCCACCGTCTGGAAACACCATGGACATCATGAGGATGATAAAACCTCTTGTTCCTTGTTTGTTTTCGAATATGAGCATTTCTGTATGCTCCCTAATGGTATTAGAATCAATTTAGAAGAATCCGCCCAGAAATTGGATGAGGTTGTGTGTGATTCAGTAGCCCAGCATTCTTCCAGCGAGCTTTTATGTTGTGTAAACGTGGGTATAATACTGGTTTCTCAGTCAATTCCTGAGAGACCTTTACCTATATATTCTTGGCTTCAGTGTCTACAAATTGGTGATGATTACCAGGGTTGTCTCTAAGTCACTTAAAAATCAACCTGAACTTGGTGAATCAGACTGCTCTGTGCTTGAGGTGTGAAAACTTGCTAGATTGTGGTTGTTGTAATTTGATTGACTTGATTCTCTCTCCTGTGTAATCTCTATAAGATCATCGAACGAACAAGTCAATACAGTTCCTCAATTTGATCTTTAAGCCTTCCAACGATCAACCCAAACATTCTGGAAAATGAGCAGGAGACGTCCTGTGTCCTTGGGCTGTTGAAGTAGCCACCTTTCAGACCCCCATAAATCCTTAATTGCTTGATGGAATTGCAAGATTTTTGGTGCTGGTAGCTCACTCTCTATATCTAGGGTTAGAAATCTGGGTTAAATACTCATAGTAATTTAATCTCTAAGATCTCCAAAACCATTATCGAATATCGAGTTGATAAGCATAGAGAGGTTTTAACTGACAACTAGTTGCCTGGGCATTTTGTTCAACTTTCAAGTACCACAACTCTTTATCGAATTCAACACCTAATTCAATCTCTTGAGCAACTGGAGTCTTGATTGAACTGGCCGTTTGAAACATGTTCCTGAGAGACATACACCCCTTCCCCTTGAAGTTGGTCAACTTCATCACTTGATATATTGCTCAATAATAAACCAAACTGAACCATTTTCGCACCTGAGCACTGATAGCACATTCAACTTCTTACGATTTTCTATCTACTTTAGGAGCTCATATAACATCTTGAACAAATTAATCTGAAACATGAACCTGGGTAATCCCTGAACCAAATATTACCAGTTCGTGTCAAGGTTGCAGGGCCAAATCTAGTTCCAAAGTTGCTATATTGAAATTGAGAATAAGCATTCAAATATTTGAAGTGTTGAAATAGTTTGGAACCTGCCATCTTTGGCATATCGTAACTCAATGAATGCAACTTCAAATTACAATTCACTTTCTGTGTTGATTAGATGGTGCCAAATACTCCAAGTCACCTTTTACGACTCATGGTGCCAAATAATCCAATTCTAGTTTAAAGTAGCCAAGAAACTCTTAAAACTATGAAAACTGGAGTAAAACAGCAAACTTCTGCCGATTATAACTCTTTGAATACTTTGATGGAATTGCATTCTATCTTCTCTTATGAAAAGCAAGTAGATAATACTTCGATTTATTCCTTGTATGGATTTTTCTATTCCTATCAAATTTCTCATAAATCAAGCACAAAGTAGCAGCCTTGAACATGTTAAAAAATCCTGAGAACTTCTAAGTGTTGGACAATGATTTTCATTCAACTTTGACTGATCATATCACCTTGTGTTCTTTGAGTTTTTGAGAGGTCAAACATGTACTAGAAACTTGGGAATACAATCTTTAAGAGCCTAATTCAAATTTTGAAATCTCTCTCTCTCTCAATTGACCAGAAACTGGCTGTGCAGTCAACTAGTTTCGCGGACTCTCACATAGCTTTAACTTTCTGATTTGACTAATCAGATGACCTAGTTTACTCGAGTGATCTTCTCGCAAGCTGTTCATAATAACATTTTAAGTAGAAAGGTCTAATTTTAGATTTCTGGAAACCCTAATTTGACTAAGCTGTAAAGGAGGGGCTAGCATGCAATTTTGTAATAACTTCAATTGGAGTAGTCAAATCATAACTATGAGCATGACCTCATGCCTCCATGTCAATTTAATAACATTAGGAGCTAGACTGAACCTATCTGGACTTGAATTTGACCAAGTCGACTATATGAGGGGCCATAATTGGACGTGCAGGGCAATCTTTCGCCTTTCTCTTATTAATGAATCTCTCCCGCGATCCCGACTAGTCTTGATTCTCTTGAATAAAATTCACCTTACAGTGGTAACTAATAGAAAATGCAACTTAAAACTTTCAGGAGAGGATCGCAGTTTTCTGCGATAAGATATGTCGGAGTCCACAATTGTCCATTTCTACTTGTGAATAATGTTGGATCAATCAGCAATTGTTGCCCATTGACACTTTTGTAGGGACACTTGGTAGTGAGACTGGAAAGTTACAACCTATGAGTCAAACTATAATCTAAAAACACTACAATAATTTAAAATAAACCATATAGTGTAATTTAGAGAAATGAAAGAAAGGATACTTAGAGCGGACAAAAGGGATACATCCTCGAATGCACCACCTTTCTTAGAATGAGTTTACAAATCTCGTTGTTGTCCCCACTAGAAGAACCACTACACTCTAGGGATGAATCGGTAAGATGAGAGTTGTGATGTGATGAAAGGGCACAAGGGCTGAGCCCAAGGACCCCTTCAACCTCAAATGTTAGAAAAAGCTGCAAACCCAGATATATTGGTACTACACCTGGTTTGGACACTCCTTCGTCAGAGCTTAGAGTTACCTACACTAATCGTCCAAAGGTCTCGGGTGATCCTGCATGCACTCCTGGGCCTCCCTACTTATCTACCATATCTTCTTCCCTTAGATTATACATATTTCCCTTGCCTTTGCTCACTGAGGACTCTACGTGTTCTTCCTCATCTTCAGCGAAGCCACCCTCACACAGATCCATATTCCCCAACCCCAACCCCAACCCCAACGGTGTCTTCATTGTTTTCTTTTTTCTGTGGAGACATTGAATCCATCGCTGATTCGTTCAGCATGACATGATACCCAAACAATTTTGCCTCTAGCATATGAGTCCACTCTTCTCTGAATGGTCTAGGGTTTTGGATCAATAGTGACTACTCTATTTCCTAACTGTCTTCAAGCATTGATATAGCTCAAAGGTGCAGCAGAGTACCTATGCAGCCAAGATCGCTCTAAAGTAACACGATAATTGACATTCGCTTTAATTACATGAAAGCTTACTGGTTCGCTCATCGGACCAACCTCTCGTTCTCAAAGAATTCTTACGCATTGTTTCCACCAATTTCCCTCAAAGTGCATGGATGAAACATCATCCTTCTTCTGAGCCACTCTAGGAATAACCATCAGACCAAAAGTGGATCGCGACATGATATTCAAAGAAGATCCACCATAGAAAAATGCTCGCGAGAATTCCAAACTCTTAATATTTATAGTCAATATTAAAGGCATGTAATGCAGAAAAGCATATCACATATTCCTCTCATTAAACATGATGACAAGATCCGAAATTCGAAGTAGCTTCTCACCGTGTCCTGCTTGTTCTATAATGCTCATGATCAACCTGATGTTCGTTTACATGCCTCTCTAGTAAGCTCCATGCTACCAAAGAAATCTCTAAAAGTTGAAGATCCTTGCAACACCTCGTTTGTACGCTCACTTCAGGTGTAGTACCAATATAAGTGGATTTACTGCTTTTCTAGTTTTTAAGATTAAAGTGGTCATTGGGTTCAGTCCACGTTCCCACTTCATCACATCACAACTCTCATCACATGGGTTCATCCCTAGAGTTACTGGTGCTTGCAGTGAGTGGTAAACTCATTCTAAGAAAAGTGGTGCATTGGAAGATGTACCCCTTTATTCTGCTATATTTGTGCTTTCTTTTATATCATAAATCGCATTACGTGGTTTACTTTAAATTACTATTACTATATTGTTTTTAAATCTTAAATTTACTCGTAAGTTGTAAATTTCAGATCACGCTATCAAGTGTCCCTACAAAATATTGTTTACCAATGGACAATCATTGCCAATTGATGCAACAATATTCACAAAGCAAAAATGGACAACTGTGGGCTACGGATCATCCATGTCATATCTAATCGCAGAAGGCTAAGATCCTCTCCGAAAAGTTGGAAGCGTCCTTTTTTATTAGTTACCACTGTATGCTTAATCATGTTCATGACTAATGGATACCTCGAAAGAGGTCCCTAACCCAAAAATCACTAATAAAAGAAATGCAAAAGATTGCTTTGCAACCCCAATCTATGGGGCAAGTGCTAATTTCCCATTCTTATCTCTAATGTTTATGTTCATGTTAAATTGCTACTTCCATCCAAATTCGACGTTAAACTGCCCATATGAGTGCTTAGAAGATAAATACGCGTCAAGTGTTGGTCAATCAAGATTTATATCTTACGTATTAGAAATATCATATTACTATACTATTCATGCACTCATCATCCATTCTTCGTTCTCTCCTCTCCGCCACCGCACCATCGCTGCTAAGCCCAGCCAAACACCCAAAGCATCCTTCCACTACATGTTTATCTGCTCTACCAAATCTCGGCGGTAATCACCCAAATTTCATTTTATCTACATTACCCAACGATTCCCAGAGAGAAGGTTTATCTTATTCCATCCCCCAAAAAATTGTCTTTCGTCTAAACTACACACTATCGCTAACACTATCACCAATTTAAGGATAGGAGGTCAGATAGGAGAGAAGGTGGCTTAGTTCGGAAGTTCGGAACCCCTAAATTCTATACCCGAATTTCTAGAATCAACTGTATATCAACATGCAAAAAAGAATTACACCCTTAACGTTTTAGGTGAGTATAAATTAACCATTTTACACGTTTGAAATCTCCATTATGCCGAAGAGGCCTCCAACCAGAGACTAGACCTTGCAGAACGCAAATCTTCAAAACTAATTTTTAGCCATGAGACCCAAAGCCATAAGAAAAACTCAACCAGGAAATCACCATATAAGCTGACTTGCGAGTCATGCCTCCCAAAGACAGAAAACAATGTCAACAACTAACATCAGCATCCAATTAGTGCAATCTCTTCCTCTATGGGCACCCATTAGTTCAAGACCCACATGCTTAATTGCTTTAACTCCACAACTGTAATATACATCATCCTTTTCTCTATAATGATATAAAATCCCCTTAGAATTGCAACAAAATTTAACCATCAACCATCGAGCGCCTAAACATAGTTTAGACACCATCACCAATCGTTTAACTTGCTATAAAAATCCCGAAAATAATTTGGACTTTGTTCAATTTCATAAGTCAGACGAGAGCACTACAAGACCATGGTGATGAGATAGGAAGGTGAATTTGGGTACTTTTGAAGCCTTGATATTTGGTACAAGAGGTGTAAAAACTTTGATAATCATGTTGAACTGATGGTCATGTTACCATCGGTGTCTATAGCACGGTGGTATGTTGTTCTTATAGGTCCAAGAGGTGAGATCAAATAGACATGGATAAAGAGAGGCATGAAGATGATAGGTTATGGCGGAATTGGTGATCATAGTAGGTATGGCAGTCAACAGCTGAGTTGCTACCTCCAACAGAAGATAGGACCTAAGAGTGAGCGACAACGGGAATAGGTAATCTAATTTATTAATACACTACTTCTGGTAGAGAAAAGGCACCCCATTTGTTCTCCAGTCAATTATTCTTAACAAATTACACTATTATGTGGTGGTCTTTATAGATTTTGACACCCCATATCTTAAGTGCCATATAGAAGTAAGGAACAAACTGAAAATTTGAAACATGAGGGAGCAAATTGATTCTCACCCCATACATAACGGGTGAAACTATTTTTGCCAAATGATTAAAGAAATTAACAATTCGGGTGGAAGGGTTTGCGTTTGTAGGCTCTGATTGTGTCACTCTACCGGAAGATAGCAGAAAACGGAGAGTTTTTAAAGCAATAATCAACTTTGCAGTTCCTGCTCTCTATCATGCCACCATCCAGTTCCTTAGACAAACAGTTGTGAGAAAAAAAAAATTATCCGAGATCAAGCATTATAAGGTCATTTAGACGTTTATAGTCAATGTCTTGAAAATCACTACATAGTCAATGCACATTCCTATGGGATATATACAGTCACAACCAAGGTTAGCTATCATCTCAAAGGAACTCTTCAGTTCCCGGTCTCCAGATTAGAAGAACATTGTCCATTAACTACTATATTTTGTTTTTGATAAGTTGAATAGTATGGATCACTTTTCATGAGCTTCCACGCACCTAGTTGAATAGTATGGAGCACTTTTCATGAGCTTCCACGCACCTAGACTAATCCTACGGGGAAGAATCCATTGTCATGCCTTGAAAGATACTTTGACTTAGGTTGTTTCTTTTTTGTAGCAGATTCATTACTATTCCGTAGCAAATGAACATCTACCGAAAATTAAACTATTGAGTATTATAGACTACTACTGCAAACAGCCTCGGGTTGATTGCAGTGTGATGAAGCCATGGGGAATATAATTTCAGCATAACAACATTTCTGCCCGTGCATCTGTGGTCTTGTTGTATATCGGTATACCCATCGATGTAGGCCACATGAAATATCTAGATCGCAGTATGTTAGGACAGCGCTTGGTACAGGTCCTTTAAGTTGAATGTACTATATCTCTCTCCCCCAATTTGTTCAATTACCATGGGAAGCAACAACCAGAATCATAGTAAAAATGAGTGTCCTTATCTATCCATTAATTCATCATTTGGTTTGTGAATGAAATCAAAACATTTTCTTCTTCTATTTTCATATTGACAAAAGTCTCTGATATCTATGCTGTTTAATTATTCTAACAAAATCAAAGTCAGTCAAGTATTGCTCTCACTGAGACAACATACTATATAAAATTATACTATTCGGCATTGGCACAGCACAGACAGCTTCCCCGTTTGATTATATAACAAATTAAATGGAGGAATATGCTATCCCAAAGATATACAGACCCTATCAAACACAACTTAACAAACCTAACTGTCGGAAAACAAATAAGATTCCCTACTATGGAAATATTAAACACTTAGGAAACATTGACACATAATCAAAATCACTAAAAGTATAAATTATGTCTAAAATTCTGTCCAAAATTCTGTCCCTTTAAAATTATTTTTGTTTAAACACATTAAAATTATTATTATTTTGAGATTTTTAGCTGTATAATTCCTAATGAACGAAGATTTCCAGTCTGCTAATTTTCAGCTTAGAACTTTGCGTCATAACAAACAAAATTCTCTAAAAAGACAGATTTTACCCGACATACACTTATGGTTATTATGTTCTTAACTTTTATGGCGATTTTCTGTTGTCCCCACGATTTCTTTCGCCAAACACACGAAATGAAATCAGTGATGGACTATTTTTCCCTTATAAAGATAATGACTTTGTTTGATCACAACACCTCTATATCTCCCGTGTATCTATTTGTTTCTTCTCAAGATCAAGCCCACCCAAAACAGAGCATCGATCTTCTCAAGATCAAGCCCTCCCAAAACAGAGCATCAACACATGATCCAATTGACCAAAAATAAAAAACCGCCGTCCATCACCACCACGACCTTTCTCTCCGACCATCAACGCCAGTGGCAAAACCACCTACATCTCTTCGCCACTGACGCCAAAACCACCCACATTTTTTCGCCACTAACACCAAAACCACCCACACCTCTTCACCTTCGCTCCCCCCATCTGAGAACCAAGCATAGAGTTAGTTGGTTAGAGGCAGAGAAATAAGAACTAGAGATTTTAGCTTCCTAACCTCGAGATCATTGCCAGGGATCAATGATATCAACAAGAGATTCACGCAATGGTCTACAATTAGGGAACATGCACCACACCTCCCATTGTCAGATTGTATCTCCTTTGGTTCACTTTTATCTATTTAATTCATGTCTCAACCATCACTTGTTGTTTTTCTCTTTTGTGATTTCAATCTTGCTCTAGTTGATCTATTAGTTCCTCTAGGTAGAATTGATGTATTTTCACAGTAAAGATTAAAATTTAGAAGTAATATGCTCAAGAAGGATAAGGATAATAATATATATGACAAGAAAACTTTTAAGACGGAAGACGGAACAAAGAAAGGTGCACTAGTGATTATATAGGGAAAAGGTGGGATTTTCGTAAAGAGTTCATGTGGGTAGTAATGTTATTGTTATAAACATCACTGCCCTTTATCAAATGGCCTTATGTAACTGGGACCCAACCATGATAGTTCTCTCCTTCATCAGGAGTATCATAAAGGACTTAGACACAATAAAGAACTGCTGCAACACATGCAGTAAATTTACTCCTATCATACCTGTCACCAAATACACAGTTAAAGAGCTGCTGCAAGAGAACATGGGTTCATTTCAATGCACTGCAGTAAATTTAAACCTACCCATCCACCAACTACAGAGACCTAATAATAGTACTACTATCAAATTAAATCCGACGGCAATTGAAAACCCCAAATGACCTAGATGGACTACACTTCAAATCACATAGGCAGTGACCACAAAAAAAAAGTCATATGAGAACTCTGACGTGGCAAGATACGGTGAAGTGCGACCATAGTTAAAAGACATTCACATGACATAGTCGTGTTCTAGTAGTGATCACAGATCATCATTCGAATATAAATCAATCACAATCCAATCGGACGGTCATCGACCACAGACCTACACAAAAATCATTGGACACCGCTCGTTTATGAAAAAAAGGCGAGAGATATTGGCGTACCTCGACGACAAGATAAATTGCAACTCAGCTTAGTGTGAATCCCACGAAATCAGAGCAACCACAACAAGCTTCCTCTTATGGCGACCCATCCGCCAACTCCTGAGAACGAAGACAAACCCATAAATTTCTTCAAAATCGCGACTATAGGTAGAAGAAAACTCAATCGGCACTACCCAAATAGAAGTATGGAAAGTCACAATGCAGTCAGAAATCTGATTGTATGATCTCTTTGATCTTTCTGTTGGCTGTGATAGCCTATTAATGAAATTGCTTAAGTTTTTTCAAAAAAAAATATAAAAATATGCAAAGTCACAATAAACTCCTCTTTGATATGATACATAAATACATCACATTTTTACAAACGTAACGTATATGCAGTTCTATTTTTACAAAATTCACATTGCAAATGAGGTCTTCACAGCAAACTAATCATCACTATTTTCACAACACAATGGCATTTAACGCATGTCACGTGGGGGATACAAATTAATCAAAATCACTGTGAGATGAGTGTGCCAAAGATCCGTCTCACCAAATCAAATTTTGTGTCAATAAGTGAACTCTTCAGAAGTAACAATAAAGAACTGAAACCGCTACCTCTGTTTAATGAATAGATTTAGCTAAAGTTTCAATGAAGTATATTGTAGTGTTGGGAATGAGATACATGAAGGAATGTTGTTGAAGCTATTGCTCCGAAAGACACAAAAATTTAACAAACTGAAAGTTTATATAATGAACTTTGAACAACATGAAAGTTTATTTAAAAAACTGGAAAACATTAAGAGATAAATTTTCTTTGTTTAAAGACTTCCATTTGTTTTTCAAATTGGCATGAATACCATCATCTTACTTGCAACTTAGACTTAATGTTACTGGCATGAAGCACTTGATTTTTTTAAAATGAGTACTTGATTATTATAATGGCAAATCATCCAAGAGAGTCGGCATTACACAACATCAAGTACTTGAGGATTTCACGATCAAAATTATTCAAAATCTTAACAACAAATCCAGTGATTATACTGATCGAAAGCACATAAGATGATTCAATAAACACAATGAGCATAAGAGCCTGACTAACATACATATCCCTGGCAAAAATATGATGACTGAGAAGACAAAGCGTACCTGGAGCGCGAGATAGGTCCAGACTTTGGACAGACGCCGGAGAGAGACGCACAGAAAAATGGGAGAGAGAGACACAGTGAGCATTGCATTCCCCGCATTGTTACCTTCAAACCTAAGACTTCCATGAGAGCTGAAGAATAGCTGACCAAAAAGCCATTTTGTTTGGGTCAGAAGACACGAGAGTTGAAGAAAAACTAACAAAAAAAAATGTTTGGAGTTCACCTTCACCCAAACAAAGCAAAACAGCTCTTCCCAGAAAACCAGCAGAACTTGGTATTAACAAAACCGAAGGATTATGATCTTAGAATTGCTCCATTGACCTTGATAAAGTGCACCAGTATGGAGAATCAATATCAAGTCCTTCCCTTCAAGATAACACCGAGGCGAACTGAGAAACAATACATGTATTTTACACTGTCATACATAGGGAGATCCACATATGGAGCTATGAATGTGCAATCGTGACCCCGCTAATACGTCGGGACATAAACCTGTAGAGCAAACACAATAGCTCCCAATTTGAGAAATTCACAGCAACTGATTCAGCTTTTGAGAAAAACTTGATAGCAACAGTCCAACTCCTAAAATATTGAACTGAATCATTGAAGGATGTGTGTCAAGTAACATGATTAGGAATCCAGAAAAATAACAGATGTGGTGTGTGGCATGTAGAAGTATAAAAATTCTTGAGATAGCCAAGAGTCAACTGGGAGCAAAAACAATTCCTACAACTAAATGGTCTTATTTTAAGAAAGAATCTATTGTATTAGGACAACAGTGAAGGTTATAACGTAAACATGGCAATCTAAATTATTGTTAGTACCATACTTGCAAACAACTTAACTCAGATAATAGATTAGATGAATGGCTACAGAACATGGTATAAGAAATTAATATACACAATAAACCAAATAGACGCGTTAATCATATACAATCATGCATCATTCTTGTTTGCTTTGTTTTATAAAGCTATGGCTTCATCCCAATGTTGTCTATACACCTCCCATTGTAAGATTGTATCTCCTATGAATCACTTTCATCTATTTAATCCATGTCTCTACCATCTCTAGTTGTTTTTCTCTTTTGTGATTTCAAATTTTGATTTCATCTTGCCCAAGTTGATCTATTACTTCCTCAAGGTAGAATTGATGTATTTTTACTGGAAAGACTAACATTTAAAAGTAATATGCGCGAGAACGATAAGGATAACACAACATACGAAGAGAAAACATTTAAGAGGAAAGAAATGACTATTGAATAGCAAGTATCGAGGGTAAAGAGATGAAGACAGAACAAAGAAAGGTGCACTAGTGATTAAATACAGGCAAAAGTGGGATTCTCGTAAAGAGTTCATGTGGGCAGTAATGTTATTGGTATAAACATCACTGCCCTTTATCAAATGGCCTTATGTAACTGGGACACAACCATGATAGTTCTCTCCTTCATCAGGACTATCATAAAGGACCTAGCACCTAATGGGCACATTTCAATGCACAGCAATAAATTTAAAACCTACCCGTCACCAACTACACAGTCAAAGAATGAAAGAACTGCTGCAAGAGCACATGGGCTCATTTCAATGCATCGCAGTAAATTTAATCCTACCCGTCCACCAACTACACAGTCAAAGAACTGCTACAAGAGCACAGGGTTCATTTTAATTCACTGCACTCAAATTAATCCTACCTGTCCACCAACTACACAGTCCCAATAATAGTATCAAATTCAATCCAACGGCAAAGAAAAATCCCAAACGGCCTAGATGGACCCCACTTCAAATCACGTGAGCAGTGACCACAAAAAAAGAGTCGTATGAGAACTCTGGTGTGGCAAGATACGGTGGGGTGCAACCATAGCCAAAAGATATTCACATGACATAGCCGTGTTCTAGTAGTGATCACAGATCGTTATCGGTATAGAATATAAATCAATCACAATACAATCGGACGGTCATCGACCGATGACCTACACAAAAATCGATCGACGCCATTCGTTTCTGGCAAAAAAAGGCGAGAGATATTGACATACCTGGCCGAAGAGAGAAATTGCAACTCAGCTTAGTGTCAATCCCACGAAATTAGAGCAACCACAATAAGCTTCCTTATGGCGATCCATGCGCCAACTTCTGAGAACGAAGACAAACCCATAAATTACTTCAAAATTGTGTCATTAGGTAGAAGAGAGTTCAATCGGCACTACCCAAATAAAAATATGCAAAGTCACAATCGGCGCTAACCAAATAAAAATATGCAATACATCCCATTTTTACAAACATAACGTATATGCACTTCTATTTTTACAAAATTCACATTGCAAATGAAGTCTTGACTTGCTGGCAGATAAAACTTACTCCCAACTGATATGGCCAGTCGCTAGTGAATTGACTTGCTGGAAGATATCCGCAGAGACCGTAGTATCTAGCAAACTAATCATCACTATTTTCACAACACAATGGCATTGAACGCATGGGGGGATACAAATTGATCAATTTCACTGTGAGATGAGTAAGCTAAAGAGACCCTTGAGGTCCTACTCCTACCTAGTCAAAGATCCGTCTGACCAAATCAAATTTTATGTCAAATAAGTGAACTTCTTCAGAAGAACAATAAAGAACTGAAACTGGTACCTCTGTTTATGAATAGATTAGCTAAACCTTCAATGAAGTATATTGTTGTGTTGGGAATGAGACACATGAAGGAATGTTGTTGAAGCTATTGCTCCAAAAGACGGAAATTTAACAAACTGAAAGTTTATATAATGAACTTTGAACAACATGAAAGTTTATCTAACAAACTGGAAAACTTAAAGGGATAAATTTTTCTTAGTTCAGTTTTTTTCCTCTGTTAATTTTTGTTTTGCTTAAAGTCATCTGTTTGTTTTACAAACTGGCACGAATACCCTCATCTTACTCGCAACTTTGACTCAATGTTACTGGCATGAAGTACTTGATTTTTTATTTCTTTAGAAGAAGTACTTGATTATTATAATGGTAAATCATCCAAGATAGTCGACATTACGCAACATCAAGTAGTTGAGGATCTAACTATCAAAATTTTCCTGATCTCAACAAAACAATCCAGTGAGTATACTGATCGAAAGCACATAAGGTGACTGAATGATCAACACAAAACACATAAGATATATATCCCTAGACATGAGAGTTGAAGAAAAGTAACAAAAGAATGTTTGGAGTTCACCTTCAAATACAACCCGAACAAAAGAAAAACAGCTCTTCCCAGAAAACCAGCAGAACTTGGTATTAACAAAACCGAAGGATTATGATCTTAAAATTGCTCCATTGACCTTGATTAAGTGCACCAGTACGCAGAATCAATATCATGTCTTTCCTTTGAAGATAAAATCGGGGCGAACTGAGTATTTTAATAAATGGGAGATTGCTAAAACAAACATCATATCTTCATAAATGAACATAAACCTGTAGAGAAAACAATGAGAAATTCACAGCAACTGGTTCAGTTTCTGAGAAAAACTTCATAGCAACAGTGCAAGACCTAAAATATTGAACTGAATCTTTGAAGGATGTGTGTCAAGTAACATGTTTAGGAAGTCTGAAAAATAACAGATGTGGTGTGTGGCATGCTGAAGTATAAAAATTCCCGAGATAGCCAAGAGTCAACTAGGAGCAAAGACAATTCCTACAACCAAATGGTCTTATTATAAGAAGAAATAGTATATATTAGGACAACAGTGAAGGCTCTAACATAAACACGGCAATTTAAATTATTGTTAGTATCATATTGCAAACAACTTAACTCGAATAACATGTAACTAAGATAATAGATTAGATGAATGGAGAGAGCCGATACAGAACATGGTATAAGAAATCAAATAGAGGGGTTAAACATATACTACAATCATGCATCATACTTAGTTTTTGGCTATAATAATAGCCACAACAAACATATGAAAAATACATAATCAACCAATAGAGTGATAGAAGACAATCTGAGCTAGGGTTCTCACAAATAAACTTGCATCATTTACCTACTAGCGAAGGCGAATCAGGAGCTAGCTAGCTTTCTCATCAGGTACACACCAAATTGAGTATCTTCGCAAAGCTCAAATAACCATGGAATACACAGACTTCAGACCTCAGGGAGAGCTCGTCGGAAAACACTGGATCGTCGAGAACTTTGAAATCCGAAACAAACTCAAGAGAGAGAAAAAAACTAGTAAAAATCTGGGAGATCTGGCACTGAGAATCGTATGGCTTAGTTCGAGAAATAGGCTTCGGGCTGAGAGGGAAACGAAATTTTCGAATTTCAAATGCGGAAGTTGTGCTGCGATTCAACTCCGAAAGTGAAAGGCTTAAATTTCGCAGGTTTCCTTCGGTAGGAGAGACCCAGTGAGTAAAGTAGACTGAGTGAGAGAAGCGGACGATACACGCAAAAGGCAACACTATAAGGATTTCATGAGATTACCAGAATCGGCAATCATCTAACGGTTCATATAGAAAATATCCAACGCACCAAAGATGAATTCTAAGGAAAATTCTTTTGAGAGCCAAAACTTTAGCTAATTTGTAATATAGATTAGAAATCTCAAGATATTACCCTTGAATAAACAAAACAGAATGTGATTTGTGTTTGAGTTTTTCACAACAAAAATTTGATCAACTCACATGGCAAAAGTATCCTCTACAAAGGATGGTGTTAATTAAATGATTAGTTAACTAACAAGTGCCACATTTTCAATTTTCTAATATTTTTGCAATAGAATTTTACAAAATTCATGACATAATCACAATGAACATGGTTAAAGAAACATAAAAATCTTTACGTGGCTCTTTTATGTGTAAAGAACAAGATCACTATCCGCTAAAATAAAAGAGAAGTAGGGAACTCATTGGAGACAACATTTTTTTCATCTTATTTATATTATAAAGATAACCGCTATTTTTTATTTTTTATTTTTTGAGAATTACTGCCACGTTCGAACCCAGGATCTCATGCAGGGGTTTTCAAATGCTCTGCCACTGAGCTAGCACCCACTTGCAGGATAACAACCACTACCTAATGGAGACACTCTAGTCAGGATAAATTATAGTCAGAATAATAATATTAAGTGCGGACTAATCTATCGTACACTTGCCAAAATAGTGGGCCGTAACACAGTGGCGGTGAAGGTGAGTGGCGGTGATGGTCATGGTGGAGGTAGGTGGTAGTGGTAATTTATTAGTGGAGGAGGTGTTAGTATAAGTTGTTGTTGTGCTCCTTCATTATCCCGAAAATGGCTTACGGATTTGAAATGTGTAAATCATTTTATATCATTTGAGAGAAAATAATTTACAGAAAAATATTTTACCTCCAACCAAACAAAACCAAAAAAACAAAAGAAGATATTTAACACGAAAATGTTTTACCACCAACCAAAAGGAGCCGTAATGAACTCGGAGTAGGAAGCATACCTTGCTCCATAGAGATTGTCGACTGAGGGAGAGTACTTGAGTGGACAAAGTGATCTTCCGAGCCCCATCCAACAAAAAAAAAACTTATGGAACTTTCTCTCTCGGCAAGGCCGGCGCTATGGTAAAGCAGCCGGTGCGGCCGCTTTAGGCCCCCGTACTGGCAAGGCTCCGTTTTCTTATATAGGTTCATCACATTGTATTTAGTACATTACATATTTTAGCATATAAGTTTAGTAAGTTTAAATTGGCTTGGTGGTAATCAAATCTTTTGCCACAAACTTGACACAATTTCGAATCTCCTTAATGACGTATGTGAAGATTTTAATTTTAATATATAAAAACTGTAAAACTAATTTTAATTATAAAAATTGTAAAGCTATTGAGTACAAATTAAAATCGACATAATTTATTCTCTAAATTTTTGATGACATCTTTTGTTTCACAAAAGTATTGTAAGTCTAATTTTATTTATTAAAAAAAAAAAAAAAACTATTTTGGCTGTACATTTTTCTCTTTGGGGCCTCAATTTTACTGCCCGCTTTAGGCCCCGATTGTCTTGGGCCGGCCCTGTCTCTCGGACAAGGAAGAGGAAAGACGTATGTTTTTTTCTAAATAGTTTCGGACTATCTTTATTCGTACTACAACATGTGCCCACACTAATTTTGTTCATGCGGCCCAATATGTACATGCGGCCCAACCTAATAATATATCACTTTATTGGGCGGCAATTTGATTACTCAAACATACTATTACTTAATTTTTTGGCTAAATTGCATTGGCGGTACCCATAATTCAGATTTTGTGTGAATTTGGTACCCATAGTTTTAATTGGAGCATTCACATTACTCATACTTTTAATTTGTTACAAAGGTGATATTTTTCGTTAACTTTCCATCCATATGTTGGATGAAATGTGTTAAAGACTAATTTGCCCCTCATTTTCACTCAATTTTTTTAATGACTATATATTTTAACTACAAATTAAAAAAATACAAAAAATTAATTTTATAATTTAAATATTTACTTAATTTGATATAATATCATATATTTTCAATCAAAAGAAATTACACCTTTTTTACTACAAAGTACAAGTTATCACGATAAATATTTCGTTCGATAAAAAAGTTATAATACATTTATTAATTATTACTATGACAAGAAAATTATTAAATTTAATATAATTAAAATATTCTAAAACAAGAATTGTGAGTAAAAATAATTAAAATTTTAATTGTTACTATGACAAGTAATTTTTACATATACAAATATATACATATATTCTATAAAAACTATTTTCAAAAATGTAGGGGTGAGAATCAGGGGCGCACTAGTCTTTTTACATGTTTCATCCAACATACGGATGGAAAGTTAACGGTGGGTACCACGGTTGCAACAAATTGAAAATACAGATACCAGAGATACTGCAATTACAATTATGAGTATCAAATTCACACAAAAACTAAACTATGAGTACCACATGTGCAATTTAGCCTAATTTTTTATATACGCCCACATCAATTTGCTCGGTTCAATTCTACTCATGATTCCACCATTTTCCTTGGGAAACATGTGATACATCCAGTATCGTACCAGTAGCTTGAGAGGCTACGAATCTCAACCAGTAGTTCGAGACACTACGAAAAACTAGGAATACGAATTAAAACTGAAATAAAGTGAAATAAATTATTCTTCTTCTCTGATGAATAAAATGAACTATACACCCACAATTGGTGTATAGCATTTAAAACATGGAATTTCCTCCTCAGATGAGTAATATGAACTATTATAGTGTTTGAATAGAAAAACACTAACCCTAGTTAGATAACTTGACCTAATGGGCTCGGCCATATCTACTAATTAAAGAAATAAACAATTAATTAAATAAATAAACTAATTAACAATATAAAATAAACACTTAACGAGTAATTCTAAATAATCAATAAAGGTGATAATACGAGTGACCCGTATGATACGGATGACCATATCAACTCCCCCGCGCTCGAAAAACACCTTGTCCTCAAGGTGGATGAGTTGAAAATAGGCGCGTCGTCTGTTATCTCTTGCACACATATGCCCGGATCAAATGGACGGAGAATGACCTTCTGAACAGTACTTAGGAAGTCAAATCTTAAAAAATAGAGGCCAGAAACGGATTTGGAAGGTTGAAAAACCCTAGGGTAGACCCTGTGGCTCAAAAAATGGCATCGCGACTCAAATATTGCTTACAAAGTGGCTTACGGCTTGGGTGGAGCCATGGTGGAGCTCGCGGCTTGGGTGGAGTTGACGACTGGATCTGAGCCGGAAGGAAGCCGACCCCAAGCCGAGCTGTTATACTGAAGTCGGCTAAGTTAAGCCGTTTTAGAGTCGAATGCTGTGTTTCGGCTAAATCGAGTCGTCCCTCTGTGGTAGCAAATCGCGATTGCGGCGGCGGCCAGGGGGTTCGTTCGGCGGTCGTCTGGACTGTCTTCGAACCGGTGAGCTGGAGGATCATCGGCGCTGGAGGATCATCAGCACATGACACGTCAGGAAGAAAGAGAATGAGTGGCAAACAAAAGAAAGTGGATTTCTAAATGTTCCTGACGTGTCCTGTGATGAATTGATTAGAGCACCACGTCATATTTGCTCTTGGAGCAAGCAATAATTACTCCTTGTCCTAACCTAGATGGGTTGTGCTTTAACATATTTAATTTTGAAAATAATCTCTCTGCAATTAATTCCTAAGCCGGGGAACACACAACAAAAAACCAAAGGCAAAATTGCACTGGAGGTACCCATCTTTTGCAAAAACTGACAAGTGGGTATCCAATTTAAAATCGTGCACCACGAGTACCCAAATTTTCAAATTTGTGCACCGAATGTACAGAACGCTAACTGCCGTTAACTTTTTGTTAACTTTCCATCCAAATTGGACAAAAAAGTATAAAAAGACTATTGTACACTTTATTTTACCTCCAACTTTTTTTAAAATACAAGTGTTACTAGCAAATTTAAAAAAAATAAAAATCATAAAATTTAATTTTAATAATTAGATATATGTAAGATAATGCAATATATTTCATCAAAATTACATATTTTTACATCATTTCAAGATATGAACTATGTTTTTATTAACATATATCTGTCAATCTAAAGTCTTTACCTTTTTTTAAACAAAAATATCAAAATTTCATAACCTCAAAATGAAAAATTAACGGAAGGGTACATGCGAATTATCAAAGATACTTGTATGTTATTGTTTTATTAAAAAAAATCACGTGAAATTATGAAATTTTGAGATTTTTTTAAAAAATGTTAAAATAATTTAAGATTGACAATCTCAAAATTTCATAAGTTCACATATATATTTTTTAATAAAGACAATAACATATAAGTATCTTTGATAATTTCACATGTAACCTCCCGTTAATTTTCCATTTTGAGATTATGAAATTTTGATATTTTTGTTAACAAAAATTAAAGAGTTTAAGATTGACGGATATATGCTATAAAAACATATTTCATATCTTGAAATGATGTAAAAATATGTAATTTTGATGAAATATATTGCATTATCTTACATATATCAAATTATCAAATTATATTTTTATTATTTTTAAATTTTTTAGATTCGTTAGTAGCAGTTGTATTTTAAAAAAAGTTTGAGGTGAAAATAATGAGTATAGTAGTCTTTTATACTTTTCCGTCCAATTTGGATGGAAAGTTAACTGAAAATTAACGGCAGTTAGCGTTGGATACCTTCGATGCACAATTATAAAAATTTAGGTACCCGTAGTGCGCACGATTTGAAAATTTAGGTACACTTGTTAATTTTGGCAAAACATGGGTACCTCCGATGCAATTTTGCCGAAACCAAAAGTTCAGGGAGGAAATCACGAGTTTTGTAGTACCTAAGGGCAACGTTGCAATTAGTCATATAAATGATTCGCGGGAAACCAACTCCTCCCGGTGCAAGGAGAATGGTTAGTGATATTAGGTAGTACCATTTCATATCTGATCATGTTAGTATTAACTTAGTTTTTCTCTTTTTGAGAAAATATTTTGTCATCAATCGGGTTTGAACCCGAAATCTCTACCACCTAAGTTACCACCCTAGTTGAGGATGAACTTAGTTATTACCTTTCTTGTTGTCCTAGTATTAATGGCATTGGGATCAATAATTTGGTGAAAGGCCAAAGAATTTAGCGTTTGGACTCGAATAATCACTCTGCAGGCACATCTTGAAAGTCAACAATGGCTTTCGCAAATTAAAAAAGAATAAAGAATTGACAATGGCAACATGTAAGCATTCAATCTGCAATCAATTTAGCGTTTTCTTTCACGGGTAATTTACACTTTGTACCCTTATATTATGATAAATAGGTAATATATACCCTTATTGTTCATGAATTAACACGAGACACTCCTATTTTGTGTCTAAAATTTACACACTGTACCCTTCCGTCAGCACGAGCTGATAGTGGGTACACTAGTATATGTGTTTTTATCCCCATTTTGCCCCTTAGTAACATGTGTTGTTCCTTTTATCCTTTAGAATGTCATATACACAAGACTATTTTACGAATTGTACCACTATACACAAGACTATTTTATTCTTTTTTTAGGAATTAGCTATTTTTAGTAATTTACTCTTTTGGATGTCTATAAATACTAAACTAATTTTATCTTATATTTAGACAAGACTAAATATTGCATTCAAGCAATTTTCAAACACCTTTATATTATTTCAGAAAACTCACGGAATGCATAAAGAAGTCTCCCTCAGTAACATATATTGTTTCTGTTAACCATGAATCCTAAACCCACGGAATGCACCAAAAACTCAAAACCCACGGTGTTGAGTTCTTCAAATCCATATATAGCATGTCTCATGAATCCCTATCAATTTTAGAGAATTTGGCTGCAAAGTCACTGTATGTGACTGATTTTCATTTGCAAGAATCCCAAATTTTTCTAAGTGTTGAAAGCTCATTTTCACCTAACTTTGACTTGCTTAATCTCCCTCAATACTTAAAGTTTATTAGGGTTTCAGTATGTTCTAGAAAGCTTGGAACACCCTCTTCAAGTCCCTACCTTCAGATTTCCTAAACTCTCCCTCATTTTACCACAAATCAACTGTAAAATTTACTAGTTGAGATGATTTCGCTCCACGTTTGACTTTCAATTTTAGCATTCTAAATGACATTTATAGCCTTAAAGTTCTTCATGAAACTTGTTCGTATTCATATTATGAGTCTAAATATCAAGTTTGACTAATTTTGACTTTTTAAAAACCCTAGTTTGACTGAACTGTATAGAACGAGTAAAATAGTAATTTCACTTAAGCTTTAGTTTAGAAACTTTGATTTTGTCAGCATGTCTTGTATGATATTTGGAGTACTCATATGTCATTCCCGGCTAGGATCGACCAAGTCCACATTTGGGACCTTTTTGTAGTTTTATTAAACTTTAGGGGGCCTAATTGTAATTTATTGAAAGTTGTAGATTTCAATGCCAAGTTCATATGGAAGAGTTTGGAGTCATTTCTTGCATGTTTTTGGGCCAATATGAGTATAATTTGGGTTCTAGGAAGATTCAGACACTGTACTAGACGATTTTGGAGTAGCAGGGGCGTTTTGGTCAGTTGGCTTGCATGACCTGCATTTCATTGCATTCTTGCATACAACCTCATATAGAGAGTATATGCTTAAAGCTTGTATACTTTACTTGTGTATATCCAGTCTTTGTTAAGGATCGTTCGACGTAGACGTATGTATTTGTGCCGCCGCATTGACTGTGAGACCCAGCTTCGTATGAGACAAGTGTTCTCCATGGAGTACTAGCGTTGCTTTTCGCTTTTCTTGGCTCAGTGGTAAGAGGAGACGGGGTATAGTTGTTGATGATCACCCCATCTTCAATCGTGAGAAAGATGTAGTTTTGAGTGAGGAAGAGAATGTAGACGAGGGAGACGGCTCTGGCAACCGTCGTCAGGTGCCTTCGTCTCCAATTCTTTATGAGTTTAACTTAGTTATGCCCGCGCTTCCTCAACTTCACAGTGGCATGATAGTAGTCTTCACGACCTAGATAAGGAGCCTTCTTCCACAAAGACTGGGGAAGATCAGGGATCTCTTCAGCTTCTTTCATAGATTTGGTTGCTTTTGTTCTAGCCACATATCTACAGCAAGAAAGGGGGGGGGAGGAGAGATACATCCACCTTTAGATTCGATTCAAGCATATTCAAGCAGAAATTCAAGAATAAAATCTACGAGTTTTTGAAGAATTGTATGGTTCAGTTTCAAGAGTGCCAAGTTCTGGGTTTCAAGTTGGCTTATATGAACTTAAATTTTTGGGAAGTTACGAGTTTTGGATTCCAGTTCCCTGGTTTTAGAATCTCGAATATCAAAATGACAAAGTTTCAATCTTTTAGGTTTTTAAGACCTTTTCCAGACAGTTACCAACAATGGTGGGTTTTAAGTATTTTTGGGTTACAGATTCAACAGGTAAAGGCATGTCAAAAGGGGGAAATTCATATTGGAAGCATTAATCAAAATCAAACGGACCAACCTTGTGTTGTTGAAGCAATTTAAAGGAGTCAATTTTCTAAGAAGAACTGGTGATTGATAAACAGAATTTGCTCTCGGAGATTCTCATAAAACATTCACTCTAGAGAGAAGCAGTAGCTTGCAACAATGGAGGATGAGAAGTATTTATTAAAATCTACTGAAGAGTCGCGTCCTTTCAGAGGTCGAATCGCAACAGTCGCCGCCAAATCGCACAATCACAGGCCTATGTTGATGTCACGGCTAAAAACCCTAGAGGAACAGAAGGCCCGACTCTAGGGATTCTAGGTCATAATGACACGCACGGGGGCTGATTTCTCGGACATTTGAATTGGTGCGTAGCTCCAACGCGCGCGCTAGTTTTTGCGCATTGAAGTCTATCAGATAAGTGTCTCCACGCGCAAAAAGGGGGCTAATGTAGATAGTGTGTTCTAGTCACGCGAGTCAGCTTACACTTGGCAGTCATCCAGCACATCTGGTGGTGCTCCAGTACTACACAAGCGTTACCCACGCTTATCCATATGGGGGCTGCGAGACAGGGCCCCTCGCATATCATTCCATACGGGACATGTAGGGACTTAGTGGTTTGGAGGCTAGAGAAAGATCTGTCGCGCGCGAGCGACAACCAAGCCCGCGCGCGGCCCTTGGTAACTGCCTTGAGAGATTTATGGCCATGTGTCCATGAACCCGGTCAACCTCATAACGGTCCCGGTATACACGGACGAAGTGCGTAATAGTCCCTATATATGCGGTCGAACGTGCCGTTATGGTTAAGGTAATAAAGCCGCCATTAATGGGCGCATTAACCCACTACAACGGTCACATTCCCCACTCTATATAGGATTGTTAACCCTTCATTGCGACTCTCTGATATACCTACGCGGAAGCTCTACCCATATACTGTATCTCTCTCTCTCTCTCTCTCTCTCTCTCTCTCTCTCAGTTATCATTGTCTTGCTCTCTCCCTACTCACAACCTACACTCCCTCTGTTCCTATTCTCTACCCGTGGTGTACACTTGGATCTTCCTCAAAGGATCCTCCTGTATACAACCGTCTTTGCGGCACACTGCTATTATATCCCAGCTACCGGGCAAAACCATATATTATTAATATCTCAATGGCGGGGCCTAAATCATTTATTATATTCCGATTGGAGTGCCAAAATAACTTAAGTTTTCCAAGGCACAACGTTATCCTAAAATTTAAAAGTTTACTCTAGGACGTATGTTCCAAATGTATTACTAATTATATAGAAACTCAAAGAGCAATTATCATAATTTAAAGGGGAACACAATAATCAATTTCTAAATTTAAAAAAATAATATTAGGTTGTCATGGTATGTGTCATGTAGTTACTATACTAGTGAATTTTGTAATATTTAGATCACCTCGAACCAATTGTATAACTAGTAGCTTGGCTAAGAAACTCAATAATTATGCTTGTATTCTATTTAAATTCTAACTTCACTCGCGGGTTAATAGTTTCATCTAAAAAGGGGCAAATTGACTTGGCATATGAGATGGTGTGCTATCAACCAAATAACAGGTTTGTTAAAAAAAATATGTGGACAGATAGATTGCATAATTGAGGTTGGTCACATAGCATGTATGCATAATATAATCTTTATAATTGTAGTATTATAATTCTGCATTTATACAGAATGAAAAAAACAATTGTGCATCCCGTGCATTTACAGTGCATAAGCTGTGCTATAAATAGAAAAAACGAAATAATCATAATATTTTTATTTCTTCAAAAAATATGTCGCTAGCTCTCGAGGTGAGATTTCTCAACGATAATTTTGAGAGTACAGTGAGAAAGCGAACATAGTTTGGTTGAGGAAATTAAAAACTAAATGCAACATTTTCAAATTGAAAGTTTCAAGTGGCTATTTTTAAATTACAAAGGGCCAAATTTAATCTCATCGATGAACATAATAAATTTCATAGCCAAATTGAGTGACATATTTTAACTCAAACAGTCACTTCTATGGATACTATCATTGGAAAAGCTGGAAGACAAAAGTTAGCAACATTAATAAATTTTTTATTACTTCTCAATTCTCATAATAATATTTCTTTTTGCTATATATGCAGCAATAGAACCAATATATATGGGTTTGGTGGTTCTCGTCTTTTGAGATTGAAGGGTCAGTGGGCTCAGCCCGGGTGCCCACTCCATGACATCGCAACTGTCTTCAGAGGGCATCATCCCTAGAGTGTACTCCCATTGCTTGCAGGGGGACAACAATGTGAGTGGTAAACTCATCCTAGGAAAGGTGGTGAATCCGAATATGTCCAACACACCCCTCGTCCGCTCTACGTATGCTTTCATACATTATATTACAATACAATACACTACATGCTTTATCTTAAATTAACAGACTATTTTATATTATAGTTTAAATTATAAGTTAAAATTTTCACGTCTCACTCTCAAGTGTCCATACAAAATATTATTGTCAATGGGCAACCACTGTGAATTGATCCATCAAAAGAGATAATTGTGACTTCTGATCATCCATTGCGTATCTGATCGCAGAAGCCCGCGATCCTCTCATGATAGTTTTATGATCCCTTTTCTACTAGTTACCACTGTTTGGACGGATAGATTGCTTAACTCAGATATGTCACATAGCATATATGCATAATATAATCTTTATAATTGTGGTATTATACTTCTGCATTTATACAGAATTAAAAAAACAACTGTGCATCCCGTGCATTTACAGTGCATAAGTTGTGCTATAAATAGAATAAATGAAATAATCGTAATATTTTTATTTCTTCAAAAAAATATGTCGCTAACTCTCGAGGTGAGATTTTTCAACGATAATTTTGAGAGGACAGTGAGAAAGCGAACATAGTTTGGTTGTGGAAATTAAAAACTAAATGCAACATTTTTAAATTGAAAGTTTCAAGTGGCTATTTTCAAATTTCAGAGGGCCAAATTGAATCTCATCGATGCACATAATAAATTTCATAACCAAATTGAGTGACATATTTTAACTCAAACAGTCACTTCTATGGATACTATCATTGGAAAAGCTGGAAAGCAAAAGTTACAAACACTAATAAAATTTATATTACTTCTTAATTCTCACAAATAATATTTCTTTCTGCTATATATGCAGCAATAGGACTAATATATATATGGGTTTGGTGGTTTTCCAGCTTTTGAGATTGAAATGTCAGTGGGCTCAGCCCGGGTGCCCACTCCATGACATCGCAACTCTCTTCAGAGGGCTTCATCCCTCGAGTGTACTCCCATTGCTTGCAGGGGGACAGCAATGTGAGTGGTAAACTCATCCTAGGAAAGGTGGTGCATCCCAACATGTCCTACACACCCTTGTCCGCTCTACGTATGCTTTCTTACATTACATTACATTACAATACAATACACTACATGCTTTATCTTAAATTAATGCACTGTTTTTATATTATAGTTTAAATTATAAGTTGAAATTTTCACGTCTCACTATCAAGTGTCCATACAAAATATTGTTGTCAATGGGCAACCACTGTGAATTGATCTATCAAAATTCACAAAGAAGCAGAAAGAGATAATTCTGACTTCTGATCATCCATTGCGTATCTGATCGCAGAAGCTTACGATCCTCTCCTGATAGTTGTATGATCCTTTTTCTACTAGTTACCACTGTTTGGACGGATAGATTGCTTAACTCCGATAGGTCACATAGCATATATGCATAATATAATATTTACAATTGTAGTAGTATACTTCTGCATTTATACAGAATGAAAAAAACAACTGTGCATCCCGTGCATTTACAGTGCATAAGTTGTGCTATCAATAGAATAAATGAAATAATCGTAATATTTTTTTTCTTCAAAAAAATATGTCACTAACTCTCGAGGTAGATTTCTCAACGATAATTTTGAGAGGACAGTGAGAAAGCGAACATAGTTTGGTTGAGGAAATTAAAAACTAAATGCAACATTTTCAAATTGAAAGTTTCAAGTGGCTATTTTCAAATTTCAGAGGGCCAAATTGAATCTCATCGATGCACATAATAAATTTCATAACCAAATTGAGTGACATATTTTAACTCAAACAGTCACTTCTATGGATACTATCATTGGAAAAGCTGGAAAGCAAGAGTTACAAACACTAATAAAATTTATATTACTTCTCAATTCTCACAAATAATATTTCTTTTTGCTATATATGCAGCAATAGAACCAATATATATATATGGGTTTGGTGGTTTTCCATCTTTTGAGATTGAAGGGTCAGTGGGCTCAGCCCGGGTGCCCACTCCATGACATCGCAACTCTCTTCAGAGGGCTTCATCCCTAGAGTGTACTCCCATTGCTTGCAGGGGGACAGCAATGTGAGTGGTAAACTCATCCTAGGAAAGGTGGTGCATCCCAACATGTCCTACACACCCCTTGTCCGCTCTACGTATGCTTTCTTACATTACATTACATTACAATACAATACACTACATGCTTTATCTTAAATTAATGCACTGTTTTTATATTATAGTTTAAATTATAAGTTGAAATTTTCACGTCTCACTATCAAGTGTCCATACAAAATATTGTTTTCAATGGGCAACCACTGTGAATTGATCCATCAAAATTCACAAAGAAGCAGAAAGAGATAATTCTGACTTCTGATCATCCATTGCGTATCTGATCGCAGAAGCTTACGATCCTCTCCTGATAGTTGTATGATCCTTTTTCTACTAGTTACCAGTGTGTGCTTAATTATGTTCAGGAATGATGGAAAATTCGAGAGAGGGAACATGGATAATACATATATGCATAATATATTCGTTACATGAGACCTCTACATGTAATCGTTGTGGGGCTCGCGATATTTCCTTCAGCCTCGTTACATTTTGCTAGAGGGTCATCTATAGATTTAAAACCAAAAGACTACCTTCTCGAAGAACTTTGTGTTCCTCAGTTCTTGACTTTAACCTAATTTCTGCAAGTATTCTATTTTTTGAAAGAAAAATAATAATTATTGTGCATCTCGTGCATTTATCGTGCATTAAATAAATTTAACTGAAATATTCACCATTTTTTTTATTTCCTTAAAAAATGTTGTTGCTAACCAAAAGTCTTTTATTTTACGTTATATGTACATTCTTCAATGAAATACGACATTATTTCTTTAACGGGGCTACCCATGCAAAAATGGTTCTTGGGATTTTTAAAATCTGAGGTGGGATACGAGGTTTAGACTTTAGGAGGTTATAATGGAAAATGGTTTTTGCATAGATACCAAAAATAATTATATATTGGCGTCATTTAAAATTACCGAAATTGTTGGGGTTACTTTACATATATTGTTCTCAAGGACAAGAATAAATCGGTTGGGTTGTTATGACTGAAATTCAATATTAAGGATTTAAAATTTGAATTTTTAGTAGGTTATTAAACTATTCATAACTTGATTTTATGTGTAATTTATATATTATCCTATTTCTATACTCATGCTAGGTTCTTGTAGTTTTGCTTGTTTTCATATACTTCTAGGTTAAAACTCATTTTGGAGCACAAGTGATGATTTAAACTCATATTTCACCATTCCTTCATAGTGTAAAACTCATGTAGTTTAATCGGAAATCACGCAAAATGATAAAGAATCATGCAAGATTTTTTAACTCTAATACAGGGTTATCAGTGCTTTTTTCCTCCTCTCTGAGCCATATCACTTTGGCTCACTGTGCACAGAGGATTTCTACTTGAGCTAGCAGCTCGTTAGATCATTCCTGAGCTGCTTTTTGAAGAGATGAGTTGAGGGAGGCAAGAAAATTCAAGATTACGCAGGGTGACTTCAAGGCTCTAATCGAGCGAGCCAATACCAGTTTTCTTCCTCCAAAGAAAATTGTGTCTAAGAGATTTGGAATGCGCAACAAACTTAAAACTGTGATAGCCATAGAGATCTCCATTCCAGACCAAGCTGACTATCTTCTTACAATCCCGATAGCGAAGCCAAAAGGCTTCAAAATAGAATCGTTTTTGTTTAGGGGCTGAAGAGTTTTTGATGAAGAAGATACAAGATATGAGATACGAAACCATGATTGGAAGATTAAGTAGGCGAGATCCAGGGAAAGACTGAACCCATTCAGCATTATGGAAACCTGGGTCTAGACGCTCATAGGTAGTGAGGATGAGGACGATTATTTGTCCAGGTGAAGTGAGTCCCCTTATAGAAAATCTCCACAGGGCCTAAGTTTCCAAGAAATACCTTAAAACAGGAGACACCAGACACCCAATAGGAGTGAAAACTCCATTTATCACTTGGTACAGTAATTTGATTAAAGTCTCCAATGCAGAGTATGGGTCCATCCAAAATAGAAAGACGAGCCTCAATATCAGTCCATATTTGTCTTTTATTCGTGGAATTTGGAGCAAGCCATAGAGAAAGAGTCAAGAGCACAACAAATATCTCATGAGATTAGACTCTTGGAGGAAAATAGGAAATAAGCATCAATATGTCTTTTTTCATCCCAAGCAACGACCCCCGGAAAAACCTACAGATTCATAACCCACACAAGAGGATAACCCCTAGGAACTAAAGAGCGGAAGTGCAACACCCCACCAAAGCACAGGCCGGCCTAGCCGCATGTTTTGGAGAGATGCCTCCGCCCGAGGTGATGAAACCCATTGGGAACGGATAAGGATCGTCGGTTCACAGTTAGTACAACCATCGAAAATCCAAATAAAATTATTATACATTCGAAATAACCAATTACATTGTTCTGAAATGTACAAATACATTTATTTACAAAATAAAAAATGCTAGGTGAAATACTACACAACCTAATAACCTAGCCAGCTGCGTCGTGAACGTCTCCCACCTTAAGTTATGACCCGCGGTTATTAAAATAGCAAAAGCCGACGCAGTTTTGAAGGAAATGATCAGCAAACGACTGAGTAAGCTAACACGCATAGCAAGTAAACCGATTATGAAGCATGTAACAGGAATAAAAGAGAATTCGCTACTCAAGTAATAAATATGAGAAATATCCGGGAATATCAATTTCATTGTTTGATTTGTCAACTTCATAACAATTTCAAATTTCCTATTTTCAATCCAATATGTGGTCCATCTTGGAGAATCACACAAGAATTACTTTACAATATTTTCACAACTCATCACTTTATACCTCAAATGATAACATTATCTTTTCTCAATGATAAGATATCTAGTCCAGGAACTCATTTTATTAGCTAGTTGAAATGGGGAGTGACCATATCCAATCCACAACCGCGTTCTCATAAAGTGTACAAGCACAACCATAACTATATCACAATAACAAGGAGGTTCGCATCACAGCGCCTCACAACAATAACCAATCACAATCTGTCTGAACCGTAGCGTATCAGGGATATGGTACAAACTCACGCACAACAATTTCTACTTTACATCATTACAACTTTTCTTCTAAGATTGAAAAAAATCGAATAAGGAGCTCCAAGTAAAGCTGGTGTGGCAATTTGTCATAATATTTGGTATATGAGAAATATTTGTAATTGAGCAATATGTGAGAGGTGTGCTACTTTTGATAATTGTGGCCCGTGAACTAGGTAATTAGGCCTAATATGGTAGTCGTGTTTGGACGATACTTTCTTATTTCGTAATAGAATTTGAATGAACTTCTTTCGGGTTCTTATTTTGGATTATCATTTTCGCTGTGATACTTTCAAAATAGAATATTTCAAAAGCAAGTAAAGAATTCAAATAAAGCATGTAGTATTTAACAATTAACGCACGCGATACACGAAAGAAGAAAAGGCTCACAACACTAGGCATATAAACTTCCTCAAGTTGAATGTCCAATAACTCGAAATAGTCCCCCTGGATAGGCGTAGCCCTTGTTTATGAACTCCATTGCCTACAAGTTATCAATTCTGATTATATATACACAATATGAAATCTCTGTTAACTTATTGTAGTATTAGGTATAATTAATCTCATATTTTATAGAAATGTCAGCTTTTTACTTTCTTTACAAACTTCTTTATTTTAAATTATTTATTTTAAAATAGAAAAAATAATTAATAAATAATGAAGCTTATTAACATATTAAAATAGTTAGTTATTTCATAAAAACATGTTAAATAAAAAAGTTAAAGTATATAAATAATAAAGTTAGGTAGAAGACAAGGGTTCCCCCAAGGTTAGGAAAGACCATGAACACCCCTCTCACATAATGAACAGTTTGTTTACAAGACAGATGCCTCCCCCAAAGTTTCTGAAAATGAGAAAAATCACCCCAAGAGTTACACTCGTAAAGCTCTTCTCCAACCCACCAAAGCCAACCCATAAATCTTTCAATTACTGATACCCATGTTGTTTTAATCATCCAGAACTCTAATTCAAGTCGAAACATGTTGATTCAAGCCAAAATTGATAAAAAAAACGTTACCGAATGAGGGAGAAATCACTCGCCGAAGTCGGGTCGGAAATTCGCCGGAAACTATGGCGCTCCGGTGGCTTGGTGGCCGGTTCTGGGCGCCTTCTGGTTCGTTCGGACCCCTAGAGACGTGTGTGAGTCATCGGAAAGGAAGAAGAGAGGCGGGGGAGCGCCGACGGCTGGTTTCCCGTCGGGTCGGGCCTCCGGGTCTGATTCCGGCCGTGGCCTTCGGCGTCGTTGTTGTTGCTACTGTTTCCGCTCTGTTTTGCGATCATAGAGGAGAGAGATAATCGGGGACATATAGAGAATCCGAGAGAGAGATTTAAGGAGAGGGTACGGGTGGTGGTGGTGATTTCCGTCGGTGGTGGCTGTTGGTCGACAAATCTCTGGCCGGCGCCCACCACTGTTGATGTTGTTGTTTTCAACTGGGTTCAAACAGTCACAAAGGAAGAGAAGAGAGGCTAGTGGTGATGATGGTGGCGTTCATGGTGGTGCCGAAGGTGGATGTGGTGATGGTGGAAGTGGTGATTGTGGTGGTGTCGGCATTGGTGATGTTGTCGATTGTTGTAGCTGCTACTACTATTTTGTTGTGGCAGAGGAGGGAGAGATTGATATGGAGGAGGAGGGATGGTGGTGATGTTGGTGGTTTTGGAGGTGTTGTTGGTGATAAGGGTGGTTTTGTTTGCCGAAGATGGAGAAGAGATGATGTTGAATAAGAAGATATTGGTGATGATGTTGGTGAAATGTGTTGTTTATATAGAAGAAATGGTGAAGAAACAAGGAGAAAGAAGAGAATGGGGGGATGAACCTAGTTGGTAGAGAGGGAGGGTGTGTGTGTGTGTGTGGGGGGGGGGGGTGAAGAAACAAGAGAGAAAGAGATGGTGAGGAAAAAGAGTAGAGGGAAAAGAGAAAGTTGTAACCGGATTTTTTGGTCGGGTTGAAACAAATACGACTATTACATATTATACGTATTAATATACTGGGTGTGGGTCGAGTTTGAAATAAAATACGTGTTAAACGTATTGTACGTATATTTTTAACGGGTTATACTATTATACGGGCCGTGTTAGACAAAATACGAGTAGCCAAAAGTATTTCATACGTATTATATGTTTATAAAACTATTTACATACTTTAACTTTTATAAAAGGCAACTACAACCCCTTAGGATTTAAAAATTCAAGAATTTACCCCCAACAAATATCTAGTTAACTAGTTTATTATTTCTGAAACTACAACTACCTCCCCATTATTTAGTTTAATTAAATTATTACTTTCAAAAACTACAATTAAAACCTCCAAACTCCATCGAAATTTAAGTTAAATTCTGATATAAAATCGGGGTATTACAGGAAGGCAGTCACTAGCCGAGCATTTGGTTTCTGAAAGAAAAAGAAAAAAAATCTTATTGTCAAGTGTCAATTTTGAACTAAATGAACTGCCAGAGGATGACTGAGACCTCTGCAGTTCTAGCTACCGAGGACAACCACGAAAACCTGTGAGGATGAGACAATATTCAAGCTCGAATAAAGAAATGTACCTTGGGTACAATGCCTCTTGGATTAAGGGACCCACTCCTCAGCTAATTCCCGATTGGATCCTATAAGAAACCTTTTTGGGGGCATGATCATTACAGAGCTTATCAACTGGAGCCATCAAAGCTGGAGGAGGCAGAGCTAGCGGAAGTGAAGGAAAGTTGATCGACGATGATGGTGGAGAATCCAGGTCCTCTGGAGCGAGAAGAACACCAAATTCGTCATCAAAACCATACCTATTCCCCGGGCCACATCACATTTTGCTCTCGGGGATAGTTGTAGCAGTGGGAAAGCAAAAAAATTTGGAATGGGTGAAATGGGCTCGCTTACAGATTGGGCCAAATTAACATTGGTTTGGGGTTATTCCTTTTTGCGCCCAAGTGTGAACAGATGAGGGAGAGTTGGGGTGAATTGGGCCAAAAGAAAAGAGCCCATGAAGAGGGAAATAGAGATAGGCTTGGCATATGAGAGATTATGCAGCCTGGCCCAATGGATAGAGATCCAACGGTGCAAAACCACTCGGTTAAGAATGAAGGTCCAAATGGGTCGTGGGCCCTCAGCCAAGGCTAGGTGAGTACGCTGATGGGTCGAAGTATTCTCAAGTTCCAAAAAATATATATATAAGGAGTGCTAAGCAAGAAAGGTGAGAAGATGCTATTAGCCTCTAAAAAGAGAAGTCTATAAAGGGCTAAGATAACCCCTAAACGTAAATGATAGATAATACCCCATCCGTCCTATTTTGTTGGTCTTGTTTAACTTTTCACACATATTAAGATAGTGGAAAAAGATGCTAAAAAGATTATGCACTAACAAATTTACCCTTGCATATTAATAATGATAGTGCATGTGGGTCCATACAAAAAGAATAAAATAATTAGTTAGGCGAGGGTAACAGTGAAAAAGTGGTGTTGAAATGTGATTGTGTTTCTAAAGAAGACACAGTTTTAGAACAAGTCAAAAGGAAAAACAGGACAAACATTTCGGGACGGAGAGAGTGGGAGGGTTTTGTAAGTAATTAGAGATCACGCATGTGCCATTAGAAAATAAAAGGTGGAGGTGATACTAGATTAATAGGTGTAGGTCCATTCATAGGAAGGGTAGAAGATACCACTCTGTCTCAGCTCTTTCTTCCCAATTTGACATTTGTCACTATTCACTGGGTCACTTTGACCCGGTGATTTGAATAGCAAACGGATGTAATTTTTTGATAATTTTTTCATGGTGTTGTAGAGTAAAAGTTTTTCTATAATATGGTGAAAAAATTATCAAAAAATTGTATTATTTTGTTATCCGAATCACCCGGTCAAAATGACCCAAATACGAGTCAAAAAAGTCAAATGAGAAGAAAGAGTTGGGACGGAGTGGCAGGAAATTTTAAAAAGCTAGTAGTAAAACAATAAACAGATAAAATCTATAAATGCACGTGTGGTGGTGACCAATAATGTGATAAATATGAAAGGGGGAGATAGGCTAGCTAGCTTCTCTATCACAAGGAAAATATCTACGGTAGTTATGAAAAGTATTAATAAAATAAGCTAACAAACTTACAAAAATGCATGTGTCATAGTGGTTTCCAAGAACCCTACGATGCTTTGCCTCAAGAGAACCGTATGCAATATGCAGCATGCATGTCTCGTTCGCTTGGTCCCAATGCCAAGTCACGAGCTGCCACACTCTGTTTTGCTCCAGCATTCCGACCACTGGCTCCGCCACCGTCACCGCCACCGCCACTGATTCCGGCTACAAGAGCATTCTTTGATTCAGTAATTGTGTATGTCGAGTTTGTGCCTTTTCGAATGAGTATCTTCACAGAGTTTTCACTCAATCTTGCCAACCCTCTCTATTTATCACTTTCTTTCATTATTATTTGTTTTTTTTTTCTTTGGTACACTTGGCGATCATTTCAGACACTACATCATAATATAAGCAGCTTAGCAAGACCTAAGCGGACCATACTATATGACTTAATGGAGAATAAAACAACTATCACCAAAGACGTTTTTCTAGACCCATATACATCTCTCAGGGGCATATAAATTTTAAGAAAGTAATTTGTATATCAAATACCGTAGAACCTCTATAAGTTAATATTCAATAAATTAATAACCTCGATAAAATTAATAGTTTGTCCAGTCCAACTTGGGACAGTACGAAATTGGACTTCAATCGATAAAATAATAAGATAATAAATTTTTTAAAATCCCAATGTACATATATTAGCTCAACTATAAATTAATAATTACTGAAAGATTCCAAATTCTAAGATTGTCTAGTAAAAAATGAATCTATAGTCACTTATCTTTTATAGAACTCCCAATCTATATTGAGTGCATGTTTAATTCTCCCTACTACACTTAAGAGTTGGACATTGTCTTCACCTATTACAACAAAAAGGTGGTGAAGAGTTGTTGCCGATTGCAATGTTTCTTTCCGAGTGACCGGCTCCAAAGCTATTGAATCATCCTCAACTTCGCCATCCACCGGATTTTGAATGGTATCCATCACAATTAATAATCTTTTTGAGGAATCCGCCACAATTTCTTCAATACTTTGAACCTCATAACATTCAATATTTTTACCCGAATAATCGAACAAGTGATTCACATCCATTTCATACCGATAATGTATACCCGTAATCAAGTTCACAAGCTCACGGATATCTTCTCCAGAATTTTACATCGTTTAATTGTGAATGTACATTAATAGAATGTGCATTGGAACTTGTTTTTTGTAATTTATTTTTCATCTCTAACTAATATACATTGTAACTAGTACATTGGACTTCGAAAATTAAGGATCGTAAGTTAAACCTCTTTAAATTAATAAATTATTAATTTATCGATATAATAATATCTCGTTAAATTAATAAAATATTCCGGTCCTAACATTATTAATTTATAGAGATTTTTACTGTATTGATCTACATACATTTCATTCCTTATTTGCTTTGTGTAGTTTTAAATGTTGAAAATGATTTATACATTGACTTTAAAATATTACAATACTTCTTCATCTTGTCTTAATTTTTTGCTCCATAATAGAAATTAAGTGTTTGAGTTATACATCTCATTAGCAGTACTTGTTATTTATTTTTTAATAAATAACACAATTTGGTTTGTATATTATAACAAACAAAATATCACGTGCAAAACTTGTACTTATAAATTAGTAGTTCTAAAGGCGGGCAGAATATGAAATATCTTAAATTTAACAGTATCATATAATAATATTTGCGCGACACAAGACTACATGTGTTTGCTTGACGCGCTAGTGGAAAAATGGATATTAATTTTTTTAAGGTGGCCCATAACTGAAAGTTAGAATGGGTTATACACAGAGTCCAGATCCTCTGTATTCTTTCCGTGTTAATTCTCTACATCCTTACTATGATTGGTCTATATCATATTTACCCCAATTTAATAGAATTTTGAAACAACTTAATTCAATAAAAAAATATGACATGGACCAATTAGGGGCATAAGCGGTCCGGTTTGCTGCGGTTTGTGAAGAAACCATAAACGAAACCGAATATATTGGTTAGCTAATTTTTAAACCAAACCAAATCGTTTGAAACTATAAATCGAACCAACGCAAACCGAAAAATTCCACATTGGTTCAGTTCGGTTCGTGTAATCATTTTTACATTGTTGTGGTTATAGTAGCATGTCAATAAAATTCAAATTTTAACCAAGACATAAATTAAATAAACATATAAAACTCATCAAATTATGGGTTTAGATTGATACAAGATAGGACATGAGAAAAGTAGAGAAAAGAAACATCAATAAGATAATTTTAGTTGACTAAACTATCTACTTAGAATACACTTCTATGCATTATTACATATACTTTATACAATGTTTGCTATAATGGAAATATATTGTGCACGTAACGGTTCGATTCAGTTCATTTGTTATAATTAGTTAACAAACCGAAACCGAACCGGTTAGACGGATTTGTAAAAAACTTGAACCATTTGTATAAGTAACTTTAAAAATCGTCCAAAATCATGACAATCGGTTTAGTTCGGTCGGTTTGACCACTTTATTTAGTTTTTCTTACACCCCTAGGACCAATCATAGCAAGGATACAGAGAATGATATACACAAATGATACAGATGATCCAGAATCTTATACACAAGGTAGTTTAGAGAAAGAAAGAGGGATGTATGGGTGAATTGATATTTTATTTTGGAAATCTGGTGACATAAAAGGAGCCATCAAAACCTTTAATGGAAAGTGATATAGAGAGAGACCCATGCTTGTATGCTCGTAATCCAAGGTCTTGAGGGATCAGTGGCGGTCTCTTGGCGTCTTCTCTACTGTCTTAATTTGTTGTTCTTCGGTTGAGCTCATACCCATTAGAGAAAGGTAATATGGTTGTAGATGCATAGACGACTTATGGCCATGTTTATCACTCTTTTAAGAGTTTTTAGTATGAGGTGGAATTACCATTAGCAATTTGAAGCCTTCTTAAACATGATACTTTAGATCTTATATATTATCGACCCCATGAGATGGATTATTACTAGTTCTTAGTCCTGAGACTATCGTATCTAGTTGGTCGTCCCCTGCCTAATGTCCAACCACTTTCTAATTTTACGGAGTGTAAACTTTTTTTTTTTTTTTTTAATAATACACGGAGTCATGCCGCCCTACTGCCATAGTAGGTTCTAGTAAGAAAAATATTGGCCCATGCTCTTTTTCCATAGTGCTTTTTCTACTTGTGAACATGCCAAGAAAAAGCTAATTTGAGCTAGATTAGAAACGGGCTTGCTCTTGAGCAGTAGGTTGTAAGAAATGCAGATGTTCCCAAAAGCCCAAAATACCAAGAAAAGATTATCTTGCAGCCCAGATCCTCAATTCTCTAATATTCAATCTTATGCCCCAAACAACACCGAAACTCCTCCTCCACCCCCCTCATTTGAAGAAGCCGTCCGTCCGATTGTATCCTGCAAACGATACCTCAGCAAACCCTAAATTCTGCCACAGTTGATGAACCATTTTCTCCCAAATCTGAAAGAATCGGAAGCGCACTAATTGCAAGGGGTTTCATTGCTTTCTTACCTGGTAATTTATCAATTCGTTGTAGTCCTCAGCACATTATCACCAAAAGCAATTGCAAGATTTTTGTGAATGCTCCTAAGAAGAACCAAATCTGCAATTCAGTTATTGAAGATTGTAAGTAGCTCTCAAAGTTTCGTATCCTGTTTTTGTATTTTGTTTTTTTTTTTGTCCATTTTATCCCTTGAACTCTAAAATTCCGAAATTTATCAACTAATAATTAGTTTTGGTAATAGAATTAGAATTTTGCTGATAAATTCAATATTTGGAAGAAATTATCCCCGTCCACAGTTAAGATTGATGTCAAATCTGACAAGGTAGAGAAGCAACATTAAGGCCAACACAAATAGTTTGTCTGTAGAGCCTGTTTGGTAGCTGTAATCAACAGGTTTTATCACACAAATGCAAGGATTTTACAGAAGTATCAAGAGAATTGTAGGAGTGGTAGCTTACAAACAATGCGAGTGTTGCTTTTGCCAATGGCGAATTCAGCTCGGCCGTCTTTCACCAAGAAAGACAACACAAACATATTCTCCACTGTCTGCGCAAAACATTTCCTGTTTAGTATTGGACACTCCGCTCTGTCTAACACGTCTCTTCTCCTTAAAGATGTCAAACATCGTTGGTATGTTGATATCTGTATCTTTCTTAGTCTCTGTTTGAGCATGAGCCAGCTGTATGTAAAGTAAATGCAATAAAACCTTGTATTTAGCAAGAAGTTGTAGAACTGTGCCCTTTCCCCATTTAGGAAAATATCATTCGTAACATCTCAATAAGCCACATGAACTTATGGATATATAAACTACTAGTAGAAAGCCAAATGTTTTAGGATTACTCTCAATCTTCAAACATTGTTTTTCTTTTGGAGATAAATCATGCTTTGGGGACAATTGTGTCTTAACGGGTTGATATGTCGTGTATGAAAGAAACACATACGATGATACGAAGCTTTGGATGCAAGAAAATCTCAAACACACACGCATAATACATGTTACTACCTACTTTATTCGGCTCTCCCCGATTTTGGTCCTAAAAAGTTGCAATACCTCCTCAGGACGGGATGTGGCGGTGGCATCTGAGATTTTCTCTGAACAACCTCCTTCCGCGGCTTCAGTTGTGTTTCCATGGGTCCAAGCCTGGAGTGAAAGTGAAAAAGTGAGTAAGCAAAAGTGGGGATGTAAATAATTAATTGATGTCTTCCAGACCGGAAAATGATTTTGACATATTACATTGTGCTACATCCTGTGGATTTTATGAACATGTGCGAGACATCACGTTCTAAATCTTTCCAGCCAAGAGAGCAGTTGCCGGTAACATAGTATCTGAGCAAAGATGATATGAACTCTGACTGTCTGACACTGTAACAGCGCTTTTGGAATGTGAGTTTATGGAGGTCAAGAGGGTGTTAGTAAATACTCAGTAGCGCCCCAGCAATGTGTTCTCTTGCTTCTCAACTAAACACCAAATTCAAACAAAAACTACACTTACGCTTTGAGAGAAACTCTGGAATGTGCAATGTGAAACCCTGAAACTATTTTGAGTAGAATGCTGACCAAACTGATGGAAGTAGAGGAAGTAGAGAAACCCTGGAATGTCAACTGGTCTCACTCAGCTCCTTCTTCTGTTGCAACGCATGGAAGTAGAGGAATCAAAACCCATAATGGTTTTCTTTGAATAAAATTTGGTTTTTAGGAAAAATTACACATAAAAAGCTAAATTAAACTGAATAAAACTTAAAATACCAGGAACAAGACTGCTGATTTGACAGTATTCGGATAGGACATCCCTCCGGTTGCTGTCGCCGTTGTTTTCCTTGCCAGGATTGTGACTTTTCTGTTTCAATCTTTGTCCGGCAGTCTGTTCCTCCACCGGATTGACAATTGTCTCCATGATTTCTCCAGAGAGAACCCCAAGAACAGATAGTCAGAAACTGCTTACTCCCTGCAAGTTAAAAAGAAAAATGCCGACATTGAGCTATGTTCTATGAAAATTACTGGGCTTTGAACTCGGCGATTTCTCACCCAATGAAACAATAGCTTCTTCTGGGTCCGAGGTGAAGGAATAGAGGCAGTTGACAGGTAGAACAGGATAGGAAGAGACGTAGCTCTTTTTCTATACCATGTTTATGAAGATACGAAGTAAAACGAAATATTACATTGAAATGCCATTGTATTTTAGAAATTTGACATAATTTGTCCCAAATTGTTTATCTTACTGATTATACATATCTTAAGGTGACAATTCATTTGTAAAATGAAACAACAGGTTCATAATTTCTTCGTCATGTCGTAGTATTTAATCTAAATTGTCGAACGTTCCAAGATTGAGACACGTGGCATTATTGTAATATTATTTGCTGATGTCTTATTTTTTGCTGATGAACACAACACAATTCTTTTTTCTCTGCTGACGTCTTATTTTTTTTCTTCTTGCTTAACTAGGTTTTGGATTCACTAACTGTATTTAAGCATAGAGGATATGAAATGCACTTCACCAGTTTGAGGAAATGCTTGACTGGAGGTGGTGTAAAAGGTAAGGGACTACTTATATCATGCTTCTTCATTCCAGTAAATCAAAATATCTGAGTTAAGTTACCTGATTGATAAGAACTGCTTCTAAGACTACCCGAGCTTTTACAAATCTGTAGGAAATATAAATGATACTCGGTGTTCAGTTTTGTTTTCTCGTCAGTGTTCCACTCATTGTGCTATTCTTTTTATTAGAACTGCAACCTCTTTTCAGCGCTCATGAATCAATCTCGCTCTCTCCACCTCCATGGTCACTAAGTTATCATATTTTCCCCTCTATAATTTCAAGAATCATCCTCTGTGTCTAAGAACATTATGATATGTTTGCCAGACTATGTTGCAAGTCGGGCATCATTTCTCCCAGTCCAAAATTATATTTCCCTCCTTTCTTGCTTTTATTTAATTATTTGTACTAGTATTTCAAAGTAAAGCAACAAACAAGAAGGGTTAAACTTGTAATCTGTTGCCATTCAATATCAAATTCCGACGAAACAAAATATCAGCAAAGCATGACAGCAATGGGGGTATAAACAATACAAGAGAAGTAATTCAAAATCAGAGTTAAAACTGTGACATTCACTAAACAGAATTAAGATAATATTAATCCCAGTAGCCATCCAAGTTGCTGCAGAGCATAGTTGTAGTTTAACAGCTTGCTTGAGAATGGAACCAAAGGGCATATCATTGTCTTACCTAAAGACATGATTAAAATCAGTACAACGGTGGGGGTGGAGACTTGTAGTAGTATGGGGTGGCTTCTATTTTCTTCGGTGGAGGGGGTGATTTGTAGTAGTAGGGAGGTAGTGGGGATGGAGAAGGTGGCGGTGGAGACTTGTAGTAGTATGGGGGAGGTGGTGATGGAGAAGGTGGGGGTGGAGACTTGTAGTAGTATGGGGCGGCCTCTACTTTCTTCGGTGGAGGAGGGGGTGATTTGTAGTAGTAGGGAGGTGGCGGGGATGGAGATGGCGGCGGTGGGGACTTGTAATAGTATGGTGGAGGTGGTGATGGTGATGGTGGTGGAGGAGACTTGTAGTAGTAAGGGGGAGGTGGTGATGGAGAAGGTGGGGGTGGGGACTTGTAGTAGTATGGTGGAGGTGGTGACGGTGATGGTGGTGGAGGTGACTTGTAGTAGTATGGTGGAGGTGGTGACGGTGATGGTGGTGGAGGAGACTTGTAGTAGTAAGGAGGAGGTGGTGATGGAGAAGGTGGGGGTGGAGACTTGTAGTAGTATGGGGAAGCCTCTAGTTTCTTCGGTGGAGGAGGGGGTGATTTGTAATAGTAGGGAGGTGGTGGGGTTGGAGATGGCGGCGGTGGGGACTTGTAATAGTATGGTGGAGGTGGTGACGGTGATGGTGGTGGAGGAGACTTGTAGTAGTAAGGGGGAGGTGGTGATGGAGAAGGTGGGGGTGGGGACTTGTAGTAGTACGGGGCTGCCTCTACTTTCTTCGGAGGAGGAGGGGGTGATTTGTAGTAGTATGGTGGAGGTGGTGACGGTGATGGTGGTGGAGGAGACTTGTCGTAGTAAGGAGGAGGCGGTGATGGAGAAGGTGGGGGTGGAGACTTGTAGTAGTATGGGGCAGCCTCTACTTTCTTTGGTGGAGGAGGGGGTGATTTGTAGTAGTATGGTGGAGGCGGGGATGACGATGGTGGTGGAGGAGACTTGTAGTAGTAAGGAGGAGGTGGTGACGGTGATGGTGGTGGAGGAGAGTTGTAGTAGTAAGGAGGAGGCGGCGATGGAGAAGGCGGGGGTGGCGACTTGTAGGAGTATGGGGCAACTTCTACTTTCTTCGGTGGAGGAGGGGGTGATTTGTAGTAGTAGGGAGGTGGTGGGGATGGAGATGGCGGCGGTGGGGACTTGTAGTAGTATGGTGGAGGTGGTGACGGTGATGGTGGTGGAGGAGAGTTGTAGTAGTAAGGAGGAGGTGGCGATGGAGAAGGTGGAGGTGGCGACTTGTAGGAGTATGGGGCAGCTACTACTTTCTTCGGTGGAGGTGGGGGTGATTTGTAGTAGTAGGGAGGTGGTGGGGATGGAGATGGTGGCGGTGGGGACTTGTAGTAGTAAGGAGGAGGTGGTGACGGTGATGGTGGTGGAGGAGACTTGTAGTAGTAAGGAGGAGGTGGCGACGGAGAAGGTGGGGGTGGAGACTTGTAGTAGTACGGGGCAGCCTCTACTTTCTTCGGTGGAGGAGGGGGCGATTTGTAGTAGTATGGTGGAGGTGGTGACGGTGATGGTGGTGGAGGAGACTTGTAGTAGTAAGGAGGAGGTGGTGACGGCGATGGTGGTGGAGGAGAGTTGTAGTAGTAAGGAGGAGGCGGCGATGGAGAAGGTGGTGGTGGCGACTTGTAGGAGTATGGGGCAGCTTCTACTTTCTTCGGTGGAGGAGGGGGTGATTTGTAGTAGTAGGGAGGTGGTGGGGATGGAGATGGCGGCGGTGGGGACTTGTAATAGTAAGGAGGAGGTGGTGACGGTGATGGTGGTGGAGGAGAGTTGTAGTAGTAAGGAGGAGGTGGCGATGGAGAAGGTGGAGGTGGCGACTTGTAGGAGTATGGGGCAGCTTCTACTTTCTTTGGTGGGGGAGGGGGTGATTTGTAATAGTAAGGAGGTGGTGGTGATGGAGATGGTGGTGGTGGAGACTTGTAGTAGTATGGTGGAGGTGGTGACGGTGATGGTGGTGGAGGAGATTTGTAGTAGTAAGGAGGAGGTGGCGACGGAGAAGGTGGGGGTGGAGACTTGTAGTAGTATGGGGAAGCTTCTACTTTCTTGGGTGGTGGTGGTGGAGACTTGTAGTAGTATGGTGGAGGTGGGGACGGAGATGGTGGTGGTGGAGACTTGTAGTAATAGGGCTTGGGGTGTGGAAGGGATACCGGAAGTTTGTACGGGTGAGGCGAATGCACAGCCTTGGGACTCTTGTAGTAAACTGGGGGTGGGGGAGAAGAGTATGTATAAGGCTCATAAGCCACTACACAAGTTGCCAGTAAGAGAAAAGCCGTGATATATAAAGCTTGAGGCCATTGCCCCAGCATGGTCGCACCTCTCATCTCTCTGGTAACTCCAATGCTGGCTACTTGCTAGAAGGAGCTAAGATTTGTGTTTTTGTGGAATTCATAGAGATCCTCACTTGTTTATATACTGGGGATGAACCAGTTGTTTATTCAGACAAATGCTTAAAATTGAAAGTGGTTGTCCACTACCATCAATCCCTCCATTATCAGTTCATGCCTTTCCATGATCTGAAGTCAATGGTAGTTGACATTAGTAATTGGGTTGAAGTCTATTTTTCAATAAGGGGCACACAAAAAAAATCATCTTAGGGACCAGTGAACCATCACTTAGAATTTTTAAAATTGGAACCTTATAGAAGCCTAAGTTTTGATCTTCAATTAAGAGTTATAACTATCAGTGGACGATTTCTATTGACAAATTGCTGTACAACTAAAATTAAGAGTTAATAAATCTGTGGGAAATTTAAATGATTTACATTTGGCTTACGTTTCTCGGTGCTCAGTTTTGTTTTCTCTTCAGGTTCGAGTTCCGGCTCTTCTTGTCCTGCATCTTCATCAAATTCTACCAACGAAAGCCTTTCTTTTTCATTCTCCCACCCAAGTTCTCACTTCTCACTCTGTTTGATAATAATTGCACCATCTTTTCAGCTCTCATGAATCAATCTCGCCCTCTCGACCTCCATGGTCATTGTTTGAGAATGGACAAGGGTTTTTTCAAAGCAATGCTGCCAAATTGTCTCCTCCTTACCTGATATCTCAGTTACTAGAACAGGCCTAATTGCTTGGTGACTAAAGTAGATCCAAACAATTTTAGAGACAAGCAGGGGTGAAGCCTCTTTGCGCATTCGATCAACAGGAGCTTTGTTCATAGCTTCAATTTTTGGGACTGGTGGACTGTTCTTATGGCCGACAATGCTATTTATTGAGCCTTAATGTTGGCATAGAGAAAGATAATGATGTTTATGTCGTGTGTTATATTTTGTTCACGTTTATTTTGACTGAGAAATCTCAAGTCTATCACGGTTTTTTTGCGTTTGCTTCTTTTCCACTGCCTATATACCCTCTCTCTGGTTCTACTTTGTTATCCCTTAAAGCCACACCACTGGGAATATCATGTAAGCCCTGCTGATGATCGTTGATTTGTATGTTTGCTTAAGCTTACGAAAGAAATGCATGTTTTCACTCTCAAGTGATATCATCTTCTCTATTCTCTCCTCGCCTTTTAAGGTGTTCTTTGGTATTTTTTTTCAGCAGTGCCATATCACAGGAATTTCATTGTTATGCTAAAAACAACCATATAATTTATGAGATTTATTAACATTTTTTGCACTGGTCACTTGGACCTGTTCAGGGTTTCTCAACCATATGCCTTGGAGTGCATTTGAAGAGGTCATTATTATTTCATCTACTGCCTATTGAAGGGAAGTTCCCCCTGTGAAGCACAAAACATCCAATGGGACGTTTTACAAAAACAAGGTAAGTTGTTCGAAAACTAATTAAGTTGGCTCAATCGATCAATCATGCTTGTGGAATGCACTTATGAGATTTATATGTAAGAAGCTGAAATGAAGTTTTTATTTTTTATAAGAAAGATTGTTTTATACACAGAACGACAAGAGTACAAGATTGATCAACTCAATTGTTGATCATATCACATAAGTCAATGAGGGCATAAGTTGAATTTGAGAAATTCCCTTCACACCAAAAACAAAAAGTATACAGAAATTTGGACCTCAACTGGTGCATGGGCATATACTTCTCCTAAAAAGTACGATGATTGCATTGCTATCAAATTTGCCTAATAATACACAATGGTGCTATTCGCCAGATCTTTTTTCGAGCTGAGCCTTGACAACCAGGCAGCCAACATTCCAACTGTGTCTTCATATCTAATGGTTATACCCACTGAACCCGAAGCCCCAGATAATTTCGCAGAGACTCCTAGAAGCTGGCAGGGCTGGCCTTATAGCTAGGCAGCCGAGGCCCCCGCCTTAAGCCGTTGGGCCTGTAGAGCCCAGTGTTTTATAACGGTTTTTTATTGTTTAAAGATACACATGCTTAAGTTAATTAAATACTTTAATGTAGTAATATTATAGTAAATTGTATAGTAGTTTGGTGGTCATTATTTTAATCTAGACTCTAGAATGACATGGTCACCTGGCTACATTGCCATTGGTGGACTTGCTCTGAAAAAGGGGTTATCTGTGATGATCATAGCTTCTTCAATTAGTTTACATGTACATCTCTCAAAAAAAATAAAAAAAATTACGTACATATATAGATTCTTAACTATGATCAAACAATTTAGGTTACACGGACGGAACAAATAAATACTCTCCCAAATTCAACGCAAACCAAACAAAAGCAGACTAAATCCAAAAATTGAATTCAATCCATTTTGGCGAGCAAAATCGATCATCGACTTTGATAGCCACACACCCCCACCTACTACTTCTGTCCGTAACCATGTCTGATGTCACTTTGACGCGATGACCTGGATAGCAAAATGATGCAATTTTTTGATAATCTTTTCATGATATTGTAGATTAATCTTACTCTACGACACCATTGAAGGGATTACCAATTCTTGCAATGTTTTGCTAATCAAATCACCGGGTCAAAGTGAACCGGTGAATAATGGTAAAACTCAAAGTAGAAAGAAGTAGATGAAACAGAGGTAGTACGAGTATTTGAGTATATATAGGTCTGTCCAGACCATAATTTGAAATACCATTCCATTCTGGCCAAAACAGGCCGAAACACTTCATTCCGATTGGAAAACAGAACGGTAATGTCTGTGCTTCGTTTCAATCCGAATTCCGGTCAACTCTGGTAAATTTGGGGCATTTCCGGTAAACTCAGTAAATTTCGAACCTTTTCGGCCAATTCCAGATATGATCTGTGTGCAATTTTAAGAACCTCTAATATTTCACTAAAATGATTACAACTAATGGGACTTGGCCACTCCTGCAACAAACAAGCACTTTAACCGCCGAGTCAATTGGTGATACGCTATTTCATTTCGAAATTAAATATATATTACTATCTAGCCTACTATCTTCATTATACTACATATTAGTACAAAGCACAAACATTATAGTTTTTTATTTACCTTTAAACTATATTAATGGATTCATTCACATTTTCAAGAGAACTATTAAACTTGTTTATTTGTGCCTGTTACATATAATTTATGTGATACAAAGTTATTTGTAAAAATTGTTTTCGGTAATTTGGTATGAGAGATACGTAAAAGAAATAATGATAATACATTTCAATATTATAAATTATTCTATGTGGGTTACAACTTTAGTTTGATAAATTAAGAATATATTTAGATAACTCATGTTTTTTTTTTCTAGAATTAATGAATTATATTTTTATGTGATAGTATTTTCACATGTATCCTTGCACATTTGCAACTTAAGATAGAAATGTTTAAAATATATAAATTCTTTTGGGCTGTTTCATAAATAAATTAAGGGTAAAAGACACTTTCCACCCTTACAATTTTATGAAATTACATTTTGGTCCCCTGATGTTTGAACAATACATTATACCACCCTTGTAACGGAAAAAAGCGATGACACTTAGCACCCTTTTGTCAAATTCCGTCCATAAAGTAACTTTTTAACTATTTTTTGACAATTTTATTGATCTACAAATTTGCGGTGAGGAGAGAGACGAACGGGAGATCGATTAGGGGGCAAAACTTTCGATATCGAATAGAGAGGGTACAAGAGGGGCTTCATTTTTAATCTGTTTTTAACTTATTCAGAAGGTTTGGCATGACTTTTTTCTGACAGCTTTTGGTTTTTGAATTTTGGTTTTGAAGAGTAAAACTAGGTTCTGAAAAAAGTTGGGTTTCACCAACTTTTTTTTGAACTTTTTTCTTCCTAAACAACAACAAGACTAATATGTCCATACTTTTACGTACAGCAATTATACTACTTGTACAAAATCAACCAATCATCAGAGTTTCCATATGCAACCTAAATAGAACAAGGCAACTAAACATTTGGAACCAATCTGGAATGACATATTCACAAGATTGATCCTCGTCCCTTCAAGACATCTCCTGAAGAAGGAAAAAATTGATTAAATTTTAGTCAAACAATTCAATTGCCGAAGTGTTGATATCAGCTGAAAAACAATCCTAAATATTCACCTGCCTGTATGTTTTAACTACACCTACCAATGTTTACCTCTCCTTTAGCTTCAACCTACCACCCATCTACCACCCATTTCATCTCTTTAAAAAAAGCATTAGAGAGCTTCACTTGCCAACAAAGTATACCAGTGAACATTATTTTCTTGTCCCCATCATCATTTGAATCTATTCACTCTCTATATAAGCTCAACCACACTCAAAGCTCCAATCACAATTGACAAGAAAGAAAGAAAACACAATGGCAAAGTTGAATCTCTCATTGTTTTGCTTCACCATTGTGTTCATCACAATTGGCACTTGTTCATACTCTAGCGACACCAGCATGTTTGGGCCTGAGAAACTACATGTGGTGAGTTATTTGCATTTTTTTTTATTATTATGATGTGTTTGGGTGAGTGACCTTCTAAAACAGTAATCGACTTGGAAGTTGAAACCCCTCTGTCTATCATCTCACCATACAATCCCTCAGCCAAACGCGTACAAGACTGTGAATAGATTTTTCTTCAAGAATAAGCCGTAGTTAGTCACCTCGTGCATGCATTTATGATTTGTGTAGTAAATATTAGGCAATATGTAATGTTTTCTAAAGTTTAAGTCATTGTGTTCAACGAACATGCCTGCTACCATGAAGACTTGATTATTATGTCTTGAAAAATTCTTTTGACTTAATGTTATAAATTCCCTTTTTTATTGCTGCAGCTGCATTCATATTGCATGGCCAATGAAGATCTACCAGATATTAGGTTATTGGGTATTATAGACTACTACTGCAAACAGCCTCGAGTGAATTGCAGTGTAATACTCCCAGGGGGAGAATGTTTTCAGCCGAACAACATTTATGCTCATGCATGTGTGGTCCTTGATCTATATAGGTTCAGCTCTGACAAATGCCCCTTTGATGTTGGCCACATACAATTTGTTGATCGCCGTAAGTAATTTGCACACAGAATAATCAGTTTTCTTACACTACTCTTGTACTAGTATATACTTACTACTGTATATTAGCTTGTCTAGTTGTCTCCGATACAATAATGCCTTTAATGTTGTGCAGCTTATGGAGCTTGCCCATATTACCCTCCTAATCCCCCCAAGACGGTCCCATGAAGGCAAGCAAGGATTATTTTAATTATTTTTTTCCACATATAAATTACATAGTTGCATTTATTCTTACCAATTCTTACCTAGCTAGAGTATGCTTCCTGATCCTAATTGTGCACTTAATGTGCCTGGCTCTAATTAATAGTGGTAGACAAGTAGTAGCATTCAATTAAATCAGCCTGTCTCATTCAAACTATTAAAACTCCTCCCCCAACCTCTCCTCCTGTTCGCTTTATTTCAAACTTATCTCCACCATATACCCCTGGAAGCATCTATGGTCTTCTGGTTTCCCCCAAAATATAAAATTCCTTCGTTGGCAAATTCTAACAAATTCTCTACCAACTCTTCACAATATCAACGAGAAGATTCCAACAATATCACCCTCATGTCCCTTTTGTCCAAATACTGCAGAAACTTCAACTCATATTTTCTTCAACTGTCATTCTAGATCTCAAACTCTTTGGAGAAGAGCACCTACAAAATATGAGCCAAATAATACTTTAACCATTATAAATTGGATGAAAAGCTGGATTAAAAGGAAAAAAGGAAGGAAGCAACACTTTGCATTGGTTTTGGACAGCTTCTATCTTCTGGATTATTTGGAAAACCCGGAACGCGTATGTTTACAAGCAAGAACTCATTTCCACAGAGCAGCAGTTGGCTCAAGCCAAAGATCTTGCCCTTTGCTCCTGGAATAGTCATTTATTAGGGCACTCTAATACTTTATGAGTTCCCTAAACATGTGTTTTCTAGCTTCTCATTTATTTCGTCTCATGAAACCGTTTGCCGGTATTGCAGCTGACATGTAGCTGCTTTGAAGATAAGACAGACGGACGGGATTTGTGCAGGATGATGGCCGCTCAGTGTTCTTTGAGAAGTTTGGGTTTCAAGCATCGTGTGTTTGGTTCAAGGAGTATGGTTTCATGTTTGTAGATAGTAGTATCTAGCAGATGCATCTTAAGTTTTTAAGTTTGTAAATATTAGTATGGTTTGAGGTTAGCTACACCCTAGCTTTTGGTTGGCAGGTTGCAATCTAGGTTGTTAAGTATTATGATCAGTGTGTAGTTCTCTAAGTGTAGTACTACCTCCGTTTCTTCTCTCTCACACCGGTTTGACCTTTTGACTCGTATCTGTGCCACTTTGACCGGGTGATTTGGATAGCAAAACGATTCGAAATTTCGATAATTTGTCACCGTGTTATAGAGCAACTTTTACTCTACAAGCCATGAAAAAATTATCAAAAAGTTGCTTCATTTTGCCACCCAAATCACCGGGTCAAAGTGACTCAATGAAATAGTGACAAAAGTCAAACCGGTGTGATAGAGAAGAAACGGAGGTAGTAGTTAAGAAGCTTGTTTAGTTGTATGGTTTGCCTATTATCATTGAAGTTTTATCTTCTAGTTAAAAAAACAACATTGTGTGTGTCTGTATCTTTGTGTGTGTGCGCGGTTGCACCCAGGAGCGCCCACTTGCGCCCGCGCGTACATATTTCCAGCATCACAAGTCAACTTGATGCGTAGTGACTCACCTTGAAGAAGTATATCACCCGTTCCTGCAAGAAATGGGTAGATATCAAATGTGATATCCTAATTGTTCTGATGCAACTGATTTTATATCATTACAGGGGTTGTTTGGGGAAATATCTCCCTACTGATAGAACAGTGAACTACCATACTTTTAGAGATAAACTGACAAACCCTAAACATATGTAGGCAACGCTTGGGTAGAGGATATGATGAGATGAGGCAATGATATTTCCCCTCCTATTATTTCTTGTGTTTGGGTGAGTGAAATGGAACTAAACTGGTTGAAAGTATCTACATCGTGTATTCTCAACAGTTAAAATGTATAATATTTTGCTCAAGCTTTTTAACATATGCAAAACTAAAAACAATAATGCAAATCAACATAGTTAGAGGGCAAATTGGCAATATACCATCTATCTTATCTTACATTACGTAAACATAGTAGCATTATTTTGTATCATATCCTACATCATACTACTATCCTGCAAAACATACACACAAGAACACAAAATTTAATACGTTACATTTTCTCCCATTACTCACACCTCACCTCATATCCCATCAAACCTCATATCCCGGTGTTTCATATCCGTACCCAAACAGGGCCTTAGAGATTTTCCTGATTAAAAAAGGATGGATGATTAATCAGACTTCGGCTCCGTTTGGTTGGTGGTAAAACATTTTCCTGTGAAATGTTTTCCCTTGTTTTAGTGTTTTGGTGCCGTTTGGTTGGAAGTATGATGTTTTCCCTCAAATGACGTAAAATGATTTACACATTTCAAATCCGTAATGTAAGCCATTTTCCACAGAGTAAAGGAGCACAACAACTCATACTAACACCTCCAGCACCACTACCACCTACCCGCCACCCACTTTCACCACCACCCGCCACCCACTTTCACCACCACCCATCACTGCAATTTTCATCACGGCCCACTGTTTTGGCAAGAGTCAACCAAACACGAGAAAACAATTGCAGGGAATTTTTTTTCACACAAAATATTTTACGCGTAAAATATTTTTCCTTGTAAAACATTTACTGCGAACTAAACAGAGCCTCATTTCCTTTGATCGCTTAAAAACGTTTCTAAATTAGGTAGTTCAAATTAGCAATTACTTTCATCCATTTATGTTTTCAATTACTTTTTATTTCTCATCAATCTTTCAATTTCAATGTTACCACAAAAGAAAAAAATATGAAAACGAATTACAACATTCTAATAGCCACACATTCCTACCCATTTACAAGTACTACTATGTATGTATACGTAATACGTCCATTCAAAGTGCAATAATTTGACTGAAAAAAGTGCAATAATTTGCTTTCCTCTTTATGTTTCCATTTCTGATTTTTATTACCGTATTGCTTCTAGCCAGCCTACAACCTGTAGGTTTTTGTTTTGTCAAACACAACTTGTAGGTTAATGATTAGTACTATGTACAATCCCATATGTCCCGTCATGTCAAAAAGACAAAAAACATTCCCCCACTCTCACCCATACCACTATGATTCTTCTATTTCTTCCATTTTATTTTTTTGACTCTTATTTGTGCCACTTTGACATGGTGATTGGGATCACAAAACGATATAAACTTTTTAATAATTTGTTTACCATATCATAGAGTACATTTTAGTTTACAACACTATGAAAAATTATAAAAAATCAGCATTATTTTGCTATTCAAATGATTGGATCAATGTGACACAATAAATAGTGATAAAATTAAAAATAGGAGAAAGAGAAGAAAGAGAGTGGACATGCTTAGTACTAGGGGGGATTTCACTTACACCCCATCAGTTTTGGTTGATCTTCACTTACACCCCTTTTAGTTTGAAAAGTTTCACTTACACCCCTTATGACTATCAAACATTATTTTCACTTACACATGTATGTGTATTTACTCTGTTAGTTGGTAGCGTAACTTTTCAAATCCAGTTTTTTGGACAGATTTATCCTTGCAAATGCTATAAAGGTCAATCCACCATTAATTTTGTAAACTCTACCTCGAGTTGATCCTAATTTTTTCTTGTAGTAGTTGCACCATGTTCAAATGCATATGAATAATGTGATAGAATACAAATATTTTTCATATGTTAAGAATATACATTGGGATGGATTGACCTTTGCAGCCTCTGCAAAAGTTAAGTTTGTCCGATAAACTTATTTTGAGAAGTTACCATAAGAAATAGCATAATGAATGGATAGAGGGGGGTGTAAGTGCCGACATGTTGGGTAGTCTTAAGGGGTGTAAATGAAATTTTCCAAACCAGGAGGGGTGTAAGTGAAGATTGACCAAAACTGTGGGGGTGTAAGTGAATTTTACCCTTAGTACTAGTACTATGTACATCCCATACGTCCCATCATGTCAAAAATGCAAAAACATTCCTCACTCTCACCCATATGCATCTCCGAAATGTTGGGTCAGAATATCTCTAAAAAGTGTGTCCCAAACCATAATACATGTCTAAAATGTATCACCTAATCATATGAAAGAACGTCTACATAGTTTTAGAGGTTAATGAATTTTGCAATTCGTTGTACAAAAAAATCTACACTTGGAAATTAAGCTTTGGTTCAAATGTTGTATTTGACCCACTCCTTAAAAGCTATGATTTCCAAGCTCAAAAGTTGAGGGAAGCAACAGCCAGTGTCATCTCCACGACTATATCTCGCATTCATGACCTTTTAAAGACCACATTTATATGCGAAACCTAAAACACAAAAACAATTACTCCTACCGTTTCATAATTTTAGACTCCTTTGAGAAATTCAACTATTTAATGGGACATGTATATGATTAAAGGAATGATCAATCCACGTTAAGAGCAAACGAAATCTTCTTGAGCTAGAGAAAAAAAAGAAAACCTGGTCCATTGTGTATGTCCTCTCCGAATACTTAAGTTCAGATAGTATGATAGTTTACCTGGTACCAAATGATAGGTAAATTGTAGAGGTAAAAATTTCAGAAATCATCAATTGTCTGATGCTATGGCTTTTAAAGATACATGGCTTGGCATTCTCATACCTAATGCTGTGAAAGGATCGGTAACAAAGTTAGTTCAGCTGACTAACATTCATGAAAGGCTGACAATGATAATGGCCTACTCAGGACTCAAAATTGCAAGTCAAACGACCCCAGACTTCACTTAACTCTGTTTAATGAGGTATCATCAAAAGGAGTTATGAGCCCGAGTAGAAGAAAAGAGAACAATAGAAAGGAAATTATAGAAGTGGGGGGGAGGAATGTGTAAATTGAAAAGAAGATGTTGGGGGCTATTTATAGTGGGTGGCTGACCAGGGGAGGTCGGTGTAGTTTCTGCAAAACTAGGGAGGCGGCTGTAAATGATCGTCCTGAGTCATCAGACATTTAAGCATCAGCTGTGAGGGTCGAACCTGAATCTCCGTGTGGCTAAACCGCAAACACACGTCAAACCCACCTCCAACACTAACCTTCTTTGCTGATTATGCGTCCAATTTTTATATATTTAGAAGAGTATTGCTCAATAAAGCAAAAAATCCATTAAGCATGCAGGTCTTGAACCGCTGACCAAACGCTGAGATGCCGCCACATTTTGTCGAACTAAACTTAATCCCTCAAGAACAATGAATAACACCATGAAGTTCTTTAAGTTCATAATTCTGGGCTAGGCAAAAATTTGTCTCACAGATTCAAAAATTGAGGATCATCATCAGTATGGGTAGTAACAATTGCAACTATCAGACCAATTCTGGTATGTCATCACTGAGTTGATAGAATTGGTGAATGAAGCCTACATAAGCACGATAACTGTGATTTGGCCTGAAGTGCGTGCGATAACCTTCGACCATGTCAACTAGGCCTGAGGTGCGGTAATAGAATGAAAGGACGGTAAATTCAGACCACCTTCATCGAATGGAAAGGATAAACGATCCCAACCGAACCAATGCATGTGAGAGCTATCCCCTGAGCTTAAAAAGAATCGTGCAAATAACGAGTGTAAATTTGAAGTGCGGTACTAACATGGGAAGGATAGACTATTCCATCCAATCAAGTGCCTACGAGAGCTACCCCGTGAGCTTTAAAATCAAATAACAACGTAGGCAACGTATCACCCCTTTTGGACCACTTAAACAAACATCAAGTGAACGGGCAAAGATCTCAGAGCGCTTCGAATAAAGTTAATCGCCCACCTGTTGATAAAACCGGAGGTCTTCAACTTGTAATTCTTGCCTGCATTCGGTCTAGTAAGAGATGGAAAGCTGCCGAGCTTGGCTTACGCCAAGATATTGGGGCACGAATGTACTGCAAAGGGAATGGTTTAAAGAAGAAGCCCGCCCAAGTAGCAAAACTATTTCACCGGTTGAATGGGAAGGATGAAAACTACTCCGAGTCATGCTAAAGTATTGCCCAGATACGACAGCATATTCTAAGAGAACCTTCTTTGTTGTACCGATAGAGTGCTTACGACCATTACGGAAGAGAAGGCTGTCATCTGCATATTAAAGATGTGTGACAATCGGGGAAGAACAAGTACCTTGGAAAGGAAGAATCTGACGAATTTCGAAAGTACGATGCTCACGCCCGGCTGTTTGCTTCTTGAGCTATGACAAACAAGTTAGGAGAAAGCGGGTCACCCTGACGAACCCCTCTAGAAGCATGAAAGTATCCAAACAGTTGACCCAGTGCAGAAACTGAATACCAGTAATTGGACAAACAAGAGCGAAATAAGTGACGAACAACATCCAAAAAGCCAAACCATTTTAATACAGTAAACAAAAAATTCCAATGAGCTTCCACCATATAAATTAGCAAACTTGTCAGCTAAAACCCGCTGTACAATCCCGTATGCAAAATTACATAAACTTATTGGTCAAAATCGCTAAGGACTTGTGGGAAGCGACTTTCGAAATGAGGACAAACTTTGTGGAAGGTCACCACCGAAGAAGCTCGGAACTGCCACTACTACATCAAGTGAAACAATATCCCAGCAAGCACAGAAAAAATGCCATGTGAACCCATCGGGACCTGGAGCACTGTCCTGTTTGTCCCTCCTCACGTACCGTTGGAATTGCCAACAGGGTGGAAATACAAGGTTCGATTATAAATGCCGAGATAGGATTCAAGAACTATCCACAATCCTCAACTGGCTGAACTGTAATGGTACCCTGAAAGTACACTGCCGCAGCCTCAAAACCTCGAAAAAATCAGATGACTCAGATCCGTTAGGCAAGACAAATTGAAAACTTTGTATCCATTGACGACACTTCTTAATCGTGGCATGAAAGAAACCAGTGTTGCAATTTTCGTCCTTGAGCCAACGAATCTTGGTATTCTACTTAAGAGACTCTCCTCTTGACAATGACCATAGCTGAGCTTTAACTGAGTTGTGCTCCTGGATAGCATCAATAGAAACAAACAATGGTGCATGGTTGGAAATCCCTCTTGCTAAATGAGTAACTGTGATAGAAGGCATATGACTGAAGAAAAAGTACTGAAATCAACACAAGATCCAAACACCAATAAGTGCGGGCTAATCCACCTCGACCATTACCAGCATCAGATAAGCTTGTGACCGTTTTGAAGTCAATAAATTCAGCAGATGAGAGATAATCTAAAGCACCATGACCTGCTAATTCATAAAGTATACATCATATCATTAAAGTCACCTCCAAACCATCAAGGGGGTTGAAACGCATCTAAATCTGCCCATAACAAACGTCTTCCGTATTGAGAGCATGAAGCAGTTAAAAGCTAAGATGTTGACCTGAGGAAGAAACTAAACATATTTTCACTAGGTCCTATGTCGAACAGGGAAAGTTATTACAGAGCATAGAGAAGATAACCAAAGCTTCAGATTGCTTTTACGAGCCCAGCCGCAAGGAAAGAAACTTAAAGAAAAACCAGTTCTTGAAGCAGAGAAGCCGGACTCCAAGTTTTCTTTCTTAGTTCACATGCTCAATTACTTTCTTTCACAAAAGTACAAAATATGTTACAAAATTAATGGAGGTGTATCTATGCCAATAGAGTTTTTTCCTTACAAATAAAATAAAAAATGAAAATATAAACGAGAGTTGGGACCTCAGGGCAGAGGTGTATCTACAGATCTACTTCAATCCAGTTGTGAAACCATTGGTAAGTCACATTCCGGGAAAAATGTCTTTTCACACAACCTGCAAAAATAGTTAAATTAGTAACATTTTTTGCAGAGGACGTGGATAGGCTTCAAATAAGCAAATATGAACGTATTTCAGGCAGTTCATTCCATATGTCTAATAGGTACTTTTGTTCATGTCTGGCATGAATTGGTTTCACAAATATATTCAAGCAATGACAATTCAGATAAATACGTCTTAGTGCACGTATCTTATAATTCGTACCAAAAAGCATGTAAGTTGCAGAATACAAATAGATAACCATAACAATTAGATGATTATCTGATTTAATTAGATGTTAGGGTCTTCTACTACAACTGTTTTTCAGAAAAGAAGACCTCGAGTGCTTTAAGAAGTTAAAGAAAACATATATTCTACAAAGTTCAAACAGACCAAACGTGATTCTCATACATCCTGAGATGCATCAATGGTCTAGTTTCAACAACGTATCTTAAGCTTAGAACACACACACACACACACACACACCAAAAAAAAAATCAAGTCTCAAATACAGCAAGAATTTAAAATTGCTAAAAGAGCAGATGAGTTAAGTTAAACAGAGTAAATCATAACTCAACCAACTGAACGAGATGTTTGGTGCAACATGACCCTTTCTGGTCGAAATTGGAAGAACTGAAATCAAATTTCAGAATTCGAACCGAGATCTTAAACCAGACTGTTTAATTGTCATTGTGCTCCTACAAAGCATTCGCAAAAGATTAATGTGGGCATTATTCATTTAAACAATCTATGGATTGAAAACAACAGTCATTTGAACTTCAGATTCAAATGCCTCTGAGTTCCGATGGAAGAGGAGTTGCAGACAGGGTATGGATTGAGAAGGAAACAAATTTGTTCACGGCTTCAAAACTAATTGAAAATAAAGAACCATGAAGTGACTGAAACAACAGTTGTTTAACTAAGTCAACAAGTGTTTGAAGAATTATCAGCATTCGCAGTTTGTTGAAAAAACTATCAGGATCACCACGGTTCATAGAGAATTTGTTTCTAAGATTATGACAACATCCAAAAGTATCCCATGCGCTTGAGGATATCCACCACCCTATCAAAAGTAAAAGTCTCATATAGATTAACCAAGGGGAACGCAGGATGTAATTAGCAAGACTCTTGTTCTTGCCCCTCAATAATTCTGAAAGAGACCCTAACACTCTTCTTGATGGTGAGCTCGTATCATCTCATCACATAACTAAGTAAATATAACTATTACAAAATATGATAAATAATGAGAATGGTTGAGAGTTAGAGTTGTCCAGTGTGATCAAGGGGTCTAACGTTCGAGACATTCAACAAACTATAGATTCAATCATTTTAATGAAATTCGAGAAACTAAGGGGGGATAAATATAGTCGTAGTTTGTAACAAACCAATCATAATTAACCCAGATTTTTTGGTGTCAAATAGCATACAACTTTATGAACAATGCCACCAAAATATAAATTCAGCAAATCTAAGGATTTAAAATGATGAATAAGATGATACAATACTGGAAAGAAAAAGAAAAACATAATGAGTGGGCTGAGAGATCGATAAACGAGGGAGATTACCTTATTGGAAAACAATGTTCAAGCGGAAAGTGATAACTCCACCGTTGGCACCAGCCATAACCACCATCAACAACCGTCGATGAACACCTCCAGCCCAAATATACCCTTAGAAAGGAACAATAGTACCTATAAGGAAGCCATATTAGGGAACAGTATTAACAAGTAGCAACAAAGAGCGCCATACGGGAATCAGAGCATCATACCCTTAATCACAGAGAACTTTTTTTGTAGGATCAGATTTCTCATCAAGTAGAGGTAAGAAAAGAGGGAACATATGTGGATCAGAGCCTTTTTGCGGAGCTGAATCCCGCAATGTCTACGAAATCGACTACAGCATTTGATTGTTTCGGCTTCAGGATGAAGAAACTTGCTTCTTTCAGTGGCGTCAAAAGGAGCTGTTTAAGTCACTGTTACTCTCATAAGTTATGAATAGGGAGTACGCTTGGAAGAAATCATCCAGCGAGTGTTCGTGGGATGAACATTGACCGGGCCTCAAAATGGTTAGGGCTCCCAAGTAGCCACCTACGGTTGCAAAGTAAATACTAAACACCATACGAAATGCTAATTGGATAAAAGCTGATAAATGAAACAGTAACAAAAGAATTCAGTTGAAACATTTTCTCAAATAGGTAACCTACAAACAAAAATTATGGAAGAAACATAGGAATATTACCCCGGAGTCGCAGTCTGTTGGCGACTTGAACCGGTGACTGCAGGACGGGATGGAACAGTGAATTAGTCATCCTGCAACGATTTACAGCAAATAATTTTTAAATCCCAGACTAACAGCCTAAATAGAAAATACTGGGCATGAAATTACATACACCTGTGTATCAGAAGGGCCCGAATTTCAGGGTATAATTACTTGGACTCGCCGTAGGCGTCGTATCAGAGAGGTTACCAAAGGGCCAAACTCCTTAGGCCATTGGACCGTGTGTTTGAAAACGGTGAGGGCTTCTTTCACCTTTAAGTCTCTGGCTCTGGGGAATTTCAGGAGGAGATGTCACTTCACTCGTCCGTGAGGAGAGGTCTGTGGCTTCAACGGTCTTCACACCATCTTCAAGAGAGAGATGAGGCATGGGCAGGACTTTTGAACTTCAAACCCCTCTCTCATCCAGTTGAGAAGGGAAAAATTTTAATAGAGAAACAGAGAGGCGTCAGATAGGGAGACGGAGACTCAAAGAGATTATTGATTCAGTCAAAGAGTTGTGGCCTTGTAGGTGCCTCATAGAGTTCCAAACAGAATATTATACAACGGCCGAAATTTTTGAAGGGTTAAAATTTGCGTTATTTTAAAATCATGGAGGTCACTGAAAAGTTTGCTACTTTCAATACCAGGTGATATCTGACAGAATAGAGAGGAAACAGGTGATATCAAACCCACGGGTTGACCCGCAGAATGAGTTTACGAGTCTACATGGGCAATCGGGTTGACCCGCTCGAAAACCCGGTGGCTGACAAACCCACAGCAAACCCGTAGCCCTGCGAGTTGACCAACAGGTTTACCGAGTCAACTCATTGTGAAATATGTGTAGCTTTATTAGATTTTTATCTTTTAGTGCACATAAAAATTGGGTATATAGTCACCCACCTTCTAACACTCGTGAACCATTGGACTAATCACAACATTAAGAGATAAACTATCACGACCAATATCCAATCAACCACACTGATGATTGTGTGAATATCAAACAGACCACACACATTAAGATTATATGCAAGTTTTTCTCATTTTTCGAGGGACTTATATAAGAGATGGTTTATGTAGAATTTAACTTAGTAAATTTTAATTACACCCTTCTTAAGACATGTGACTCGATACAAGGAAAAAATATAAATGAATAAATAAATAAATTGGGCTTAATTCTAAAACTTCTAATTTTAAAGCTAGTATTTTCTATTTACAAATGTTGACAATACTATTTCGTACGGAAACAATTTATACACAAAAAATATAGCATTAAATCATTGAAGATTAAAAGACTTCAACTTTTCATAGGTGAAAAGTCCCGTGTACGTAAAAAATGTAAGATTTTAAGTAAAATGTGATCCAGGCGAGTCTCGGGTCACGAGTCGAGTCTACCCACCCTCTACGGGATTATGTTGACTCACGAGTTTGAAAACCTTGCGAAAAATAATAGCAAACCCTACCCTCAACATTCCTAAAACTACAAATGTGACACTGTGACTTGTCAAGCATTAGCTTTTGAGGAAACCTCACTAGATGAGGTGTCACTTAACTAAACATCTCCTAAGCCTATATATACTACCCTAATTGGAAGCCAAATCAGTGGGAAGGAGAAGAAAAATAGAGTATTCTTCAAAGGAAAGGGGACTTTCCAAGAAAGAACCACCACCTCTGCAACGCCACCATCTCTATGCCAATGCCAGAACTGCAGTACCTGGGGGGTGCTCTACAACAGTAGAACAATACCCCTCGATCAATTAGAGGTTATAGGAAGCATCGAGCTCGGAAATTGGATTGGTAAGTGAAGAACCCGAGTTGTGAATTCGCCAAATTGTCATATTTCTTTGTAATTCAGTCTAACTGATTGTATCACGACTCTGAGGTGTTGGCGGACCCAAAAGAACCTGTTTTGGAGAGCTAAAGCGCCAAGAAACTGTAGCTGCCGGAATTTGGGTTCAGTTCCGCCGTAAGGAAACGCCATGGACACCAGGAGTATGATACAACCTCTTGTTCCTTGCTCGTTTTTTAATATGAATATTTCTCTACGCTCCCTAGTGGTATTAGAATCAATTTAGAAGAATCCGCCCAGAATTGGATGAGGTCATGAGGTTGTGTTAGATTCAGTAGCCCGGCATTCTTCCCGCGAGCTTTTATGGTGTGTAAACGTGGGTATAACACTGGTCTCTCAGTCAATTCCAGAGAGACCTTTACCTATATATTCTTGGCTTCAGTGTCTACAAATCGGTAATGATTACGAAGTTTGTCTCTAAGTCACTTAAAATCAACCTGAACTTGGTGAATCAGACTGCTCTGTGCTTGAGGTGTGAAAACTTGCTAGATTGTGGTTGTTGTAATTTGATTGACTTGATTCTTTCTCCTGTGTAATCTCTATAAGATCATCGAACGAACAAGTCAATACAGTTCCTCAATTTGATCTTTAAGCCTCCCAACGACCAACCCAAACATTCTGGGAAATGAGCAGGAGACTTCCTGTTTCCTTGGGCTGTTGAAGTAGCCACCTTTCAGACCCCCATAAATCCTTAATTGCTTGATGGAATTGCAAGATATTTGGTGCTGGTAGCTCGCTCTCTATATCTAGGGTTACAAATCTGGGTTAAATACTCCTAGTAATTCAATCTCTAAGATCTCCAAAACCATTATCGAGTTGATAAGCATAGAGAGGTTTTAACTGACAAGAAGTTGCCTGGGCATTTTGTTCAACTTTCAAGTACGACAACTTTTTATTATGTCATTCAAATCAATTGCTGTTTGTTGCTGTATGTAGCTATATAACTTTCGTATAGATTTCTTCATCAAAAGCAGTCTCCAACAGATCTCAAAACAAGGGTGAAGTTACTATAAAACTCTGCAAATCATGGATAATCAAAATTTTGAGTGAACCGTAGCAGCTTCTGACTTTTGTTTTTCTCTCATAAATTGATGAAATGAACTACCAATTGAATCTGTGCATTCTGGGATCATGACACCACGACTCTTTATTGAATTCAACACCTAATTCATTTTCTTAAGCACACGGAGTCTTGATTGAACTGGCTGTTTGAAAAATGTTCCTGAGAGACATTCACCCCTTCCCCTTAAATTTAGTCAACTTCATCACTTGATATCTTGCTCAACAATAACCAAACTGAACCATATTCGCACCTGAGCACTCATAGCACATTCCACTATATAAATGAGTGGAACTCTTGGACTGAGTCATAAAACAGTTCCAAATTCCCTCCAAAGTTGTTTCATGATATAGTCAGATCTGGGCAGCCAACTTCTTACGATTTTCTTTCTACTTTTGGAGCTGATACCTCTCTAACAACTCGATCAAATTAATCTGAAACATGAACCTGGGTAATCCCTGATCCAAATACTACCAGTTCATGTCAAGGGATCCTCTTGGATCTATCACTTGCGGGGCCAAATCTAGTTCCAAAGTTGCTATACTGAAATTGACTATAAGCATTCAAATATTTTAAGTGTTGAAATAGTTTGGAACCTGCCATCTTTGGCATATCATAACTCACTGAATGCAATTTCAAATTACAATCCACTTTATGCGTTGATTAGATGGTGCCAAATACTCCAAATCATCCTTTATGACTCGTGATCCAAATCCTAACGGATTTTCCTCAGTTCTAGTTTAAAGTAGCCAAGAAACTCTAAAAACTATGAAAACTGGAGTAAAACAGCAAACTTCTGTTGATTATAACTCATTGAATACTAGATGGAATTGCATTCTACCTTCTCTTATGAAAAGCAAGTAGATAATACTTCAATTTACTCCTAGATATGAATTTTACTATTCCTATCAGATTTCTCAGAAATCATGCACAAATTAGCAGCCTTGAATGTTAAAAACTCCTGAAAATTTCTAAGTGTTGGACAATGATTTTCATTCAACTTTGACTGATCATATCTCCCTGGGTTCTTTTGAGTTTCTGAGAGGTCAAACTTGTACTAGAAACTTGGGAATACAATCTTTAAGAGCTTATTTTTAAATTCTGAAATCTCTTTTTATCTCAATTGACCAGAAACTGGCTGTGCAGTTAACTAGTTAGGTATCTCTTCCGCGATTCCGACTAATCTTGATTCTTAAACATAATTCAGCTAACGGTGGTAACTAATAAAAAAAGCAGCTTACAACTCTCAAGGGATCGGAGTTTTATGCAATCAGATATGTCACTGAAGATCCGGAGTCCACAATTGTCCATTTCTACTTCCTTGTGAAATCTTGTTGGATCAATCGGCAATTGTTGCCCATTGACAACAATCTTTTGTATGGATACTGGGTAGTGAGACTGAAAAGTTACAACCTATGAGTCAAACTATAATCCAAAAACACTACAATCATCATTTAAAATAAACCATGTAGTGTAATTTAGAGAAATGATACTTAGAGCGGACAAAAGGGATACATCTTTGAATGCACCACCTTTCTTAGAATGAGTTACCACTCCCATTGTTGTCCCCACTAGAAGAACCAGTACACTCTAGGGATGAATCGGTAAGAAGAGAGTTGTGATGTGATGAAAGGGCACAAGGGCTGAGCCCAAGGACCCCTCCAATCTCAAATGTTAGAAAAAGCTGCAAACCCCAATATATTGGTACTACACCTGATTTGGACATTCCTTCGTCAGAGCTTAGATTTACCTACACTAATTCTCTCTCGGATGATCCTGCATGCACTCCCGGGCCTCCCCTGATTTATCTACCATATCTTCTTCCCTTAGATTATCCATATTTCCCTTGCCTTTGCTCGCTGAGGACTCTACATGTTCTACCTCATCTTACGCGAAGCCACCCTCACACATATCCAATTCCCCAACGACGTCTTCATTGATTTCTTTTTTCTGTGGAGACATTGAACCTGTTGCTGATTCGTTCAGCATGACATGATACCCAAAGAATTTTGCCTGTAACATGAGTCCACTCTTCTATGAATGGTCTAGGGTTTTGGATCAATAGTGACTACTCTATTTCCTAACTGCGTTCAAGCATTGATATAGCTCAAAGGTGCAGCAGAGTACCTATGCAGCCAAGATCGCTCTAAAATAACATGATAATTGACATTCATTTCAATAAATGAAATCTTACCGGTTCGCTCATTGGACCAACCCTCATTCTCAAAGAAATCTTACGCATTGTTTCCACCAATTTCCCTCAAAATGCATGGATGACACCATCATCCTTCTTCAGAGCCACTCTAGGAATAACCATCAGACCATAAGTGGATCGCGGCATGATATTCAAAGAAGATCCACCATAAAGAAATGCTCGCGAGAATTCCAAACTCTTAATATTTATAGTCAAATATAAAGGCATGTAATGCAGAAAAGCATATCCCATATTCATCTCATCAAACGTGACGACAAGATCCTTGCAACACCAAAGAAATCTCTAAAAGTTTAAGATCCTTGCAACACCTCAGGTGTACGCTCACTAGAGGTGTAGTACAAATATATCAGGATTTACTGCTTTTCTAGTTTATGAGATTAAAGGGGGTCCTTGGGCTCAACCCATATTCCCGCTTCATCACATCACAACTCTCATCACATGGGGTTTATCCCTAGAGTGTACTGGTGCTTGCAGGGGGCTTCAAAAGAAAGGTGGTGCATGGGAAGATGTACCCCTTTCGTCTGCTCTATTTGTGCTTTCTTTTATATCTCTAAATTACATTACTTTATTTATTTTAAATTACTATATGATTATTAAATCTTAGATTAACTCGTAGTTGTAACTTTCAGGTATCACTATCAAGCATCCCTACAAAATATTGTTGTCAATTGACAATCATTGCCAATCAATACAACAATATTCACAAAGAAACAGAAAGGGACAATTGTGGACTACGGATCATCCATGTCCTATCTAATCGCAGAAGGCTACGATCTTCTCTAAAAAGTTGTAAGCTCCCTTTTTCATTAGTTACCACAGTATGCTCAATCGTGTTCATGACTGATAGAAACCTTGAAATAAGTCCCTAACCCAAAAATCATTAATAAAAGAAATGTAAAAGATTGCTTTGCACCCCCAATGTATGGGGCAAGTGCTAATTTCCCATTCTTATCTCTAATGTTTATGTTAAATTGCTACTTCCATCCATTTTGGACGTTAAACTGTCCATATGAGTGCTAAGATGATAAATACGCATCAAATGTTGGTCAATCAAGATTTATATCTTGCGTATTAGAAATATCATATTACTATTCTATTCATGCACTCATCATCCATTCATTGTTCTCTTCTCTTAAACATTGCACCATGGCTGCTTAGCCCAGCCAGACAACCCAAAGCATCCCTGCTCTACACATTTATCTGCTCTACCAAATCTTTGCGGTAACTACCCAAATCTCGTTCTATCTACATTACCCAACGATTCCAAGAGAAAAGCTTTATCTTATTCCATCACCCCAAAAATTGTCTTTGGTCTAAACTACACACTATCGCTAACATTGTCACCAATTAAAGGATAGGAGGTGAGATAGGCTTATACCTCACAAACATGCATCCCGATCAAAGAGAAAGTGGCTGAGTTCAGAAGTTCAAAATCCCTGAATTCTCTTCAAATACCCGAGTTTCTACAATCAACTGTGTTATCAGCATGCAAAAAAAAAATACACCCACAACATTTTAGGTGAGTATAAATTAACCCTTCTACGCGTTTGAAATAGCCTTTATGCGGAAGAGGCCTCGCACCAGAGACTAGACCTCCCAGAACGTAAATCTTCAACACTGATTTCTAGCCATAAGACCCAAAGCCATAAGAAAAACCCAACCAGGAAACCACCATATAAACAATATCAACAACGAACATGGGCAACCATTAGTTCAAGACCCATATGCTTAATCTTTTTAACTCTGTCACAACGGTAACATACATATCCCTTTCTCTATAATGCTGAAAAATCACCTTAGAATTGCAACAAAAATTAATCATCGACCATCGAGCGCCTAAACATATTTTAGACACCATCGTGTTTAACATTGTATAAAAATAAAAATCCCCAAATTTATTTGGACTTTCCAGAAAACAGACGAGAGCAACACAAGACCATGGTGATGAGACGGGACAGTGAATTTGGGTACTTTTGAAGCCTTGATATTTGGTACAAGAGGTGTAAAAGCTTTGATAATCATGTTGTAGTTGATGGTCATGTTACCATCGGTGTCTATAGCACGGTCGTGATGTTGGTCTAATAGGTTCAAGAGGTGGGATCAAATAGACATGGATAGAGATACAAGAGAGGCATGAAGATGATAGGTTATAGCAGAGGTGGTGATCATAGTAGGTATGGCAGCCAAAGGTGGAGTTTATAGCAAGTGAGTTGCTACCTCCAACATAAGATGAGACCCAAGCATTGGGAACAGGCAATTTAATTTAGGGTAAAAGACACTAACCACCCCTAAGTTTTGGATTAAATCCTCCCACACTTTGCACTTTTTTCTGATGGGGCTGTAAATTAACATACCCGACAGAAAGACTATTTTACCCCTTGAATGTTAGAAAATTACACCCTATATATTACTCTTCCATTCATTCACCTCATTTCTAAACCTAATTCATCTCTCTTCCCCTCTTTCTCTCTGTCCCCTCTCTCTCCCAGTCGGCAGACCCAACACAAAACCCAAACCACCACCGCCAGAACACCACCACCCCTACCACCACCATGGGTCATGAATTCGACGCCGGTGGATCTCGATTCAGCCTAAAGATTCGAAATTTGAAAATGGGTTCGTGGAATTGAGAGGTCGTGGAGGACGCCAGCAGCACACCGGAGGCAGCCCCCGGCCAGGAGGAGCCCGACCAGCATCCACCACCATGTCTCTTCTCTTATCCTCTCCACCCCACCACGAAATCCACCGCCCACCTCACCAGATCAAAACCTAGTGGGTGGCGGCTGTGGGTGGTTGCGGATCTGGGCGAAGTTGGAGAAGGAGGTCTGGTGCTGGGTTTGTCTTCTTGCTACTGGGTTTCTTGCGGCCATGGCTGTTGTGTGGCCGTGGGTGTAATGATGGGCTGTGGGTGAAACATCAAGAGGCAGAGCAACGAACCTCCAGAGCCTCCAGAGTAGTAAGGATTCAATTGGTGGGGGCTTCCATTGGAGGGTCTCCCTACCAATGCCTTTCTTCAACTCAACCGTTACGGTTTCTAAGGTTCATCGGAGGATAGAACTCATAGCTTCAGTACAGCTTTGAATATGCCTAAGGGGATACCTCACCTGTTAACCTCGCTTGGCGTATCACCGGTAAATACTCTCTTTTTACAGATGTTCTGGGAAAAAAAATTATCATGAGTTATGAAATTGGGGTTGATATCTCTTTTGTGATTTCAAGTTTTTCTCTTTTGTGATTTCAAATTTTGATTTCAATCTTGCCCAAGTTGATCGATTACTCTATTAGTTCCTCTAGGTAGAATTGATGTATTTTTTTTTACTAGAAAGATTAAAATTTAAACGTAATATGCGCGAGAAGGATAAGGATAATACTACATCTAAAGAGAACTTTTAACAGGAAAGAAATTATTAATGAATAGCAAGTAAATAGGGAATGAGAAATACTTTCTGGTCAGATTCAACAGTTGGCGACTTGGCTGTGTTGGAATATTGATGGTGATAGGGGCAAATGAGGATGTCCAGAGAGTAAAGAGATGAAGACAGAACAAAGAAAGGTGCACTAGTGATTACATACTGGCAAAAGTGGGATTCTCGTAAAGAGTTGATGTGGGTAGTACGGTTATTAGTATTAACATCATTGTCCTTTATCAAATGGCCTTATGTAACTGGGACCCAACCACGATAGTTCTCTCCTTCGTCAGGAGTATCATAAAGGACCTAGCACCTAATGGGCTCATTTCAATGCAGAGCAATAAATTTAAACCTACCCGTCACCAACAACACTGTCAAAAAATGCAAGAACTGCTGCAAGAGCACATGGGCTCATTTCAATGCATCGCAGTAAATTTAATCCTACCCGTCCAACTACACAGTCAAAGAACTGCTACAAGAGCACAGGGTTCATTTTAATCCACTGCAGTAAAATTAATCCTACCTGTCCACCATCTACACAGTCCCAATAATAGTATCAAATTCAATCCGACAGCAAAGAAAAATCCCAAACGGCCTAGATGGACCCCACTTCAAATCACGTGAGCACTGACCACATAGAGTCGTATGAGAACTCTGGTGTGGCAAGATACGATGGGGTGCGACCATAGCCAAAAGATATTCACATGACATAGCCGTGTTCTAGTAGTGATCACAGATCGTTATCGGTATAGAATATAAATCAATCACAATACAATCGGTAAGTCATCGACCGAAGACCTACACAAAAATCGATCGACACCATTCGTTTCTGGCAAAAAAGGCGAGAGATATTGACGTACCTGGCCAAGAGAGAAATTGCAACTCAGCTTTGTGCCAATCCCACGAAATTAGAGCAACCACAATAAGCTCCATTATGGAGACCCATCCACCAACTCCTGATAACGAAGACAAACCCATAAATTTCTTCAAAATCGCGTCTTTAGGTAGAAGAAAGCTCAATCAGCACTACCCAAATAAAAATATGCAAAGTCACAATCGGCGCTACCCAAATAAAAATATGCAATACATCACATTTTTACAAACATAACGTATATGCACTTCTATTTTTACAAAATTCACATTGCAAATGAAGTCTTGACTTGCTGGAAGATAAAACTTACTACCAAGTACCAACTGATATGGCCAGTCGCTAGTTTATGGAAGATATCCGCAGGCGTAGTATTTAGCAAACTAATCATCACTATTTTCACAAGAAAATGGCATTTAACACATGGGGGGATACAAATTGATCAATTTCACTGTGAGATGAATATGCTAAAGAGACCCTTGAGGACCCACCTCGTCAAAGATACGTCTGACCAAATCAAATTTTATGACAAATAAGTGAACTTCAGAAGTAACAATAAAAAACAGAAACTGTACCTCTGTTTATGAATAGATTAGCTAAACCTTCAATGAAGTATGTTGTTGTGTTGGGAATGAGATACATGAAAGAATGTTGTTGAAGCCATTGCTCCAAGAGACGCAAATCTAACAAACTGAAAGTTTATATAGTGAACTTTGAACAACATGAAAGTTTATTTAACAAACTGGAAAACTTGAAGAGATAAATTTTCTTTGTTCAATTTGTTTCCTCCGTTAATTTTTTGTTTTGCGTAAAGTCTTCTGTTTGTTTTTCAAACTGGCATGAATACCCTCGTCTTACTCGCAACTTTAACTTAATGTTACAGGCATGACGTACTTGATTTTTTATTTTTTTATTTTCTTTAGAAGAAGTACTTGACTATTATAATGGTGAATCATCCAAGAGAGTCGACATTACGCAACATCAAGTACTTGAGAATCTAACAATCAAAATTGTCCTTATTTTAACAAAATATCCAGTGAGTGTACTGATCGAAAGCACATAATATGACTGAATGATCGACACAAAGCACATAAGAGCCTGACTAAGATATAAATCCCTGGCAAAAATATATTGACTGAGAAGACGAAGCATACCTGGAGCGCAAGATAGGTCCAGAAGCCGGAGAGAGAACGCACAGAAGTGGGAGAGAGAGAGAGACACAGTGAGCATTGCATTCCCCGCATTGATACCTTCAAACCTAAGACTTCCATGAGAGCTGAAGAATAGCTGACCAAAAAGCCATTTTGTTTGGGTCAGAAGACATGAGAGTTGAAGAAAAAGTAACAAAAAAATGTTTGCAGTTCACCTTCACCCAAACAAAGCAAAACAGCTCTTCCCAGAAAACCAACAGAACTTGGTATTAACAAAACCGAAGGATTATGATATTAGAATTGCTCCATTGACCTTGATAAAGTGCACCAGTATGGAGAATCAATATCAAGTCCTTCCCTTCAAGATAACACCGAGGCGAACTGAGAAACAATACATGTATTTTACACTGTCATACATAGGGAGATCCACATATGGAGCTATGAATGTGCAATCGTGACCCCGCTAATACGTCGGGACATAAACCTGTAGAGCAAACACAATAGCTCCCGATTTGAGAAATTCACAGCAACTGATTCAGCTTTTGAGAAAAACTTGATAGCAACAGTGCAACTCCTAAAATATTGAACTGAATCATTGAAGGATGTGTGTCAAGTAACATGATTAGGAATCCAGAAAAATAACAGATGTGGTGTGTGGCATGTAGAAGTATAAAAATTCTTGAGATAGCCAAGAGTCAACTGGGAGCAAAAACAATTCCTACAACTAAATGGTCTTATTTTAAGAAAGAATATATTGTATTAGGACAACAGTGAAGGTTATAACGTAAACATGGCAATCTAAATTATTGCTAGTATCATATATCCAAACAACTTAACTCAGATAATATATTACATGAATGGCTACAGAACATGGTATAAGAAATTAATATACACAATAAACCAAATAGACGCGTTAATCATATACAATCATGCATCATACTTGTTTGCTCCGTTTTATAAAGCTATGGCTTCATCCCAATGTTGTCCATACACCTCCCATTGTAAGACTGTATCTCCTATGAATCACTTTCATCTATTTAATTCATGTCTCTACCATCTCTAGTTGTTTTTCTCTTCTGTGATTTCAAATTTTGATTTCATCTTGCCCAAGTTGATCTATTAGTTCCTCTAGGAAGAATTGATGTATTTTTACTGGAAAGACTAAAATTTAAAAGTAATATGCGCGAGAAAGATAAGGATAATACAACATACGAAGAGAAAACATTTAAGAGGAAAGAAATGACTATTGAATAGGAAGTATCGAGGGAATGAGAAATACTTTCTGGTCAGATTCAACAGTTGGCGACTTGGCTGTGTTGGAGTATTGACGGTGATAGGGGCAAATGAGAAAGTCCGGAGAGTAAAGAGATGAAGACATAACAAAGAAAGGTGCACTAGTGATTAAATACAGGCAAAAGTGGGATTCTCGTAAAGAGTTCATGTGGGTAGTAATGTTATTGGTATAAACATCACTGCCCTTTATCAAATGGCCTTATGTAACTGGGACCCAACCATAATAATTCTCTCCTTCATCAGGAGTATCATATAAGCTGACTTGCGAGTCATGCCTCCCAAAGACAGAAAACAATGTCAACAACTAACATCAGCTTCCAATTAGTGCAATCTCTTCCTCTATGGGCACCCATTAGTTCAAGACCCACATGCTTAATTGCTTTAACTCCACAACTGTAATATACATCATCCTTTTCTCTATAATGACATAAAATCCCCTTAGAATTGCAACAAAAATTAACCATCAACCATCGAGCGCCTAAACATAGTTTAGACACCATCGCCAATCGTTGAACTTGCTATAAAAATCCCGAAAATTATTTGGACTTTGTTCAATTTCATAAGTCAGACGAGAGCACTACAAGAGCATGGTGATGAGATAGGAAGGTGAATTTGGGTACTTGTGAAGCCTTGATATTTGGTACAAGAGGTGTAAAAACTTTGATAATCATGTTGAAGTTGATGGTCATGTTACCATCGGTGTCTATAGCACGGTGGTATGTTGTTCTTATAGGTCCAAGAGGTGAGATCAAATAGACATGGATAAAGGGAGGCATGAAGATGATACTTTATGGCGGAATTGGTGATCATAGTAGGTATGGCAGTCAACAGCCGAGTTTCTAGCAGGTGAGTTGCTACCTCCAACAGAAGATGGGACCTAAGCGTGAGCGACAACGGGAATAGGTAATCTAATTTATTAATACACTACTTCTGGTAGAGAAAAGGCACCCCATGTACTCTCCAGTCAATTATTCTTAACAAATTACACTATTATGTGGTGGTCTTTATAAATTTTGACACCCCATATCTTAAGTGCCATACATGAACTTCAACAGTAGTGTAACAGGAATTATTAATCACAAATGGAATATAGAAGTAAGGAACAAACTGAAAATTTGAAACATGAGGGAGCAAATTGATTCTCACCCCATACATAACGGGTGAAACTATTTTTGCCAAATGATTAAAGAAATTAACAATTCGGGTGGAAGGGTTTGCGTTTGTAGGCTCTGATTGTGTCACCCTACCGGAAGATAGCAGAAAACGGAGAGTTTTTAAGGCAATAATCAACTTTGCAGTTCCTCTTCTCTATCATGCCACCATGCAGTTTCTTAGACAAACACTTGTGAGAAAATAAAAATTATCCGAGATCAAGCATTATAAGGTCATTTAGACGTTTATAGTCAATGTCTTGAAAATCACTACATAGTCAATCACATTCCTATGGGATATATACAGCGACAACCAAGGTTAGCTATCATCTCAAAGGAACTCTTCAGTTCCCGGTCTCCAGATTAGAAGAACATTGTCCATTAACTACTACATTTTGTTTTTTGATAAGTTGAATAGTATGGAGCACTTTTCATGAGCTTCCACGCACCTAGACTAATCCTACGGGGAAGAATCCATTGTCATGCCTTGAAAGATACTTTGACTTAGGTTGTTTCTTTTTTGTAGCAGATTCATTACTATTCCGTAGCAAATGAACATCTACCGAAAATTAAACTATTGAGTATTATAGACTACTACTGCAAACAGCCTCGGGTTGATTGCAGTGTGATGAAGCCATGGGGAATATAATTTCAGCATAACAACATTTCTGCCCGTGCATCTGTGGTCTTGTTGTATATCGGTATACCCATCGATGTAGGCCACATGAAATATCTAGATCGCAGTATGTTAGGACAGCGCTTGGTACAGGTCCTTTAAGTTGAATGTACTATATCTCTCTCCCCCAATTTGTTCAATTACCATGGGAAGCAACAACCAGTATCATAGTAAAAATGAGTGTCCTTATCTATCCATTAATTCATCTTTTGGTTTGTGAATGAAATCAAAACATTTTCTTCTTCTATTTTCATATTGACAAAAGTCTCTGATATCTATGCTGTATAACTATTCTAACAAAATCAAAGTCAGTCAAGTATTGCTCTCACTGAGACGACATCCTATATAAAGTTATACTATTCGGCATTCGCACAGCACAGACAGCTTCCCCGTTTGATTATATAACAAATTAAATGGAGGAATATGCTATCCGGCTATCCCAAAGATATACAGACCCTATCAAACACAACTTAACAAACCTAACTGTCGGAAAACAAATAAGATTCCCTACTATGGAAATATTAAACCCTTAGGAAACATTGACACATAATCAAAATCACTAAAAGTATATGTCCAAAATTCTGTCCCTTTAGAATTATTTTTGTATAAAGACATTAAAATTATTATTATTTTGAGATTTTTAGCTGTATAATTCCTAACAAACGAAGATTTCCAGTCTGCTAATTTTCAGCTTAGAACTTTGCGTCATAACAAACAAAATTCTCTAAAAAGACAGATGTTACCCGACATGCACTTATGGTTATTATGTTCTTAACTTTTATGGCGATTTTCTGTTGTCCCCACGATTTCTTTCGCCAAACACACGAAATGAAATCAGTGATGGACTATTTTCCCTTACAAAGATAATGACTTTGTTTGACCACACCACCTCTCTATCTCCCGGGTATCTATTTGTTTCTTCTCAAGATCAAGCCCACCCAAAACAGAGCATCGATCTTATCAAGATCAAGCCCTCCCAAAACAGAGCATCAACACTTGATCCAATTGACCGAAAATCAAAAACCGCCGTCCATCACCACCACGACCTTTCTCTCCGACCATCAACGCCAGTGGCAAAACCACCCACATCTCTTCGCCACTAACGCCAAAACCACCCACATCTCTTCACCTTCACTCCCCCCATCTGAGAACCAAGCATAGAGTTAGTTGGTTAGAGGCAGAGCAATAAGAACTAGAGATTTTAGCTTCCTGACCTCGAGATCATTGCCAAGGATCAATGATATCAACAAGAGATTCATGCAATAGTCTACAATTAGGGAATATGCACCACACCTCCCATTGTCAGATTGTATCTCCTTTGGTTCACTTTCATCTATCTAATTCATGTCTCAACTATCTCTTGTTGTTTTTCTCTTTTGTGATTTCAAATTTTAATTTCAATCTTGCTCTAGTTGATCTACTAGTTCCTCTAGGTAGAATTGATGTATTTTCACAGGAAAGATTAAAATTTAAAAGTAATATGCGCAAGAAGGATAAGGATAATACTATATATGAAGAGAAAACTTTTAAGAGGAAAGAAATGACTATCGAATATCAAGTAATGAGGGAATGAGAAATACTTTCTGGTCAGACTCACCAGTTGGCGGTCGGAGTATTGACGGTGAAAGGGGCAAATGAGGTAGTCCAGAGAGCAAAGAGATGAAGACGGAACAAAGAAAGGTGCACTAGTGATTACAAAGGGAAAAGGTGGGATTTTCGTAAAGAGTTCATGTGGGTAGTAATGGTATTGTTATAAACATCTCTGCCCTTTATCAAATGGCCTTATGTAACTGGGACCCAACCATGATAGTTCTCTCCTTCAGGAGTATCATAAAGGACCTAGCACCTAGGCACAATAAAGAGCAACACATGCAGTAAATTTACTCCTACCATACCTGTCACCAACTACACAGTTAAAGAGCAGTTGCAAGAGAACATGGGTTCACTTCAATGCATTGCAGTAAATTTAAACCTACCCATCCACCAACTACAGAGTCCTAATAATAGTACTACTATCAAATTAAATCCGACGGCAATTGAAAACCCCAAATGACCTAGATGGACTACACTTCAAATCACATAAGCAGTGACCACAAAAAAAAAAGTCATATGAGAACTCTGACGTGGAAAGATACGGTGAAGTGCGACCATAGCCAAAAGATACTCACATGACATAGTCGTGTTCTAGTAGTGATCACAGATCATCATTCGAATAAAATATATATCAATCACAATCCAATCGGACGGTCATCGACCACAGACCTACACAAAAATCATTGGACACCGCTCGTTTATGAAAAAAAGGTGAGAGATATTGACGTACCTCGACGACAAGAGAAATTGCAACTCAGCTTAGTGTGAATCCCACGAAATCAGAGCAACCACAACAAGCTTCCTCTTATGGCGACCCATCCGCCAACTCCTGAGAACGAAGACAAACCCATAAATTTCTTCAAAATCGCGACTATAGGTAGAAGAAAACTCAATCGGCACTACCCAAATAGAAGTATGGAAAGTCACAATGCAGTCAGAAATCTGATTGTATGACCTCTTTCATCTTTCTGTTGGCTGTGATAGCCTATTAATGAAATTGCTTAAGTTTTTTCAAAAAAAAAAATATAAAAATATGCTAAGTCACAATAAACTCCTCTTTGATATGATACATAAATACATCACATTTTTACAAACGTAACGTATATGCAGTTCTATTTAAACAAAATTCACATTGCAAATGAGGTCTTCACAGCAAACTAATCATCGCTATTTTCACAACACAATGGCATTTAACGCATGTCACGTGGGGGATACAAATTAATCAAATTCACTGTGAGATGAGTATGCCAAAGAGACCCTCGAGGTTCCTATCTAGTCAAATATCCGTCTCACCAAATCAAATTTTGTGTCAATAAGTGAACTCTTCAGAAGTAACAATAAAGAACTGAAACCGCTACCTCTGTTTAATGAATAGATTTAGCTAAAGTTTCAATGAAGTATATTGTAGTGTTGGGAATGAGATATATGAAGGAATGCTGTTGAAGCTATTGCTCCGAAAGACAAAAAAATTTAACAAACTGAAAGTTTATATAATGAATTTTGAACAACATGAAAGTTTATTTAAAAAACTGGAATACATTAAGAGATAAATTTTCTTTGTTTAAAGACTTCCATTTGTTTTTCAAACTGGCATGAATACCATCATCTTACTTGCAACTTTGACTTAATGTTACTGGCATGAAGTACTTGATTTTTTTAGAATGAGTACTTGATTATTATAGTGGCAAATCATCCAAGAGAGTCGGCATTACACAACATCAAGTACTTGAGGATTTCACGATCAAAACTATTCAAAATCTTAACAACAAATCCAGTGATTATACTGATCGAAAGCACATAAGATGATTCAATAAACACAATGCGCATAAGAGCCTGACTAACATATATATCCCTGGCAAAAATATATTGACTGAGAAGACAAAGCGTACCTGGAGTGCGAGATAGGTCCAGAAGCCGGAGAGAGACGCACAGACTTCAATGAGGGCTGAAGAATAGCTGACCAAAAAGCCATTTTGTTTTGGTCAGACATGAAGGTTGAAGAAAAACTAACAAAAAACAAATGTATGGAGTTCACCTTTAAATACAACCCAAACAAAAGCAAAACAGCTCTTCCCAGAAAACCAGCAGAACTTGGTATTAACAAAACCGAAGGATTATGATCTTAGAATTGCCCCATTGACCTTGATAAAGTGCACCAGTATGGAGAATTAATATCAATTCCTTCCTTTCAAGATAACACCGGGGCGAACTGAGAAACCATACGTGTATTTTCCACTGTCATACATAGGGAGATTCACATATGGAGCTATGAATGTGCAATCATGACCCGCTAATACGTCGGGACATAAACCTGTAGAGCAAACACAGTAGCTCCCAATTTGAGAAATTCACAGCAACAGATTCAGTTTTTGAGAAAAATTTCATAGCAGCAGTGCAACACCTAAAATATGGAACTGAATCTTTGAGGGATGTGTGTCAAGTAACATGTTTAGGAAGCCTGAAAAATAACAGATGTGGTGTGTGGCATGTAGAAGTATAAAAATTCCTGAGATGGTCAAGAGTCAACTGGGAGCATAGACAATTCCTACAACCAAGTAGTCTTATTTTAAGAGACAATATATTATATTAGGACAACAGTGAAGGTTATAACGTAAACATGGCAATCTATATTATTGCTAGTATCATATATCCAAACAACTTAACTCAGATAATATATTAGATGAATGGCTACAGAACATGGTATAAGAAATTAATATACACAATAAACCAAGTAGACGGGTTAATCATATACAATCATGCATCATACTTGTTTGCTCTGTTTTATAAAGCTATGGCTTCATCCCAATGTTGTCTATGCACCTCCCATCGTAAGATTGTATCTCCTATGAATCACTTTCATCTATTTAATTCATGTCTCTACCATCTCTAGTTGTTTTTCTCTTCTGTGATTTCAAATTTTGATTTCATCTTGCCCAAGTTGATCTATTAGTTCCTCTAGGAAGAATTGATGTATTTTTACTGGAAAGACTAACATTTAAAAGTAATATGCGCGAGAACGATAAGGATAACACAACATACGAAGAGAAAACATTTAAGAGGAAAGAAATGACTATTGAATAGCAAGTATCGAGGGAATGAGAAATACTTTCTGGTCAGATTCAACAGTTGGCGACTTGGCTGTGTTGGAGTATTGACGGTGATAGGGGCAAATGAGAAAGTCCGGAGAGTAAAGAGATGAAGACAGAACAAAGAAAGGTGTACTAGTGATTAAATACAGGCAAAAGTGGGATTCTCGTAAAGAGTTCATGTGGGTAGTAATGTTATTGGTATAAACATCACTGCCTTTATCAAATGGCCTTATGTAACTGGGACCCAACCATAATAGTTCTCTCCTTCATCAGGAGTATCATAAAGGACCTAGCAACCTAATGGGCTCATTTCAATGCACAGCAATAAATTTAAACCTACCCGTCACCAACTACACAGTCAAAGAATGAAAGAACTGCTGCAAGAGCACATGGGCTCATTACAATGCATCGCAGTAAATTTAATCCTACCTGTCCACCAACTACACAGTCCCAATAATAGTATCAAATTCAATCCGACGGCAAAGAAAAATCCCAAACGGCCTAGATGGACCCCACTTCAAATCACGTGAGCAGTGACCACAAAAAAGAGTCGTATGAGAACTCTGGTGTGGCAAGATACGGTGGGGTGCGACCATAACCAAAAGATATTCACATGACATAGCCGTGTTCTAGTAGTGATCACAGATCGATATCGGTATAGAATATAAATCAATACAATCGGACGGTCATCGACCGATGACCTACACAAAAATCGATCGACACCATTCGTTTCTGGCAAAAAAAGGCGAGAGATATTGACATACCTGGCCGAAGAGAGAAATTGCCATCAGCTTAGTGTCAATCCCACGAAATTAGAGCAACCACAATAAGCTTCCTTAAGGCGACCCATGCCCCAACTCCTGGGAACGAAGACAAACCCATAAATTACTTCAAAATTTTGTCATTAGGTAGAAGAAAGCTCAATCGGCACTACCCAAATAAAAATATGCAAAGTCACAATCGGCGCTAACCAAATAAATATATGCAATACATCACATTTTTACAAACATAACGTATATGCACATCTATTTTTACAAAATTCACATTGCAAATGAAGTCTTGACTTGCTGGCAGATAAAACTTACTCCCAACTGATATGGCCAGTCGCTAGTGTATTGACTTGCTGGAAGATATCCGCAGAGACCGTAGTATCTAGCAAACTAATCATCACTATTTTCACAACAAAATGGCATTTAACGCATGGGGGGATACAAATTGATCAATTTCACTGTGAGATGAGTAAGCTAAAAAGACCCTTGAGGTCTAACTCCTACCTAGTCAAAGATCTGTCTGACCAAATCAAATTTTATGTCAAATAAGTGAACTTCTTCAGAAGAACAATAAAGAACTGAAACTGTTTATGAATAGATTAGCTAAACCTTCAATGAAGTATATTGTTGTGTTGGGAATGAGACACATGACGGAATGTTGTTAAAGCTATTGCTCCAAAAGACGGAAATTTAACAAACTGAAAGTTTATATAATGAGCTTTGAACAACATGAAAGTTTATCTAACAAACTGGAAAACTTAAAGAGATAAAATTTTCTTAGTTCAATTTTTTTCCTCTGTTAATTTTTGTTTTTCTTAAAGTCATCTGTTTGTTTTACAAACTGGCACGAATACCCTCATCTTACTCGCAACTTTGACTCAATGTTACTGGCATGAAGTACTTGATTTTTTATTTCTTTAGAAGAAGTACTTGATTATAATAATGGTAAATCATCCAAGAGAGTCGACATTACGTAACATCAAGTAGTTGAGGATCTAACTATCAAAATTTTCCTAAACAATCCAGTGAGTATACTGATCGAAAGCACATAAGGTGACTGAATGATCAACACAAAACACATAAGATATATATCCCTAGCGAAAATATATTGGCAGAGAAGACAAAGTGTACCTGGAGTGCGAGAGAGAGAGAGGCACAGTGAGCATTGCATTCCCCGCATTGTTACCTTCAAACCTAAGACTTCCATGAGAGCTGAAGAATAGCTAGCCAAAAAGCCATTTTGTTGGGGTCAGACATGAGAGTTGAAGAAAACTAACAAAAAACAAATGTTTGGAGTTCACCTTCAAATACAACCCAAACAAAAGCAAAACAGCTCTTCCCAGAAAACCAGCAGAACTTGGTATTAACAAAACCGAAGGATTATGATCTTAGAATTGCTCCATTGACCTTGATAAAGTGCACCAGTATGCAGAATCAATATCATGTCATTCCTTTGAAGATAAAATCGGCGCGAACTGAGTATTTTCACACATGGGAGATTGCTAAAACAAACGTCATGTCTTCATAAATGAACATAAACCTGTAGAGCAAACAATGAGAAATTCACAGCAACTGGTTCAGTTTTTGAGAAAAACTTCATAGCAACAGTGCAACACCGAAAATATTGAACTGGCCAATCTCCGGAAGTGTGTCAAGTAACATGTTTAGGAAGTCTGAAAAATAACAGATTTGGTATGTGGCATGTATATAGAAGTATAAAAAATTCCTGAGATTGCCAAGAGTCAACTGGGAGCAAAGACAATTCCTACAACCAAATGGTCTTATTTTAAGAAGAAATATATTATATTAGGACAACAGTGAAGGTTATGACCTAAACATGGCGATCTAAAATTATTGTTAGTATCATATTGCAAACAACTTAACTCAAAATAACAAGTAACTAAGATAGAGGGGTTAAACATATACAACCAGGCATCATACTTAGTTTTTTGGCTCTAATAATAGCAACAACAAATAGATGCATATACAAAATCAACCAAATAGAGTGATTGAAAACAATCTGAGCTAGGGTTCACACAAATAGATTTGCATCATTTACCTGCTAGCAAAGGCGAATTAGGAGCTAGTTTTCTCATCTCATCAGGTACACACCAAATTGAGCATATTGCCCTTCCGCATACCTCAAATAACCATGGAATACACAAACTTCAGACCTCAGGGAGAGCTCATCGGAAAACACTGGGTCGTCGACAAGTTTGAAATCCGAAACAAACTAAGCCCAGGAAACTACAAACCCTAGCTCAAGAGAGAGAGAAACTAGTAAAAATATGGGAGATCTGGGTCGTCTTTGCACTGAGAATCGTATGGCTTAGTTCGAGAAATAGGGTTCGGACTGAGAGGGAAACGAAATTTTCGAATTTCAAATGCGGAAGTTCTGAGTTTCAACTCCGAAAGTGAAAGGGCTTAAATTTCGCTGGGTAGGAGAGACAGTGAGTAAAGTACTGGTAGACTGAGACTGAGTGAGAGAGGGGGACGATACACGAAACAGGCAACAGTATAAATGATTTCATGAGATTACCAGAATTGGCAATCATCTAACGGTTCAAATACAAATATCCAACGCACCAAAGATGAATTCTAAGGGATATTCTTTTGATACCCTAATCTTTAGCTAATTTGTAATATAGACTCGAAAAGTTGTCCCTGCTCTCAAGATATTACCCTTGAATAAACAAAACATAATGTGATTTGTGTTTGAGTTTTTCACAACAAAAATTTGATCAACTCACATGGCAAAATATCCTCTATGGAGAACTTTTTTGAGAAAATACATATGAATCGAGACTTTGATTAGCCTTTTTGTGATAGAGTAATGATAAGTAACTCACTCCCGTAGCCAGAACCGTAGCCAGAATGTGATGTGGTATGCCAAGCTGCTCACGAATTTCCCAGCATTTGACTAAACTTATAAAAAAGTGAAATATCAAGTTTACTTAATTATGCTTCGTTTGCTTCTTCAAAGTGACACTCAAAAGTCATACAGGAAGAAGCTAACGAAACGGGATGTACTAATATGCAAAGGCAATTACATGAATATATTATTCTATAAAAAACAATAACAGGAATATTCTAGTATATTAGAGACTAAAAATGTGATTGCATAAAAAAAATGACTACAGAACATTTCCAGTAATACTAGCTAAATGTATTTACAATATAATAAAAATCATCCATTTTCATTTTATATATTGTAAAATTTTAGTAAGTGCTTCAATGGTGTTAATTAAATGATTAGTTAAATAACAATTGCCACATTTTTAATTTTCCAATATTTTCTGCAATAGAATTTTACAGAATTCATGACATTACCACAATGAACATGGTTAATGAAAACATAAGGATCTTTACATGGCTCTTTTATGTGTAGCGAACAAGATCCTTATCCGCTAAAATAAGAGAGAAGTACGGAACTCATTGTAGACAACATTTTTTTCATCTTATTTATATTATAAAGACAACTGCTATTTTTTTTAGAATTACTGTCACGTTCAAACCCAGGATCTCATGCAGGGATTTTCAAATGCTCCGAGCTATTACTCACTTGCAGGATAACCACCAGCACCTAATGGAGACACTCTAGTGAGGATAAATTATAGTTAGAAAAATAATATTAATTGCTGCTAATCTATCGTACACTTGCCAAAACAGTGGGTCGTAACACAGTGGCGGCGAAGGTGGGTGGCGGTGATGGTCATGGTGGAGGTAGGTGGTAGTGGTAATTATTAGTGAAGGAGGTCTTAGTATAAGTTGTTGTGCTCCTTCACTGTCCCCAAAATGGCTCGCGGATTTGAAATGTGGAAATCATTTTACATCATTTGGAGAGAAAATAATTTACAGAAAAATATTTTACCTCCAAACAAACAGCACCAAAAAAACAAAAGAAGATATTTGACACGAAAATGTTTTACCAACAACCAAAAGGAGCCGTAATGAATTCGGAGTAGGAGGCATACCTTGCTCCATAGGGATTGTCGACTGAGGGAGAGTACTTGAGTGGACAAAGTGATCTTCCGAGCCTCATCCAACAAAAAAACTTATGGAACTTTCTCTCTCGGCAGGGTTGGCCTTATGGTTTAGCAGCCGGTGCAGCCGCTTTAGACCCCTGTACTGGCAATGCTTAATTTTTTTATATAGGTTCATCACATTGTATTTAGTACATTATATATTATAGCATATAAATTTTAGTAAGTTTACATTGGCTTGGTGGTGATCAAATCTTTTACCACAAACTTGACACAATTTTGAATCTCCTTAATAACGCATGTGAAGATTTTAATTTTAATATATAAAACTTGTAAGGCTAAATTGCACAGGAAGTACCCAAAGTTTGCCAAAACGAGCAAGTAGGTACTCAAATTTCAAAATCGAGCACCACGGGTCTCAAATTTTGGATTTTCGAGCAAGTAGGTACCCTTCCGTTAAATTTCCATTAACATTGGACGGAAAATTATAAAAAGACGTTTAAACCCCTTATTTTCACCTCCAACTTTTTCGAAAATAAAAATTTTACTAAAAATCTAAAAAAACTAAAAAAATAAAATTTTAATTTAATAATTTGATATATGTAAGATAATGCAATATATTTTCTCAAACTTATATATTTTTACATCATTTCAAGATATAAAATATGTTTTTATTAACACATATCCATCAATCTTAAAGTATTTAATTTTTTTAACAGTGTTAAAAAGAATTTCCCGTGTATTTTTTAAGACAATAACATACAAGTATCTTTGTACATTTTATACAATAGTCTCTTTTACATTTGCTTTAAAAATACAAATCATTAAAATAAAAGCTACTCAAGATTGTCAGGTATGAACTTTTATGTTTGTTGTTAAAATGAACAAAGATTCTTGCATGTTACTGTTTTATTAATAAAATACATGTGAAATTATGAAGTTTTGAGATTTTCTTGAACACTATTAAAAATAAAGTTAAAGACTTTAAGATTGACGGATATATTTTAATGAAAATATTTTTCATATCTTGAAATGATGTAATGTAATTTCGATGAAATATATTGCATTATCTTACATATATCAAATAATTTAAATTATTTTTTTGAATTATTTTTTAGATTTTCAGTAAAACTAGTATTTAAAAAAATAGGAGTTGAAAATCAAGGGTAAAAAAGTCTTTTTATAATTTTCCGTCCAATTTTAACGGAAAGTTAACGGAAGGGTACCTACTTGCTCGAGAATCCAAAAATTTGAGACATGTGGTGCTCGATTTTGAAATTTGGGTACCTACTTGCTCGTTTTGACAATTCTTATTCTTATTCATCAGGGAAGAAGAATAGTTTATTTCAGTTTTAATTCATATTCGTAGTTTTTCGTAGTGTCACGACCTACTGGTTGAGATTCGTAGCCTCTCAAGCTACTGGTACGATACTGGGTGTATCACATGATCCCCAAGGAAAATGGTGGAATCAAGAGCAGAATCGGACCGAGCAAATTGATGTGGGCTTATATAAAAAAGGCTAAATTGCACCGGAGGTACCCAAAGTTTGCCAAAACGAGCAAGTAGGTACCCAAATTTCAAAATCGAGCACCACAGGTCTCAAATTTTGGATTTTCGAGCAAGTAGGTACCCTTCCGTTAACTTTCCTTTAAAATTGGACGAAAAATTATAAAAAGACTTTTTAACCCCTGATTTTCACCTCCTATTTTTTTAATACTAGTTTTACTAAAAATCTAAAAAATAATTCAAAAAAGTAATTTAAATTATTTGATATATGTAAGATAATGAAATATATTTCATCAAAATTACATTACATCATTTCAAGATATGAAATTTTTTTTTTGAAAAAAAAAATATATGAAAAATATTTTCATTAACATATATCCGTCAATCTTAAAGTCTTTAACTTTTTTTTAATAGTGTTCAAGAAAAATCTCAAAACTTCATAATTTCACATGTATTTTATTAATAAAACAATAACATACAGGAATCATTGTTCATTTTAACAACAAACATAAGAGTTGATACCTGACAATCTTGAGTACCTTTTATTTTAATGATTTGTATTTTTAAAGCAAATGTAAAAGAGACTATTGTATAAAATGTACAAAGATACTTGTATGTTATTGTTTCTTAATAAATACACGGGAAATTATGAAATTTGAGATTCTTTTTAACACTGTTAAAGAAATTAAATACTTTAAGATTGACGGATATGTATTAATAAAAACATATTTTATATCTTGAAATGATGAAAAATATGTAATTTTGAGAAAATATATTGCGTTATCTTACATATATCAAATTATAAAATTAAATTTTTTCTTTTTTAGTTTTTTTTTTACATTTTTAGTAAAACTTGTATTTAAAAAAAAAGTCGGAGGTGAAAATAAGGGGTACAAACGTCTTTTTATAATTTTCCGTCAAATGTTAACGGAAAGTTAACGGAAGGGTACCTACTTGCTCGAAAATCCAAAATTTGAGACTCGTGGTGCTCGATTTTGAAATTTGGGTACCTACTTGCTCGTTTTGGCAAACTTTGGGTACCTCCGGTGCAATTTAGCCTTTTTTATATAAGCCCACATCAATTTGCTCGGTCCGATTCTGCTCTTGATTCCACCATTTTCCTTGGGGATCATGTGATACACCCAGTATCGTACCAGTAGCTTGAGAGGCTACGAATCTCAACCAGTAGGTCGTGACACTACGAAAAACTACGAATATGAATTAAAACTGAAATAAACTATTCTTCTTCCCTGATGAATAAAATGAACTATTACAGTGTTTAAATAGAAAAACACTAACCCTAGCTAGATAACTTGACCTAATGGGCTCGGCCATATCTACTAATTAAAGAAATAAACAATTAATTAAATAAATAAACTAATTAACAATATAAAATAAACACTTAACGAGTAATTATAAATAATATAAAGGTGATAATACGAGTGACCCGTATGATACGGATGACCATATCAACTCCCCCGCGCTCGAAAAACACCTTGTCCTCAAGGTGGATGAGTTGAAAATAGGCGCGTCGTCTGTTATCTCTTGCACACATATGCCCGGATCAAATGGACGGAGAAGGACCTTCGGAACAATACTCAGGACGTCAAATCTTAAGAAATAGAGGCCAGAAACGGATTTGGAAGGTTGAAAAACCCTAGGGTAGACCCTGTGGCTCAAAAAATGGCATCACGACTCAAACATTGGTTACAAAGTGGCTTACGGCTTGGGTGGAGCCATGGTGGAGCTCACGGCTTGGGTGGAGTTGACGACTGGATCTGAGCCGGAAGGAAGCCGACCCCAAGCCGAGCCGTTATACTGAAGTCGGCTAAGTTAAGCCGTTTTAGAGCCGAATGCTGTGTTTCGGCCAAATCGAGTCGTCCCTCTGTGGTAGCAAATCGCGATTGCGGCGGCGGCCAGGGGGTTCGTTCGGCGGTCGTCTGGACTGTCTTCGGACCGGTGAGCTGGAGGATCATCAGCGCCGGAGGCGTGGGAGGCCGTCGAGGGTTGCTGTTGGCGGGGAGGTGGCCTGTCTGACGTCGGTGGTGGTTCTGGAGGTGGCCCGACCGGCGTTGGTGGAGCCGGGATCTATCTGCGGCTCTTCTCCTCATCATGACTAAAGTTCTTTGGTGACTTTTCCTTTTTCGTGTTTGACGAGCTGTTTACCCCCATCAGTGTGGACGACTCCCATTTTGATTTTGTTGCTCGTGTAAGCGATTTTTCGTTTTTCCTAGTCATCTGGACTATTGCATTTTTTCCTTTTGCAGTGACCAAATTTTCTCACATATACCCTCATTTTTTTTTTAATACAGTGACTTCTTTATAAAATTAGTTGTGTTCAATAATGTATGTCTGCTTTCATTTTTTTCTTCCACCACTGCTCACATAGTAATTAACAATTTTTTGTTTTTGAGAAATTAGTATTCCATTAAAACAAAAAGAGTGGGCTTGGCAGCCCAACTACATCTCCCTCACAGGCCTGCTCAACCCAAATGGGTTCTGATCCTAACCCATCTGTGGCCAGAAAATAATTAACTTTTTCTTTTGAGAAATTGGTATTTAATTAAACCAAAATGGGTGGGCTTGAAACCCTAGCTACATCACCCTCACAGGCCTGCTCAATCCAGATGGAAATTGAAATTGTTGCTCTAAGAACAAATACACGTGGTGTTCTAATTAATACAGCACATGACACATCAGGAAGAAAGAGAATGAGTGGCAGATAAAAGAAAATGGACTCCTACATGTTCCTGACGTGTCCTGTATTGAATTGATTAGAGCACCACGTCATATTTGATCTTGGAGCAAGCAATAATTACTCCTTGTCCTAACCCAGATGGGTTGTGCTTTAACATATTTAATTTTGAAAATAATCTCTCTGCAATTAATTCCTAAGCCGGGGAACACACAACAAAAAACCAAAGGCAAAATTGCACTGGAGGTCCCCATCTTTTGCAAAAACTGACAAGTGGGTATCCAATTTAAAATCGTGCACCACGAGTTCCCAAATTTTCAAATTTGTGCACCGAATGTACAGAACGCTAATTGTCGTTAACTTTTTGTTAACTTTCCATCCAAATTGGACAAAAAAGTATAAAAAGACTATTGTACACTTTATTTTACCTCCAACTTTTTTTAAAATACAAGTGTTACTAGCAAATTTAAAAAAATTAAAAATCATAAAAATTAAACCTAATAATTAGATATATGTAAGATAATGCAATATATTTCATCAAAATTACATATTTTTACATCATTTCAAGATATGAACTATGTTTTTATTAACATATATCTGTCAATCTAAAGTCTTTACCTTTTTTAAACAAAAATATCAAAATTTCATAACCTCAAAATGAAAAATTAACGGAAGGGTACATGCGAAATTATCAAAGATACTTGTATGTTATTGTTTTATTAAAAAAAATCACGTGAAATTATGAAATTTTGAGATTTTTTTAAAAAATGTTAAATAAATTTAAGATTGACAATCTCAAAATTTCATAAGTTCACATATATATTTTTTAATAAAGACAATAACATATAAGTATCTTTGATAATTTCACATGTAACCTCCCGTTAATTTTTCATTTTGAGATTATGAAATTTTGATATTTTTGTTAACAAAAATTAAAGAGTTTAAGATTGACGGATATATGCTATAAAAACATATTTCATATCTTGAAATGATGTAAAAATATGTAATTTTGATGAAATATATTGCATTATCTTACATATATCAAATTATGAAATTATATTTTTATTATTTTTAAGTTTTTTAGATTCTTTAGTAGCAGTTGTATTTTAAAAAAAGTTTGAGGTGAAAATAATGAGTATAGTAGTCTTTTATACTTTTCCGTCCAATTTGGATGGAAAGTTAACTGAAAATTAACGGCAGTTAGCGTTGGATACCTTCGATGCACAATTTTAAAAATTTAGGTACCCGTAGTGCACGATTTGAAAATTTAGGTACCCACTTGTTAATTTTGGCAAAACATGGGTACCTCCGATGCTATTTTGCCGAAACCAAAAGTTCAGGGAGGAAATCACGAGTTTTGTAGTACCTAAGGGCAACGTTGCAATTAGTCATATAAATGATTCGCGGGAAACCAACTCCTCCCGGTGCAAGGAGAATGGTTAGTGATATTAGCTAGTACCATTTCATATCTGATCATGTTAGTATTAACTTAGTTTTTTTCTTTTTTGAGAAAATATTTTGTCATCAATCGGGTTTGAACCCGAAATGTCTACCACTTAAGTTACCACCCTAGTTGAGGATGAACTTAGTTATTACCTTTCTTGTTGTCCAAGTATTAATGGCTTTGGGATCAATAATTTGGTGAAAGGCCAAAGAATTTAGCGTTTGGACTCGAATAATCACTGCAGGCACATCTTGAAAGTCAACAATGGCTTTCGCAAATTAAAAAAGAATAAAGAATTGAATGGCAACATGTAAGCATTCAATCTGCAATCAATTTAGCGTTTTCTTTCACGGGTAATTTACACTTTGTACCCTTATGTTATGTTAAATAGGTAATATATACCCTTATTGTTCATGAATTAACACGAGACACTCCTATTTTGTGTCTAAAATTTACACATTGTACCCTTCCGTCAGCAACCGTTAAATGGTTGCGAGCTGATAGTGGGTACACTAGTATATGTGTTTTTATCCCCATTTTGCCCCTTAGTAACATGTGTTGTTCCTTTTATCCTTTAGAATGTCATATACACAAGACTATTTTACGAATTGTACCACTATACACAAGACTATTTTATTCTTTTTTTAGGAATTAGCTATTTTTAGTAATTTACTCTTTTGGATGTCTATAAATACTAAACTAATTTTATCTTATATTTAGACAAGACTAAATATTGCATTCAAGCAATTTTCAAACACCTTTATATTATTTCAGAAAACTCATGGAATGCATAAAGAAGACTCCCTCAGTAACATATATTGTTTCTTTTAACCATGAATCCTAAACCCACGGAATGCACCAAAAACTCAAAACCCACGGTGTTGAGTTCTTCAAATCCATATATAGCATGTCACATGAATCCCTACCAATTTCAGAGAATTTGGCTGCAAAGTCACTGTATGTGACTGATTTTCATTTGCAAGAACCCCAAATTTTTCTAAGTGTTGAAAGCTCATTTTCACCTAACTTTGACTTGCTTAATCTCCCTCAATACTTAAAGTTTATTAGGGTTTCAGTATGTTCTGGAAAGCTTGGAACACCCTCTTCAAGTCCCTACCTTCAGATTTCCTAAACTCTCCCTCATTTTACCACAAATCAACTGTAAAATTTACTAGTTGAGATGATTCCGCTCCACGTTTGACTTTCAATTTTAGCATTCTAAATGACATTTCTAGCCTTAAAGTTCTTCATGAAACTTGTTCGTATTCATATTATGAGTCAAAATATCAAGTTTGACCAATTTTGAATTTTTAAAAACCTTAGTTTGACTGAACTGTATAGAAGGGGTAAAATAGTAATTTCACTTAAGCTTTAGTTTAGAAACTTTGATTTTGTCAGCATGTCTTGTATGATATTTGGAGTACTCATATGTCATTCCCGGCTAGGATTGACCAAGTCCACATTTGGGACCTTTTTGTAGTTTTATTAAACTTTAGGGGGCCTAATTGTAATTTATTGAAAGTTGTAGATTTCAATGCCAAGTTCATATGGAAGAGTTTGGATTCATTTCTTGCATGTTTTTGGGCCAATATGAGTATAATTTGGGTTCTAGGAAGATTCAGACACTGTACTAGACGATTTTGGAGTAGCAGGGGCGTTTTGGTCAGTTGGCTTGCATGACCTGCATTTCATTGCATTCTTGCATACAACCTCATATAGAGAGTATATGCTAAAAGCTTGTATACTTTACTTGTGTATATCCAGTCTTTGTTAAGGATCGTTCGACGTAGACGTATGTATTTGTGCCGCCGCATTGACTGTGAGACCCAGCTTCGTATGAGACAAGTGTTCTCCATGGAGTAATAGCGTTGCATTTCGCTTTTCTTGGCTCAGTGGTAAGTACATATGTGCGGATCTTACTTATCAAAATTTGAGTATTTGTGTGACGAATCGAATGAATATTTTGTTAATTTAAAAAGTATGCAAAGCATGATTTATACTCGAAATTGTTTGTATAAATTGAATCCTCTTTATCAGTCTTGGAACTTTACTTGTCATAAGTTGATAATCTGATTTTTTCTATGGTAAAGAGAATAAATAAAATACTTCTAATAGATTTAGGACGATGTACATAGTTTTGTTTATTATTGGCTCCGGTCGAAGGCGCCAAGCGATCCTCCCGTTACTTACAGCAACTGCCATTGAAGCAATGCTTCCAAAACCTACAAAGTTATTGCGTCCAAGGGGTTTGTAGAGCTATAGAGTGCTACTTATACTTGTAAGGGTTACTACGGTATATGGGTGTAGACACTTACGACACGTATGGTTTTCCGGACTATCGGTACTGGATTGGACTAAATTTCCCGTATAGGATTGGACTGGATTAGCTGAGCTATAATTAATAATGTGTTTGGTTTTGTGCAGTATTAATTCAGTATTAAGGTATAAATAGTCCAATCCAGCTAATACCCTCATGTGAGAGGGTACTAATTTGGGGTATTAAACACCATCTTTTCACTATTTAGTACTGGTATTAAAATTAGTCCAGAACAACCAAACACAGTATTAACTAATACCTGGACTATATTTAGTCCAATCCTAGCTAATACCGCTAATACTGAAAAACCAAACGTACCCTTAAGGCATTTTAGCTATGCATTGTGAGCGGGGATTGACATATGTGCTCCCTTAACGCTCAGGTGAACTAGGGTTTGATAGACCATAGAAGGAACCCTTTATGATTATTTCGTGATCCCTCTGTCTACATCGATCCGCTGGTGGCTCTGGACATGCATTAGCTAAACTTAATGATTAATTGAACTTGAAAGAAAGTTAGCTACTCTATTGATGTTGTTTGTGGCTCTGGATATATATGCCATAATCGAATGAAATGAGTTGAAAAACATTGGCTACTCGTGACTTAATATCGTTATCAGTTCAAACTAACTTGTTTAATGTTGATATTTTACTTGTCTAAGAATATTTGAATACTCGTGGTTTATAAATGTTTTAAAGTTGAGAGTTCTCGCTACGCGATTAATTATAATGGTTCCAAATTGATCCCAATTCTATTATTTATAATTATTTCAAATCTCTTTATCTATTATAACTTATTTTAATGTGCGACTCAATGCTTTACATGTCGTAGTGTGTATTTACTCAGTTCTTACTGATCATTTTCTTCAAAACTGCGCCGGCTTTTGTCATTTTAAAACCGCAGTTCATCAATCAAGGTGGGGGAGGTGGGATTCAAAAATTGAGGATCATCATCAGTATGGGTAGTAACAATTGCAACTATCAGACCAATTCTGGTATGTCATCACTGAGTTGATAGAATTGGTGAATGAAGCCTACATAAGCACGATAACTGTGATTTGGCCTGAAGTGCGTGCGATAACCTTCGACCATGTCAACTAGGCCTGAGGTGCGGTAATAGAATGAAAGGACGGTAAATTCAGACCACCTTCATCGAATGGAAAGGATAAACGATCCCAACCGAACCAATGCATGTGAGAGCTATCCCCTGAGCTTAAAAAGAATCGTGCAAATAACGAGTGTAAATTTGAAGTGCGGTACTAACATGGGAAGGATAGACTATTCCATCCAATCAAGTGCCTACGAGAGCTACCCCGTGAGCTTTAAAATCAAATAACAACGTAGGCAACGTATCACCCCTTTTGGACCACTTAAACAAACATCAAGTGAACGGGCAAAGATCTCAGAGCGCTTCGAATAAAGTTAATCGCCCACCTGTTGATAAAACCGGAGGTCTTCAACTTGTAATTCTTGCCTGCATTCGGTCTAGTAAGAGATGGAAAGCTGCCGAGCTTGGCTTACGCCAAGATATTGGGGCACGAATGTACTGCAAAGGGAATGGTTTAAAGAAGAAGCCCGCCCAAGTAGCAAAACTATTTCACCGGTTGAATGGGAAGGATGAAAACTACTCCGAGTCATGCTAAAGTATTGCCCAGATACGACAGCATATTCTAAGAGAACCTTCTTTGTTGTACCGATAGAGTGCTTACGACCATTACGGAAGAGAAGGCTGTCATCTGCATATTAAAGATGTGTGACAATCGGGGAAGAACAAGTACCTTGGAAAGGAAGAATCTGACGAATTTCGAAAGTACGATGCTCACGCCCGGCTGTTTGCTTCTTGAGCTATGACAAACAAGTTAGGAGAAAGCGGGTCACCCTGACGAACCCCTCTAGAAGCATGAAAGTATCCAAACAGTTGACCCAGTGCAGAAACTGAATACCAGTAATTGGACAAACAAGAGCGAAATAAGTGACGAACAACATCCAAAAAGCCAAACCATTTTAATACAGTAAACAAAAAATTCCAATGAGCTTCCACCATATAAATTAGCAAACTTGTCAGCTAAAACCCGCTGTACAATCCCGTATGCAAAATTACATAAACTTATTGGTCAAAATCGCTAAGGACTTGTGGGAAGCGACTTTCGAAATGAGGACAAACTTTGTGGAAGGTCACCACCGAAGAAGCTCGGAACTGCCACTACTACATCAAGTGAAACAATATCCCAGCAAGCACAGAAAAAATGCCATGTGAACCCATCGGGACCTGGAGCACTGTCCTGTTTGTCCCTCCTCACGTACCGTTGGAATTGCCAACAGGGTGGAAATACAAGGTTCGATTATAAATGCCGAGATAGGATTCAAGAACTATCCACAATCCTCAACTGGCTGAACTGTAATGGTACCCTGAAAGTACACTGCCGCAGCCTCAAAACCTCGAAAAAATCAGATGACTCAGATCCGTTAGGCAAGACAAATTGAAAACTTTGTATCCATTGACGACACTTCTTAATCGTGGCATGAAAGAAACCAGTGTTGCAATTTTCGTCCTTGAGCCAACGAATCTTGGTATTCTACTTAAGAGACTCTCCTCTTGACAATGACCATAGCTGAGCTTTAACTGAGTTGTGCTCCTGGATAGCATCAATAGAAACAAACAATGGTGCATGGTTGGAAATCCCTCTTGCTAAATGAGTAACTGTGATAGAAGGCATATGACTGAAGAAAAAGTACTGAAATCAACACAAGATCCAAACACCAATAAGTGCGGGCTAATCCACCTCGACCATTACCAGCATCAGATAAGCTTGTGACCGTTTTGAAGTCAATAAATTCAGCAGATGAGAGATAATCTAAAGCACCATGACCTGCTAATTCATAAAGTATACATCATATCATTAAAGTCACCTCCAAACCATCAAGGGGGTTGAAACGCATCTAAATCTGCCCATAACAAACGTCTTCCGTATTGAGAGCATGAAGCAGTTAAAAGCTAAGATGTTGACCTGAGGAAGAAACTAAACATATTTTCACTAGGTCCTATGTCGAACAGGGAAAGTTATTACAGAGCATAGAGAAGATAACCAAAGCTTCAGATTGCTTTTACGAGCCCAGCCGCAAGGAAAGAAACTTAAAGAAAAACCAGTTCTTGAAGCAGAGAAGCCGGACTCCAAGTTTTCTTTCTTAGTTCACATGCTCAATTACTTTCTTTCACAAAAGTACAAAATATGTTACAAAATTAATGGAGGTGTATCTATGCCAATAGAGTTTTTTCCTTACAAATAAAATAAAAAATGAAAATATAAACGAGAGTTGGGACCTCAGGGCAGAGGTGTATCTACAGATCTACTTCAATCCAGTTGTGAAACCATTGGTAAGTCACATTCCGGGAAAAATGTCTTTTCACACAACCTGCAAAAATAGTTAAATTAGTAACATTTTTTGCAGAGGACGTGGATAGGCTTCAAATAAGCAAATATGAACGTATTTCAGGCAGTTCATTCCATATGTCTAATAGGTACTTTTGTTCATGTCTGGCATGAATTGGTTTCACAAATATATTCAAGCAATGACAATTCAGATAAATACGTCTTAGTGCACGTATCTTATAATTCGTACCAAAAAGCATGTAAGTTGCAGAATACAAATAGATAACCATAACAATTAGATGATTATCTGATTTAATTAGATGTTAGGGTCTTCTACTACAACTGTTTTTCAGAAAAGAAGACCTCGAGTGCTTTAAGAAGTTAAAGAAAACATATATTCTACAAAGTTCAAACAGACCAAACGTGATTCTCATACATCCTGAGATGCATCAATGGTCTAGTTTCAACAACGTATCTTAAGCTTAGAACACACACACACACACACACACACCAAAAAAAAAATCAAGTCTCAAATACAGCAAGAATTTAAAATTGCTAAAAGAGCAGATGAGTTAAGTTAAACAGAGTAAATCATAACTCAACCAACTGAACGAGATGTTTGGTGCAACATGACCCTTTCTGGTCGAAATTGGAAGAACTGAAATCAAATTTCAGAATTCGAACCGAGATCTTAAACCAGACTGTTTAATTGTCATTGTGCTCCTACAAAGCATTCGCAAAAGATTAATGTGGGCATTATTCATTTAAACAATCTATGGATTGAAAACAACAGTCATTTGAACTTCAGATTCAAATGCCTCTGAGTTCCGATGGAAGAGGAGTTGCAGACAGGGTATGGATTGAGAAGGAAACAAATTTGTTCACGGCTTCAAAACTAATTGAAAATAAAGAACCATGAAGTGACTGAAACAACAGTTGTTTAACTAAGTCAACAAGTGTTTGAAGAATTATCAGCATTCGCAGTTTGTTGAAAAAACTATCAGGATCACCACGGTTCATAGAGAATTTGTTTCTAAGATTATGACAACATCCAAAAGTATCCCATGCGCTTGAGGATATCCACCACCCTATCAAAAGTAAAAGTCTCATATAGATTAACCAAGGGGAACGCAGGATGTAATTAGCAAGACTCTTGTTCTTGCCCCTCGATAATTCTGAAAGAGACCCTAACACTCTTCTTGATGGTGAGCTCGTATCATCTCATCACATAACTAAGTAAATATAACTATTACAAAATATGATAAATAATGAGAATGGTTGAGAGTTAGAGTTGTCCAGTGTGATCAAGGGGTCTAACGTTCGAGACATTCAACAAACTATAGATTCAATCATTTTAATGAAATTCGAGAAACTAAGGGGGGATAAATATAGTCGTAGTTTGTAACAAACCAATCATAATTAACCCAGATTTTTTGGTGTCAAATAGCATACAACTTTATGAACAATGCCACCAAAATATAAATTCAGCAAATCTAAGGATTTAAAATGATGAATAAGATGATACAATACTGGAAAGAAAAAGAAAAACATAATGAGTGGGCTGAGAGATCGATAAACGAGGGAGATTACCTTATTGGAAAACAATGTTCAAGCGGAAAGTGATAACTCCACCGTTGGCACCAGCCATAACCACCATCAACAACCGTCGATGAACACCTCCAGCCCAAATATACCCTTAGAAAGGAACAATAGTACCTATAAGGAAGCCATATTAGGGAACAGTATTAACAAGTAGCAACAAAGAGCGCCATACGGGAATCAGAGCATCATACCCTTAATCACAGAGAACTTTTTTTGTAGGATCAGATTTCTCATCAAGTAGAGGTAAGAAAAGAGGGAACATATGTGGATCAGAGCCTTTTTGCGGAGCTGAATCCCGCAATGTCTACGAAATCGACTACAGCATTTGATTGTTTCGGCTTCAGGATGAAGAAACTTGCTTCTTTCAGTGGCGTCAAAAGGAGCTGTTTAAGTCACTGTTACTCTCATAAGTTATGAATAGGGAGTACGCTTGGAAGAAATCATCCAGCGAGTGTTCGTGGGATGAACATTGACCGGGCCTCAAAATGGTTAGGGCTCCCAAGTAGCCACCTACGGTTGCAAAGTAAATACTAAACACCATACGAAATGCTAATTGGATAAAAGCTGATAAATGAAACAGTAACAAAAGAATTCAGTTGAAACATTTTCTCAAATAGGTAACCTACAAACAAAAATTATGGAAGAAACATAGGAATATTACCCCGGAGTCGCAGTCTGTTGGCGACTTGAACCGGTGACTGCAGGACGGGATGGAACAGTGAATTAGTCATCCTGCAACGATTTACAGCAAATAATTTTTAAATCCCAGACTAACAGCCTAAATAGAAAATACTGGGCATGAAATTACATACACCTGTGTATCAGAAGGGCCCGAATTTCAGGGTATAATTACTTGGACTCGCCGTAGGCGTCGTATCAGAGAGGTTACCAAAGGGCCAAACTCCTTAGGCCATTGGACCGTGTGTTTGAAAACGGTGAGGGCTTCTTTCACCTTTAAGTCTCTGGCTCTGGGGAATTTCAGGAGGAGATGTCACTTCACTCGTCCGTGAGGAGAGGTCTGTGGCTTCAACGGTCTTCACACCATCTTCAAGAGAGAGATGAGGCATGGGCAGGACTTTTGAACTTCAAACCCCTCTCTCATCCAGTTGAGAAGGGAAAAATTTTAATAGAGAAACAGAGAGGCGTCAGATAGGGAGACGGAGACTCAAAGAGATTATTGATTCAGTCAAAGAGTTGTGGCCTTGTAGGTGCCTCATAGAGTTCCAAACAGAATATTATACAACGGCCGAAATTTTTGAAGGGTTAAAATTTGCGTTATTTTAAAATCATGGAGGTCACTGAAAAGTTTGCTACTTTCAATACCAGGTGATATCTGACAGAATAGAGAGGAAACAGGTGATATCAAACCCACGGGTTGACCCGCAGAATGAGTTTACGAGTCTACATGGGCAATCGGGTTGACCCGCTCGAAAACCCGGTGGCTGACAAACCCACAGCAAACCCGTAGCCCTGCGAGTTGACCAACAGGTTTACCGAGTCAACTCATTGTGAAATATGTGTAGCTTTATTAGATTTTTATCTTTTAGTGCACATAAAAATTGGGTATATAGTCACCCACCTTCTAACACTCGTGAACCATTGGACTAATCACAACATTAAGAGATAAACTATCACGACCAATATCCAATCAACCACACTGATGATTGTGTGAATATCAAACAGACCACACACATTAAGATTATATGCAAGTTTTTCTCATTTTTCGAGGGACTTATATAAGAGATGGTTTATGTAGAATTTAACTTAGTAAATTTTAATTACACCCTTCTTAAGACATGTGACTCGATACAAGGAAAAAATATAAATGAATAAATAAATAAATTGGGCTTAATTCTAAAACTTCTAATTTTAAAGCTAGTATTTTCTATTTACAAATGTTGACAATACTATTTCGTACGGAAACAATTTATACACAAAAAATATAGCATTAAATCATTGAAGATTAAAAGACTTCAACTTTTCATAGGTGAAAAGTCCCGTGTACGTAAAAAATGTAAGATTTTAAGTAAAATGTGATCCAGGCGAGTCTCGGGTCACGAGTCGAGTCTACCCACCCTCTACGGGATTATGTTGACTCACGAGTTTGAAAACCTTGCGAAAAATAATAGCAAACCCTACCCTCAACATTCCTAAAACTACAAATGTGACACTGTGACTTGTCAAGCATTAGCTTTTGAGGAAACCTCACTAGATGAGGTGTCACTTAACTAAACATCTCCTAAGCCTATATATACTACCCTAATTGGAAGCCAAATCAGTGGGAAGGAGAAGAAAAATAGAGTATTCTTCAAAGGAAAGGGGACTTTCCAAGAAAGAACCACCACCTCTGCAACGCCACCATCTCTATGCCAATGCCAGAACTGCAGTACCTGGGGGGTGCTCTACAACAGTAGAACAATACCCCTCGATCAATTAGAGGTTATAGGAAGCATCGAGCTCGGAAATTGGATTGGTAAGTGAAGAACCCGAGTTGTGAATTCGCCAAATTGTCATATTTCTTTGTAATTCAGTCTAACTGATTGTATCACGACTCTGAGGTGTTGGCGGACCCAAAAGAACCTGTTTTGGAGAGCTAAAGCGCCAAGAAACTGTAGCTGCCGGAATTTGGGTTCAGTTCCGCCGTAAGGAAACGCCATGGACACCAGGAGTATGATACAACCTCTTGTTCCTTGCTCGTTTTTTAATATGAATATTTCTCTACGCTCCCTAGTGGTATTAGAATCAATTTAGAAGAATCCGCCCAGAATTGGATGAGGTCATGAGGTTGTGTTAGATTCAGTAGCCCGGCATTCTTCCCGCGAGCTTTTATGGTGTGTAAACGTGGGTATAACACTGGTCTCTCAGTCAATTCCAGAGAGACCTTTACCTATATATTCTTGGCTTCAGTGTCTACAAATCGGTAATGATTACGAAGTTTGTCTCTAAGTCACTTAAAATCAACCTGAACTTGGTGAATCAGACTGCTCTGTGCTTGAGGTGTGAAAACTTGCTAGATTGTGGTTGTTGTAATTTGATTGACTTGATTCTTTCTCCTGTGTAATCTCTATAAGATCATCGAACGAACAAGTCAATACAGTTCCTCAATTTGATCTTTAAGCCTCCCAACGACCAACCCAAACATTCTGGGAAATGAGCAGGAGACTTCCTGTTTCCTTGGGCTGTTGAAGTAGCCACCTTTCAGACCCCCATAAATCCTTAATTGCTTGATGGAATTGCAAGATATTTGGTGCTGGTAGCTCGCTCTCTATATCTAGGGTTACAAATCTGGGTTAAATACTCCTAGTAATTCAATCTCTAAGATCTCCAAAACCATTATCGAGTTGATAAGCATAGAGAGGTTTTAACTGACAAGAAGTTGCCTGGGCATTTTGTTCAACTTTCAAGTACGACAACTTTTTATTATGTCATTCAAATCAATTGCTGTTTGTTGCTGTATGTAGCTATATAACTTTCGTATAGATTTCTTCATCAAAAGCAGTCTCCAACAGATCTCAAAACAAGGGTGAAGTTACTATAAAACTCTGCAAATCATGGATAATCAAAATTTTGAGTGAACCGTAGCAGCTTCTGACTTTTGTTTTTCTCTCATAAATTGATGAAATGAACTACCAATTGAATCTGTGCATTCTGGGATCATGACACCACGACTCTTTATTGAATTCAACACCTAATTCATTTTCTTAAGCACACGGAGTCTTGATTGAACTGGCTGTTTGAAAAATGTTCCTGAGAGACATTCACCCCTTCCCCTTAAATTTAGTCAACTTCATCACTTGATATCTTGCTCAACAATAACCAAACTGAACCATATTCGCACCTGAGCACTCATAGCACATTCCACTATATAAATGAGTGGAACTCTTGGACTGAGTCATAAAACAGTTCCAAATTCCCTCCAAAGTTGTTTCATGATATAGTCAGATCTGGGCAGCCAACTTCTTACGATTTTCTTTCTACTTTTGGAGCTGATACCTCTCTAACAACTCGATCAAATTAATCTGAAACATGAACCTGGGTAATCCCTGATCCAAATACTACCAGTTCATGTCAAGGGATCCTCTTGGATCTATCACTTGCGGGGCCAAATCTAGTTCCAAAGTTGCTATACTGAAATTGACTATAAGCATTCAAATATTTTAAGTGTTGAAATAGTTTGGAACCTGCCATCTTTGGCATATCATAACTCACTGAATGCAATTTCAAATTACAATCCACTTTATGCGTTGATTAGATGGTGCCAAATACTCCAAATCATCCTTTATGACTCGTGATCCAAATCCTAACGGATTTTCCTCAGTTCTAGTTTAAAGTAGCCAAGAAACTCTAAAAACTATGAAAACTGGAGTAAAACAGCAAACTTCTGTTGATTATAACTCATTGAATACTAGATGGAATTGCATTCTACCTTCTCTTATGAAAAGCAAGTAGATAATACTTCAATTTACTCCTAGATATGAATTTTACTATTCCTATCAGATTTCTCAGAAATCATGCACAAATTAGCAGCCTTGAATGTTAAAAACTCCTGAAAATTTCTAAGTGTTGGACAATGATTTTCATTCAACTTTGACTGATCATATCTCCCTGGGTTCTTTTGAGTTTCTGAGAGGTCAAACTTGTACTAGAAACTTGGGAATACAATCTTTAAGAGCTTATTTTTAAATTCTGAAATCTCTTTTTATCTCAATTGACCAGAAACTGGCTGTGCAGTTAACTAGTTAGGTATCTCTTCCGCGATTCCGACTAATCTTGATTCTTAAACATAATTCAGCTAACGGTGGTAACTAATAAAAAAAGCAGCTTACAACTCTCAAGGGATCGGAGTTTTATGCAATCAGATATGTCACTGAAGATCCGGAGTCCACAATTGTCCATTTCTACTTCCTTGTGAAATCTTGTTGGATCAATCGGCAATTGTTGCCCATTGACAACAATCTTTTGTATGGATACTGGGTAGTGAGACTGAAAAGTTACAACCTATGAGTCAAACTATAATCCAAAAACACTACAATCATCATTTAAAATAAACCATGTAGTGTAATTTAGAGAAATGATACTTAGAGCGGACAAAAGGGATACATCTTTGAATGCACCACCTTTCTTAGAATGAGTTACCACTCCCATTGTTGTCCCCACTAGAAGAACCAGTACACTCTAGGGATGAATCGGTAAGAAGAGAGTTGTGATGTGATGAAAGGGCACAAGGGCTGAGCCCAAGGACCCCTCCAATCTCAAATGTTAGAAAAAGCTGCAAACCCCAATATATTGGTACTACACCTGATTTGGACATTCCTTCGTCAGAGCTTAGATTTACCTACACTAATTCTCTCTCGGATGATCCTGCATGCACTCCCGGGCCTCCCCTGATTTATCTACCATATCTTCTTCCCTTAGATTATCCATATTTCCCTTGCCTTTGCTCGCTGAGGACTCTACATGTTCTACCTCATCTTACGCGAAGCCACCCTCACACATATCCAATTCCCCAACGACGTCTTCATTGATTTCTTTTTTCTGTGGAGACATTGAACCTGTTGCTGATTCGTTCAGCATGACATGATACCCAAAGAATTTTGCCTGTAACATGAGTCCACTCTTCTATGAATGGTCTAGGGTTTTGGATCAATAGTGACTACTCTATTTCCTAACTGCGTTCAAGCATTGATATAGCTCAAAGGTGCAGCAGAGTACCTATGCAGCCAAGATCGCTCTAAAATAACATGATAATTGACATTCATTTCAATAAATGAAATCTTACCGGTTCGCTCATTGGACCAACCCTCATTCTCAAAGAAATCTTACGCATTGTTTCCACCAATTTCCCTCAAAATGCATGGATGACACCATCATCCTTCTTCAGAGCCACTCTAGGAATAACCATCAGACCATAAGTGGATCGCGGCATGATATTCAAAGAAGATCCACCATAAAGAAATGCTCGCGAGAATTCCAAACTCTTAATATTTATAGTCAAATATAAAGGCATGTAATGCAGAAAAGCATATCCCATATTCATCTCATCAAACGTGACGACAAGATCCTTGCAACACCAAAGAAATCTCTAAAAGTTTAAGATCCTTGCAACACCTCAGGTGTACGCTCACTAGAGGTGTAGTACAAATATATCAGGATTTACTGCTTTTCTAGTTTATGAGATTAAAGGGGGTCCTTGGGCTCAACCCATATTCCCGCTTCATCACATCACAACTCTCATCACATGGGGTTTATCCCTAGAGTGTACTGGTGCTTGCAGGGGGCTTCAAAAGAAAGGTGGTGCATGGGAAGATGTACCCCTTTCGTCTGCTCTATTTGTGCTTTCTTTTATATCTCTAAATTACATTACTTTATTTATTTTAAATTACTATATGATTATTAAATCTTAGATTAACTCGTAGTTGTAACTTTCAGGTATCACTATCAAGCATCCCTACAAAATATTGTTGTCAATTGACAATCATTGCCAATCAATACAACAATATTCACAAAGAAACAGAAAGGGACAATTGTGGACTACGGATCATCCATGTCCTATCTAATCGCAGAAGGCTACGATCTTCTCTAAAAAGTTGTAAGCTCCCTTTTTCATTAGTTACCACAGTATGCTCAATCGTGTTCATGACTGATAGAAACCTTGAAATAAGTCCCTAACCCAAAAATCATTAATAAAAGAAATGTAAAAGATTGCTTTGCACCCCCAATGTATGGGGCAAGTGCTAATTTCCCATTCTTATCTCTAATGTTTATGTTAAATTGCTACTTCCATCCATTTTGGACGTTAAACTGTCCATATGAGTGCTAAGATGATAAATACGCATCAAATGTTGGTCAATCAAGATTTATATCTTGCGTATTAGAAATATCATATTACTATTCTATTCATGCACTCATCATCCATTCATTGTTCTCTTCTCTTAAACATTGCACCATGGCTGCTTAGCCCAGCCAGACAACCCAAAGCATCCCTGCTCTACACATTTATCTGCTCTACCAAATCTTTGCGGTAACTACCCAAATCTCGTTCTATCTACATTACCCAACGATTCCAAGAGAAAAGCTTTATCTTATTCCATCACCCCAAAAATTGTCTTTGGTCTAAACTACACACTATCGCTAACATTGTCACCAATTAAAGGATAGGAGGTGAGATAGGCTTATACCTCACAAACATGCATCCCGATCAAAGAGAAAGTGGCTGAGTTCAGAAGTTCAAAATCCCTGAATTCTCTTCAAATACCCGAGTTTCTACAATCAACTGTGTTATCAGCATGCAAAAAAAAAATACACCCACAACATTTTAGGTGAGTATAAATTAACCCTTCTACGCGTTTGAAATAGCCTTTATGCGGAAGAGGCCTCGCACCAGAGACTAGACCTCCCAGAACGTAAATCTTCAACACTGATTTCTAGCCATAAGACCCAAAGCCATAAGAAAAACCCAACCAGGAAACCACCATATAAACAATATCAACAACGAACATGGGCAACCATTAGTTCAAGACCCATATGCTTAATCTTTTTAACTCTGTCACAACGGTAACATACATATCCCTTTCTCTATAATGCTGAAAAATCACCTTAGAATTGCAACAAAAATTAATCATCGACCATCGAGCGCCTAAACATATTTTAGACACCATCGTGTTTAACATTGTATAAAAATAAAAATCCCCAAATTTATTTGGACTTTCCAGAAAACAGACGAGAGCAACACAAGACCATGGTGATGAGACGGGACAGTGAATTTGGGTACTTTTGAAGCCTTGATATTTGGTACAAGAGGTGTAAAAGCTTTGATAATCATGTTGTAGTTGATGGTCATGTTACCATCGGTGTCTATAGCACGGTCGTGATGTTGGTCTAATAGGTTCAAGAGGTGGGATCAAATAGACATGGATAGAGATACAAGAGAGGCATGAAGATGATAGGTTATAGCAGAGGTGGTGATCATAGTAGGTATGGCAGCCAAAGGTGGAGTTTATAGCAAGTGAGTTGCTACCTCCAACATAAGATGAGACCCAAGCATTGGGAACAGGCAATTTAATTTAGGGTAAAAGACACTAACCACCCCTAAGTTTTGGATTAAATCCTCCCACACTTTGCACTTTTTTCTGATGGGGCTGTAAATTAACATACCCGACAGAAAGACTATTTTACCCCTTGAATGTTAGAAAATTACACCCTATATATTACTCTTCCATTCATTCACCTCATTTCTAAACCTAATTCATCTCTCTTCCCCTCTTTCTCTCTGTCCCCTCTCTCTCCCAGTCGGCAGACCCAACACAAAACCCAAACCACCACCGCCAGAACACCACCACCCCTACCACCACCATGGGTCATGAATTCGACGCCGGTGGATCTCGATTCAGCCTAAAGATTCGAAATTTGAAAATGGGTTCGTGGAATTGAGAGGTCGTGGAGGACGCCAGCAGCACACCGGAGGCAGCCCCCGGCCAGGAGGAGCCCGACCAGCATCCACCACCATGTCTCTTCTCTTATCCTCTCCACCCCACCACGAAATCCACCGCCCACCTCACCAGATCAAAACCTAGTGGGTGGCGGCTGTGGGTGGTTGCGGATCTGGGCGAAGTTGGAGAAGGAGGTCTGGTGCTGGGTTTGTCTTCTTGCTACTGGGTTTCTTGCGGCCATGGCTGTTGTGTGGCCGTGGGTGTAATGATGGGCTGTGGGTGAAACATCAAGAGGCAGAGCAACGAACCTCCAGAGCCTCCAGAGTAGTAAGGATTCAATTGGTGGGGGCTTCCATTGGAGGGTCTCCCTACCAATGCCTTTCTTCAACTCAACCGTTACGGTTTCTAAGGTTCATCGGAGGATAGAACTCATAGCTTCAGTACAGCTTTGAATATGCCTAAGGGGATACCTCACCTGTTAACCTCGCTTGGCGTATCACCGGTAAATACTCTCTTTTTACAGATGTTCTGGGAAAAAAAATTATCATGAGTTATGAAATTGGGGTTGATATCTCTTTTGTGATTTCAAGTTTTTCTCTTTTGTGATTTCAAATTTTGATTTCAATCTTGCCCAAGTTGATCGATTACTCTATTAGTTCCTCTAGGTAGAATTGATGTATTTTTTTTTACTAGAAAGATTAAAATTTAAACGTAATATGCGCGAGAAGGATAAGGATAATACTACATCTAAAGAGAACTTTTAACAGGAAAGAAATTATTAATGAATAGCAAGTAAATAGGGAATGAGAAATACTTTCTGGTCAGATTCAACAGTTGGCGACTTGGCTGTGTTGGAATATTGATGGTGATAGGGGCAAATGAGGATGTCCAGAGAGTAAAGAGATGAAGACAGAACAAAGAAAGGTGCACTAGTGATTACATACTGGCAAAAGTGGGATTCTCGTAAAGAGTTGATGTGGGTAGTACGGTTATTAGTATTAACATCATTGTCCTTTATCAAATGGCCTTATGTAACTGGGACCCAACCACGATAGTTCTCTCCTTCGTCAGGAGTATCATAAAGGACCTAGCACCTAATGGGCTCATTTCAATGCAGAGCAATAAATTTAAACCTACCCGTCACCAACAACACTGTCAAAAAATGCAAGAACTGCTGCAAGAGCACATGGGCTCATTTCAATGCATCGCAGTAAATTTAATCCTACCCGTCCAACTACACAGTCAAAGAACTGCTACAAGAGCACAGGGTTCATTTTAATCCACTGCAGTAAAATTAATCCTACCTGTCCACCATCTACACAGTCCCAATAATAGTATCAAATTCAATCCGACAGCAAAGAAAAATCCCAAACGGCCTAGATGGACCCCACTTCAAATCACGTGAGCACTGACCACATAGAGTCGTATGAGAACTCTGGTGTGGCAAGATACGATGGGGTGCGACCATAGCCAAAAGATATTCACATGACATAGCCGTGTTCTAGTAGTGATCACAGATCGTTATCGGTATAGAATATAAATCAATCACAATACAATCGGTAAGTCATCGACCGAAGACCTACACAAAAATCGATCGACACCATTCGTTTCTGGCAAAAAAGGCGAGAGATATTGACGTACCTGGCCAAGAGAGAAATTGCAACTCAGCTTTGTGCCAATCCCACGAAATTAGAGCAACCACAATAAGCTCCATTATGGAGACCCATCCACCAACTCCTGATAACGAAGACAAACCCATAAATTTCTTCAAAATCGCGTCTTTAGGTAGAAGAAAGCTCAATCAGCACTACCCAAATAAAAATATGCAAAGTCACAATCGGCGCTACCCAAATAAAAATATGCAATACATCACATTTTTACAAACATAACGTATATGCACTTCTATTTTTACAAAATTCACATTGCAAATGAAGTCTTGACTTGCTGGAAGATAAAACTTACTACCAAGTACCAACTGATATGGCCAGTCGCTAGTTTATGGAAGATATCCGCAGGCGTAGTATTTAGCAAACTAATCATCACTATTTTCACAAGAAAATGGCATTTAACACATGGGGGGATACAAATTGATCAATTTCACTGTGAGATGAATATGCTAAAGAGACCCTTGAGGACCCACCTCGTCAAAGATACGTCTGACCAAATCAAATTTTATGACAAATAAGTGAACTTCAGAAGTAACAATAAAAAACAGAAACTGTACCTCTGTTTATGAATAGATTAGCTAAACCTTCAATGAAGTATGTTGTTGTGTTGGGAATGAGATACATGAAAGAATGTTGTTGAAGCCATTGCTCCAAGAGACGCAAATCTAACAAACTGAAAGTTTATATAGTGAACTTTGAACAACATGAAAGTTTATTTAACAAACTGGAAAACTTGAAGAGATAAATTTTCTTTGTTCAATTTGTTTCCTCCGTTAATTTTTTGTTTTGCGTAAAGTCTTCTGTTTGTTTTTCAAACTGGCATGAATACCCTCGTCTTACTCGCAACTTTAACTTAATGTTACAGGCATGACGTACTTGATTTTTTATTTTTTTATTTTCTTTAGAAGAAGTACTTGACTATTATAATGGTGAATCATCCAAGAGAGTCGACATTACGCAACATCAAGTACTTGAGAATCTAACAATCAAAATTGTCCTTATTTTAACAAAATATCCAGTGAGTGTACTGATCGAAAGCACATAATATGACTGAATGATCGACACAAAGCACATAAGAGCCTGACTAAGATATAAATCCCTGGCAAAAATATATTGACTGAGAAGACGAAGCATACCTGGAGCGCAAGATAGGTCCAGAAGCCGGAGAGAGAACGCACAGAAGTGGGAGAGAGAGAGACACACAGTGAGCATTGCATTCCCCGCATTGATACCTTCAAACCTAAGACTTCCATGAGAGCTGAAGAATAGCTGACCAAAAAGCCATTTTGTTTGGGTCAGAAGACATGAGAGTTGAAGAAAAAGTAACAAAAAAATGTTTGCAGTTCACCTTCACCCAAACAAAGCAAAACAGCTCTTCCCAGAAAACCAACAGAACTTGGTATTAACAAAACCGAAGGATTATGATATTAGAATTGCTCCATTGACCTTGATAAAGTGCACCAGTATGGAGAATCAATATCAAGTCCTTCCCTTCAAGATAACACCGAGGCGAACTGAGAAACAATACATGTATTTTACACTGTCATACATAGGGAGATCCACATATGGAGCTATGAATGTGCAATCGTGACCCCGCTAATACGTCGGGACATAAACCTGTAGAGCAAACACAATAGCTCCCGATTTGAGAAATTCACAGCAACTGATTCAGCTTTTGAGAAAAACTTGATAGCAACAGTGCAACTCCTAAAATATTGAACTGAATCATTGAAGGATGTGTGTCAAGTAACATGATTAGGAATCCAGAAAAATAACAGATGTGGTGTGTGGCATGTAGAAGTATAAAAATTCTTGAGATAGCCAAGAGTCAACTGGGAGCAAAAACAATTCCTACAACTAAATGGTCTTATTTTAAGAAAGAATATATTGTATTAGGACAACAGTGAAGGTTATAACGTAAACATGGCAATCTAAATTATTGCTAGTATCATATATCCAAACAACTTAACTCAGATAATATATTACATGAATGGCTACAGAACATGGTATAAGAAATTAATATACACAATAAACCAAATAGACGCGTTAATCATATACAATCATGCATCATACTTGTTTGCTCCGTTTTATAAAGCTATGGCTTCATCCCAATGTTGTCCATACACCTCCCATTGTAAGACTGTATCTCCTATGAATCACTTTCATCTATTTAATTCATGTCTCTACCATCTCTAGTTGTTTTTCTCTTCTGTGATTTCAAATTTTGATTTCATCTTGCCCAAGTTGATCTATTAGTTCCTCTAGGAAGAATTGATGTATTTTTACTGGAAAGACTAAAATTTAAAAGTAATATGCGCGAGAAAGATAAGGATAATACAACATACGAAGAGAAAACATTTAAGAGGAAAGAAATGACTATTGAATAGGAAGTATCGAGGGAATGAGAAATACTTTCTGGTCAGATTCAACAGTTGGCGACTTGGCTGTGTTGGAGTATTGACGGTGATAGGGGCAAATGAGAAAGTCCGGAGAGTAAAGAGATGAAGACATAACAAAGAAAGGTGCACTAGTGATTAAATACAGGCAAAAGTGGGATTCTCGTAAAGAGTTCATGTGGGTAGTAATGTTATTGGTATAAACATCACTGCCCTTTATCAAATGGCCTTATGTAACTGGGACCCAACCATAATAATTCTCTCCTTCATCAGGAGTATCATATAAGCTGACTTGCGAGTCATGCCTCCCAAAGACAGAAAACAATGTCAACAACTAACATCAGCTTCCAATTAGTGCAATCTCTTCCTCTATGGGCACCCATTAGTTCAAGACCCACATGCTTAATTGCTTTAACTCCACAACTGTAATATACATCATCCTTTTCTCTATAATGACATAAAATCCCCTTAGAATTGCAACAAAAATTAACCATCAACCATCGAGCGCCTAAACATAGTTTAGACACCATCGCCAATCGTTGAACTTGCTATAAAAATCCCGAAAATTATTTGGACTTTGTTCAATTTCATAAGTCAGACGAGAGCACTACAAGAGCATGGTGATGAGATAGGAAGGTGAATTTGGGTACTTGTGAAGCCTTGATATTTGGTACAAGAGGTGTAAAAACTTTGATAATCATGTTGAAGTTGATGGTCATGTTACCATCGGTGTCTATAGCACGGTGGTATGTTGTTCTTATAGGTCCAAGAGGTGAGATCAAATAGACATGGATAAAGGGAGGCATGAAGATGATACTTTATGGCGGAATTGGTGATCATAGTAGGTATGGCAGTCAACAGCCGAGTTTCTAGCAGGTGAGTTGCTACCTCCAACAGAAGATGGGACCTAAGCGTGAGCGACAACGGGAATAGGTAATCTAATTTATTAATACACTACTTCTGGTAGAGAAAAGGCACCCCATGTACTCTCCAGTCAATTATTCTTAACAAATTACACTATTATGTGGTGGTCTTTATAAATTTTGACACCCCATATCTTAAGTGCCATACATGAACTTCAACAGTAGTGTAACAGGAATTATTAATCACAAATGGAATATAGAAGTAAGGAACAAACTGAAAATTTGAAACATGAGGGAGCAAATTGATTCTCACCCCATACATAACGGGTGAAACTATTTTTGCCAAATGATTAAAGAAATTAACAATTCGGGTGGAAGGGTTTGCGTTTGTAGGCTCTGATTGTGTCACCCTACCGGAAGATAGCAGAAAACGGAGAGTTTTTAAGGCAATAATCAACTTTGCAGTTCCTCTTCTCTATCATGCCACCATGCAGTTTCTTAGACAAACACTTGTGAGAAAATAAAAATTATCCGAGATCAAGCATTATAAGGTCATTTAGACGTTTATAGTCAATGTCTTGAAAATCACTACATAGTCAATCACATTCCTATGGGATATATACAGCGACAACCAAGGTTAGCTATCATCTCAAAGGAACTCTTCAGTTCCCGGTCTCCAGATTAGAAGAACATTGTCCATTAACTACTACATTTTGTTTTTTGATAAGTTGAATAGTATGGAGCACTTTTCATGAGCTTCCACGCACCTAGACTAATCCTACGGGGAAGAATCCATTGTCATGCCTTGAAAGATACTTTGACTTAGGTTGTTTCTTTTTTGTAGCAGATTCATTACTATTCCGTAGCAAATGAACATCTACCGAAAATTAAACTATTGAGTATTATAGACTACTACTGCAAACAGCCTCGGGTTGATTGCAGTGTGATGAAGCCATGGGGAATATAATTTCAGCATAACAACATTTCTGCCCGTGCATCTGTGGTCTTGTTGTATATCGGTATACCCATCGATGTAGGCCACATGAAATATCTAGATCGCAGTATGTTAGGACAGCGCTTGGTACAGGTCCTTTAAGTTGAATGTACTATATCTCTCTCCCCCAATTTGTTCAATTACCATGGGAAGCAACAACCAGTATCATAGTAAAAATGAGTGTCCTTATCTATCCATTAATTCATCTTTTGGTTTGTGAATGAAATCAAAACATTTTCTTCTTCTATTTTCATATTGACAAAAGTCTCTGATATCTATGCTGTATAACTATTCTAACAAAATCAAAGTCAGTCAAGTATTGCTCTCACTGAGACGACATCCTATATAAAGTTATACTATTCGGCATTCGCACAGCACAGACAGCTTCCCCGTTTGATTATATAACAAATTAAATGGAGGAATATGCTATCCGGCTATCCCAAAGATATACAGACCCTATCAAACACAACTTAACAAACCTAACTGTCGGAAAACAAATAAGATTCCCTACTATGGAAATATTAAACCCTTAGGAAACATTGACACATAATCAAAATCACTAAAAGTATATGTCCAAAATTCTGTCCCTTTAGAATTATTTTTGTATAAAGACATTAAAATTATTATTATTTTGAGATTTTTAGCTGTATAATTCCTAACAAACGAAGATTTCCAGTCTGCTAATTTTCAGCTTAGAACTTTGCGTCATAACAAACAAAATTCTCTAAAAAGACAGATGTTACCCGACATGCACTTATGGTTATTATGTTCTTAACTTTTATGGCGATTTTCTGTTGTCCCCACGATTTCTTTCGCCAAACACACGAAATGAAATCAGTGATGGACTATTTTCCCTTACAAAGATAATGACTTTGTTTGACCACACCACCTCTCTATCTCCCGGGTATCTATTTGTTTCTTCTCAAGATCAAGCCCACCCAAAACAGAGCATCGATCTTATCAAGATCAAGCCCTCCCAAAACAGAGCATCAACACTTGATCCAATTGACCGAAAATCAAAAACCGCCGTCCATCACCACCACGACCTTTCTCTCCGACCATCAACGCCAGTGGCAAAACCACCCACATCTCTTCGCCACTAACGCCAAAACCACCCACATCTCTTCACCTTCACTCCCCCCATCTGAGAACCAAGCATAGAGTTAGTTGGTTAGAGGCAGAGCAATAAGAACTAGAGATTTTAGCTTCCTGACCTTGAGATCATTGCCAAGGATCAATGATATCAACAAGAGATTCATGCAATAGTCTACAATTAGGGAATATGCACCACACCTCCCATTGTCAGATTGTATCTCCTTTGGTTCACTTTCATCTATCTAATTCATGTCTCAACTATCTCTTGTTGTTTTTCTCTTTTGTGATTTCAAATTTTAATTTCAATCTTGCTCTAGTTGATCTACTAGTTCCTCTAGGTAGAATTGATGTATTTTCACAGGAAAGATTAAAATTTAAAAGTAATATGCGCAAGAAGGATAAGGATAATACTATATATGAAGAGAAAACTTTTAAGAGGAAAGAAATGACTATCGAATATCAAGTAATGAGGGAATGAGAAATACTTTCTGGTCAGACTCACCAGTTGGCGGTCGGAGTATTGACGGTGAAAGGGGCAAATGAGGTAGTCCAGAGAGCAAAGAGATGAAGACGGAACAAAGAAAGGTGCACTAGTGATTACAAAGGGAAAAGGTGGGATTTTCGTAAAGAGTTCATGTGGGTAGTAATGGTATTGTTATAAACATCTCTGCCCTTTATCAAATGGCCTTATGTAACTGGGACCCAACCATGATAGTTCTCTCCTTCAGGAGTATCATAAAGGACCTAGCACCTAGGCACAATAAAGAGCAACACATGCAGTAAATTTACTCCTACCATACCTGTCACCAACTACACAGTTAAAGAGCAGTTGCAAGAGAACATGGGTTCACTTCAATGCATTGCAGTAAATTTAAACCTACCCATCCACCAACTACAGAGTCCTAATAATAGTACTACTATCAAATTAAATCCGACGGCAATTGAAAACCCCAAATGACCTAGATGGACTACACTTCAAATCACATAAGCAGTGACCACAAAAAAAAAAGTCATATGAGAACTCTGACGTGGAAAGATACGGTGAAGTGCGACCATAGCCAAAAGATACTCACATGACATAGTCGTGTTCTAGTAGTGATCACAGATCATCATTCGAATAAAATATATATCAATCACAATCCAATCGGACGGTCATCGACCACAGACCTACACAAAAATCATTGGACACCGCTCGTTTATGAAAAAAAGGTGAGAGATATTGACGTACCTCGACGACAAGAGAAATTGCAACTCAGCTTAGTGTGAATCCCACGAAATCAGAGCAACCACAACAAGCTTCCTCTTATGGCGACCCATCCGCCAACTCCTGAGAACGAAGACAAACCCATAAATTTCTTCAAAATCGCGACTATAGGTAGAAGAAAACTCAATCGGCACTACCCAAATAGAAGTATGGAAAGTCACAATGCAGTCAGAAATCTGATTGTATGACCTCTTTCATCTTTCTGTTGGCTGTGATAGCCTATTAATGAAATTGCTTAAGTTTTTTCAAAAAAAAAAATATAAAAATATGCTAAGTCACAATAAACTCCTCTTTGATATGATACATAAATACATCACATTTTTACAAACGTAACGTATATGCAGTTCTATTTAAACAAAATTCACATTGCAAATGAGGTCTTCACAGCAAACTAATCATCGCTATTTTCACAACACAATGGCATTTAACGCATGTCACGTGGGGGATACAAATTAATCAAATTCACTGTGAGATGAGTATGCCAAAGAGACCCTCGAGGTTCCTATCTAGTCAAATATCCGTCTCACCAAATCAAATTTTGTGTCAATAAGTGAACTCTTCAGAAGTAACAATAAAGAACTGAAACCGCTACCTCTGTTTAATGAATAGATTTAGCTAAAGTTTCAATGAAGTATATTGTAGTGTTGGGAATGAGATATATGAAGGAATGCTGTTGAAGCTATTGCTCCGAAAGACAAAAAAATTTAACAAACTGAAAGTTTATATAATGAATTTTGAACAACATGAAAGTTTATTTAAAAAACTGGAATACATTAAGAGATAAATTTTCTTTGTTTAAAGACTTCCATTTGTTTTTCAAACTGGCATGAATACCATCATCTTACTTGCAACTTTGACTTAATGTTACTGGCATGAAGTACTTGATTTTTTTAGAATGAGTACTTGATTATTATAGTGGCAAATCATCCAAGAGAGTCGGCATTACACAACATCAAGTACTTGAGGATTTCACGATCAAAACTATTCAAAATCTTAACAACAAATCCAGTGATTATACTGATCGAAAGCACATAAGATGATTCAATAAACACAATGCGCATAAGAGCCTGACTAACATATATATCCCTGGCAAAAATATATTGACTGAGAAGACAAAGCGTACCTGGAGTGCGAGATAGGTCCAGAAGCCGGAGAGAGACGCACAGACTTCAATGAGGGCTGAAGAATAGCTGACCAAAAAGCCATTTTGTTTTGGTCAGACATGAAGGTTGAAGAAAAACTAACAAAAAACAAATGTATGGAGTTCACCTTTAAATACAACCCAAACAAAAGCAAAACAGCTCTTCCCAGAAAACCAGCAGAACTTGGTATTAACAAAACCGAAGGATTATGATCTTAGAATTGCCCCATTGACCTTGATAAAGTGCACCAGTATGGAGAATTAATATCAATTCCTTCCTTTCAAGATAACACCGGGGCGAACTGAGAAACCATACGTGTATTTTCCACTGTCATACATAGGGAGATTCACATATGGAGCTATGAATGTGCAATCATGACCCGCTAATACGTCGGGACATAAACCTGTAGAGCAAACACAGTAGCTCCCAATTTGAGAAATTCACAGCAACAGATTCAGTTTTTGAGAAAAATTTCATAGCAGCAGTGCAACACCTAAAATATGGAACTGAATCTTTGAGGGATGTGTGTCAAGTAACATGTTTAGGAAGCCTGAAAAATAACAGATGTGGTGTGTGGCATGTAGAAGTATAAAAATTCCTGAGATGGTCAAGAGTCAACTGGGAGCATAGACAATTCCTACAACCAAGTAGTCTTATTTTAAGAGACAATATATTATATTAGGACAACAGTGAAGGTTATAACGTAAACATGGCAATCTATATTATTGCTAGTATCATATATCCAAACAACTTAACTCAGATAATATATTAGATGAATGGCTACAGAACATGGTATAAGAAATTAATATACACAATAAACCAAGTAGACGGGTTAATCATATACAATCATGCATCATACTTGTTTGCTCTGTTTTATAAAGCTATGGCTTCATCCCAATGTTGTCTATGCACCTCCCATCGTAAGATTGTATCTCCTATGAATCACTTTCATCTATTTAATTCATGTCTCTACCATCTCTAGTTGTTTTTCTCTTCTGTGATTTCAAATTTTGATTTCATCTTGCCCAAGTTGATCTATTAGTTCCTCTAGGAAGAATTGATGTATTTTTACTGGAAAGACTAACATTTAAAAGTAATATGCGCGAGAACGATAAGGATAACACAACATACGAAGAGAAAACATTTAAGAGGAAAGAAATGACTATTGAATAGCAAGTATCGAGGGAATGAGAAATACTTTCTGGTCAGATTCAACAGTTGGCGACTTGGCTGTGTTGGAGTATTGACGGTGATAGGGGCAAATGAGAAAGTCCGGAGAGTAAAGAGATGAAGACAGAACAAAGAAAGGTGTACTAGTGATTAAATACAGGCAAAAGTGGGATTCTCGTAAAGAGTTCATGTGGGTAGTAATGTTATTGGTATAAACATCACTGCCTTTATCAAATGGCCTTATGTAACTGGGACCCAACCATAATAGTTCTCTCCTTCATCAGGAGTATCATAAAGGACCTAGCAACCTAATGGGCTCATTTCAATGCACAGCAATAAATTTAAACCTACCCGTCACCAACTACACAGTCAAAGAATGAAAGAACTGCTGCAAGAGCACATGGGCTCATTACAATGCATCGCAGTAAATTTAATCCTACCTGTCCACCAACTACACAGTCCCAATAATAGTATCAAATTCAATCCGACGGCAAAGAAAAATCCCAAACGGCCTAGATGGACCCCACTTCAAATCACGTGAGCAGTGACCACAAAAAAGAGTCGTATGAGAACTCTGGTGTGGCAAGATACGGTGGGGTGCGACCATAACCAAAAGATATTCACATGACATAGCCGTGTTCTAGTAGTGATCACAGATCGATATCGGTATAGAATATAAATCAATACAATCGGACGGTCATCGACCGATGACCTACACAAAAATCGATCGACACCATTCGTTTCTGGCAAAAAAAGGCGAGAGATATTGACATACCTGGCCGAAGAGAGAAATTGCCATCAGCTTAGTGTCAATCCCACGAAATTAGAGCAACCACAATAAGCTTCCTTAAGGCGACCCATGCCCCAACTCCTGGGAACGAAGACAAACCCATAAATTACTTCAAAATTTTGTCATTAGGTAGAAGAAAGCTCAATCGGCACTACCCAAATAAAAATATGCAAAGTCACAATCGGCGCTAACCAAATAAATATATGCAATACATCACATTTTTACAAACATAACGTATATGCACATCTATTTTTACAAAATTCACATTGCAAATGAAGTCTTGACTTGCTGGCAGATAAAACTTACTCCCAACTGATATGGCCAGTCGCTAGTGTATTGACTTGCTGGAAGATATCCGCAGAGACCGTAGTATCTAGCAAACTAATCATCACTATTTTCACAACAAAATGGCATTTAACGCATGGGGGGATACAAATTGATCAATTTCACTGTGAGATGAGTAAGCTAAAAAGACCCTTGAGGTCTAACTCCTACCTAGTCAAAGATCTGTCTGACCAAATCAAATTTTATGTCAAATAAGTGAACTTCTTCAGAAGAACAATAAAGAACTGAAACTGTTTATGAATAGATTAGCTAAACCTTCAATGAAGTATATTGTTGTGTTGGGAATGAGACACATGACGGAATGTTGTTAAAGCTATTGCTCCAAAAGACGGAAATTTAACAAACTGAAAGTTTATATAATGAGCTTTGAACAACATGAAAGTTTATCTAACAAACTGGAAAACTTAAAGAGATAAAATTTTCTTAGTTCAATTTTTTTCCTCTGTTAATTTTTGTTTTTCTTAAAGTCATCTGTTTGTTTTACAAACTGGCACGAATACCCTCATCTTACTCGCAACTTTGACTCAATGTTACTGGCATGAAGTACTTGATTTTTTATTTCTTTAGAAGAAGTACTTGATTATAATAATGGTAAATCATCCAAGAGAGTCGACATTACGTAACATCAAGTAGTTGAGGATCTAACTATCAAAATTTTCCTAAACAATCCAGTGAGTATACTGATCGAAAGCACATAAGGTGACTGAATGATCAACACAAAACACATAAGATATATATCCCTAGCGAAAATATATTGGCAGAGAAGACAAAGTGTACCTGGAGTGCGAGAGAGAGAGAGGCACAGTGAGCATTGCATTCCCCGCATTGTTACCTTCAAACCTAAGACTTCCATGAGAGCTGAAGAATAGCTAGCCAAAAAGCCATTTTGTTGGGGTCAGACATGAGAGTTGAAGAAAACTAACAAAAAACAAATGTTTGGAGTTCACCTTCAAATACAACCCAAACAAAAGCAAAACAGCTCTTCCCAGAAAACCAGCAGAACTTGGTATTAACAAAACCGAAGGATTATGATCTTAGAATTGCTCCATTGACCTTGATAAAGTGCACCAGTATGCAGAATCAATATCATGTCATTCCTTTGAAGATAAAATCGGCGCGAACTGAGTATTTTCACACATGGGAGATTGCTAAAACAAACGTCATGTCTTCATAAATGAACATAAACCTGTAGAGCAAACAATGAGAAATTCACAGCAACTGGTTCAGTTTTTGAGAAAAACTTCATAGCAACAGTGCAACACCGAAAATATTGAACTGGCCAATCTCCGGAAGTGTGTCAAGTAACATGTTTAGGAAGTCTGAAAAATAACAGATTTGGTATGTGGCATGTATATAGAAGTATAAAAAATTCCTGAGATTGCCAAGAGTCAACTGGGAGCAAAGACAATTCCTACAACCAAATGGTCTTATTTTAAGAAGAAATATATTATATTAGGACAACAGTGAAGGTTATGACCTAAACATGGCGATCTAAAATTATTGTTAGTATCATATTGCAAACAACTTAACTCAAAATAACAAGTAACTAAGATAGAGGGGTTAAACATATACAACCAGGCATCATACTTAGTTTTTTGGCTCTAATAATAGCAACAACAAATAGATGCATATACAAAATCAACCAAATAGAGTGATTGAAAACAATCTGAGCTAGGGTTCACACAAATAGATTTGCATCATTTACCTGCTAGCAAAGGCGAATTAGGAGCTAGTTTTCTCATCTCATCAGGTACACACCAAATTGAGCATATTGCCCTTCCGCATACCTCAAATAACCATGGAATACACAAACTTCAGACCTCAGGGAGAGCTCATCGGAAAACACTGGGTCGTCGACAAGTTTGAAATCCGAAACAAACTAAGCCCAGGAAACTACAAACCCTAGCTCAAGAGAGAGAGAAACTAGTAAAAATATGGGAGATCTGGGTCGTCTTTGCACTGAGAATCGTATGGCTTAGTTCGAGAAATAGGGTTCGGACTGAGAGGGAAACGAAATTTTCGAATTTCAAATGCGGAAGTTCTGAGTTTCAACTCCGAAAGTGAAAGGGCTTAAATTTCGCTGGGTAGGAGAGACAGTGAGTAAAGTACTGGTAGACTGAGACTGAGTGAGAGAGGGGGACGATACACGAAACAGGCAACAGTATAAATGATTTCATGAGATTACCAGAATTGGCAATCATCTAACGGTTCAAATACAAATATCCAACGCACCAAAGATGAATTCTAAGGGATATTCTTTTGATACCCTAATCTTTAGCTAATTTGTAATATAGACTCGAAAAGTTGTCCCTGCTCTCAAGATATTACCCTTGAATAAACAAAACATAATGTGATTTGTGTTTGAGTTTTTCACAACAAAAATTTGATCAACTCACATGGCAAAATATCCTCTATGGAGAACTTTTTTGAGAAAATACATATGAATCGAGACTTTGATTAGCCTTTTTGTGATAGAGTAATGATAAGTAACTCACTCCCGTAGCCAGAACCGTAGCCAGAATGTGATGTGGTATGCCAAGCTGCTCACGAATTTCCCAGCATTTGACTAAACTTATAAAAAAGTGAAATATCAAGTTTACTTAATTATGCTTCGTTTGCTTCTTCAAAGTGACACTCAAAAGTCATACAGGAAGAAGCTAACGAAACGGGATGTACTAATATGCAAAGGCAATTACATGAATATATTATTCTATAAAAAACAATAACAGGAATATTCTAGTATATTAGAGACTAAAAATGTGATTGCATAAAAAAAATGACTACAGAACATTTCCAGTAATACTAGCTAAATGTATTTACAATATAATAAAAATCATCCATTTTCATTTTATATATTGTAAAATTTTAGTAAGTGCTTCAATGGTGTTAATTAAATGATTAGTTAAATAACAATTGCCACATTTTTAATTTTCCAATATTTTCTGCAATAGAATTTTACAGAATTCATGACATTACCACAATGAACATGGTTAATGAAAACATAAGGATCTTTACATGGCTCTTTTATGTGTAGCGAACAAGATCCTTATCCGCTAAAATAAGAGAGAAGTACGGAACTCATTGTAGACAACATTTTTTTCATCTTATTTATATTATAAAGACAACTGCTATTTTTTTTAGAATTACTGTCACGTTCAAACCCAGGATCTCATGCAGGGATTTTCAAATGCTCCGAGCTATTACTCACTTGCAGGATAACCACCAGCACCTAATGGAGACACTCTAGTGAGGATAAATTATAGTTAGAAAAATAATATTAATTGCTGCTAATCTATCGTACACTTGCCAAAACAGTGGGTCGTAACACAGTGGCGGCGAAGGTGGGTGGCGGTGATGGTCATGGTGGAGGTAGGTGGTAGTGGTAATTATTAGTGAAGGAGGTCTTAGTATAAGTTGTTGTGCTCCTTCACTGTCCCCAAAATGGCTCGCGGATTTGAAATGTGGAAATCATTTTACATCATTTGGAGAGAAAATAATTTACAGAAAAATATTTTACCTCCAAACAAACAGCACCAAAAAAACAAAAGAAGATATTTGACACGAAAATGTTTTACCAACAACCAAAAGGAGCCGTAATGAATTCGGAGTAGGAGGCATACCTTGCTCCATAGGGATTGTCGACTGAGGGAGAGTACTTGAGTGGACAAAGTGATCTTCCGAGCCTCATCCAACAAAAAAACTTATGGAACTTTCTCTCTCGGCAGGGTTGGCCTTATGGTTTAGCAGCCGGTGCAGCCGCTTTAGACCCCTGTACTGGCAATGCTTAATTTTTTTATATAGGTTCATCACATTGTATTTAGTACATTATATATTATAGCATATAAATTTTAGTAAGTTTACATTGGCTTGGTGGTGATCAAATCTTTTACCACAAACTTGACACAATTTTGAATCTCCTTAATAACGCATGTGAAGATTTTAATTTTAATATATAAAACTTGTAAGGCTAAATTGCACAGGAAGTACCCAAAGTTTGCCAAAACGAGCAAGTAGGTACTCAAATTTCAAAATCGAGCACCACGGGTCTCAAATTTTGGATTTTCGAGCAAGTAGGTACCCTTCCGTTAAATTTCCATTAACATTGGACGGAAAATTATAAAAAGACGTTTAAACCCCTTATTTTCACCTCCAACTTTTTCGAAAATAAAAATTTTACTAAAAATCTAAAAAAACTAAAAAAAATAAAATTTTAATTTAATAATTTGATATATGTAAGATAATGCAATATATTTTCTCAAACTTATATATTTTTACATCATTTCAAGATATAAAATATGTTTTTATTAACACATATCCATCAATCTTAAAGTATTTAATTTTTTTAACAGTGTTAAAAAGAATTTCCCGTGTATTTTTTAAGACAATAACATACAAGTATCTTTGTACATTTTATACAATAGTCTCTTTTACATTTGCTTTAAAAATACAAATCATTAAAATAAAAGCTACTCAAGATTGTCAGGTATGAACTTTTATGTTTGTTGTTAAAATGAACAAAGATTCTTGCATGTTACTGTTTTATTAATAAAATACATGTGAAATTATGAAGTTTTGAGATTTTCTTGAACACTATTAAAAATAAAGTTAAAGACTTTAAGATTGACGGATATATTTTAATGAAAATATTTTTCATATCTTGAAATGATGTAATGTAATTTCGATGAAATATATTGCATTATCTTACATATATCAAATAATTTAAATTATTTTTTTGAATTATTTTTTAGATTTTCAGTAAAACTAGTATTTAAAAAAATAGGAGTTGAAAATCAAGGGTAAAAAAGTCTTTTTATAATTTTCCGTCCAATTTTAACGGAAAGTTAACGGAAGGGTACCTACTTGCTCGAGAATCCAAAAATTTGAGACATGTGGTGCTCGATTTTGAAATTTGGGTACCTACTTGCTCGTTTTGACAATTCTTATTCTTATTCATCAGGGAAGAAGAATAGTTTATTTCAGTTTTAATTCATATTCGTAGTTTTTCGTAGTGTCACGACCTACTGGTTGAGATTCGTAGCCTCTCAAGCTACTGGTACGATACTGGGTGTATCACATGATCCCCAAGGAAAATGGTGGAATCAAGAGCAGAATCGGACCGAGCAAATTGATGTGGGCTTATATAAAAAAGGCTAAATTGCACCGGAGGTACCCAAAGTTTGCCAAAACGAGCAAGTAGGTACCCAAATTTCAAAATCGAGCACCACAGGTCTCAAATTTTGGATTTTCGAGCAAGTAGGTACCCTTCCGTTAACTTTCCTTTAAAATTGGACGAAAAATTATAAAAAGACTTTTTAACCCCTGATTTTCACCTCCTATTTTTTTAATACTAGTTTTACTAAAAATCTAAAAAATAATTCAAAAAAGTAATTTAAATTATTTGATATATGTAAGATAATGAAATATATTTCATCAAAATTACATTACATCATTTCAAGATATGAAATTTTTTTTTTGAAAAAAAAAATATATGAAAAATATTTTCATTAACATATATCCGTCAATCTTAAAGTCTTTAACTTTTTTTTAATAGTGTTCAAGAAAAATCTCAAAACTTCATAATTTCACATGTATTTTATTAATAAAACAATAACATACAGGAATCATTGTTCATTTTAACAACAAACATAAGAGTTGATACCTGACAATCTTGAGTAGCTTTTATTTTAATGATTTGTATTTTTAAAGCAAATGTAAAAGAGACTATTGTATAAAATGTACAAAGATACTTGTATGTTATTGTTTCTTAATAAATACACGGGAAATTATGAAATTTGAGATTCTTTTTAACACTGTTAAAGAAATTAAATACTTTAAGATTGACGGATATGTATTAATAAAAACATATTTTATATCTTGAAATGATGAAAAATATGTAATTTTGAGAAAATATATTGCGTTATCTTACATATATCAAATTATAAAATTAAATTTTTTCTTTTTTAGTTTTTTTTTTACATTTTTAGTAAAACTTGTATTTAAAAAAAAAGTCGGAGGTGAAAATAAGGGGTACAAACGTCTTTTTATAATTTTCCGTCAAATGTTAACGGAAAGTTAACGGAAGGGTACCTACTTGCTCGAAAATCCAAAATTTGAGACTCGTGGTGCTCGATTTTGAAATTTGGGTACCTACTTGCTCGTTTTGGCAAACTTTGGGTACCTCCGGTGCAATTTAGCCTTTTTTATATAAGCCCACATCAATTTGCTCGGTCCGATTCTGCTCTTGATTCCACCATTTTCCTTGGGGATCATGTGATACACCCAGTATCGTACCAGTAGCTTGAGAGGCTACGAATCTCAACCAGTAGGTCGTGACACTACGAAAAACTACGAATATGAATTAAAACTGAAATAAACTATTCTTCTTCCCTGATGAATAAAATGAACTATTACAGTGTTTAAATAGAAAAACACTAACCCTAGCTAGATAACTTGACCTAATGGGCTCGGCCATATCTACTAATTAAAGAAATAAACAATTAATTAAATAAATAAACTAATTAACAATATAAAATAAACACTTAACGAGTAATTATAAATAATATAAAGGTGATAATACGAGTGACCCGTATGATACGGATGACCATATCAACTCCCCCGCGCTCGAAAAACACCTTGTCCTCAAGGTGGATGAGTTGAAAATAGGCGCGTCGTCTGTTATCTCTTGCACACATATGCCCGGATCAAATGGACGGAGAAGGACCTTCGGAACAATACTCAGGACGTCAAATCTTAAGAAATAGAGGCCAGAAACGGATTTGGAAGGTTGAAAAACCCTAGGGTAGACCCTGTGGCTCAAAAAATGGCATCACGACTCAAACATTGGTTACAAAGTGGCTTACGGCTTGGGTGGAGCCATGGTGGAGCTCACGGCTTGGGTGGAGTTGACGACTGGATCTGAGCCGGAAGGAAGCCGACCCCAAGCCGAGCCGTTATACTGAAGTCGGCTAAGTTAAGCCGTTTTAGAGCCGAATGCTGTGTTTCGGCCAAATCGAGTCGTCCCTCTGTGGTAGCAAATCGCGATTGCGGCGGCGGCCAGGGGGTTCGTTCGGCGGTCGTCTGGACTGTCTTCGGACCGGTGAGCTGGAGGATCATCAGCGCCGGAGGCGTGGGAGGCCGTCGAGGGTTGCTGTTGGCGGGGAGGTGGCCTGTCTGACGTCGGTGGTGGTTCTGGAGGTGGCCCGACCGGCGTTGGTGGAGCCGGGATCTATCTGCGGCTCTTCTCCTCATCATGACTAAAGTTCTTTGGTGACTTTTCCTTTTTCGTGTTTGACGAGCTGTTTACCCCCATCAGTGTGGACGACTCCCATTTTGATTTTGTTGCTCGTGTAAGCGATTTTTCGTTTTTCCTAGTCATCTGGACTATTGCATTTTTTCCTTTTGCAGTGACCAAATTTTCTCACATATACCCTCATTTTTTTTTTAATACAGTGACTTCTTTATAAAATTAGTTGTGTTCAATAATGTATGTCTGCTTTCATTTTTTTCTTCCACCACTGCTCACATAGTAATTAACAATTTTTTGTTTTTGAGAAATTAGTATTCCATTAAAACAAAAAGAGTGGGCTTGGCAGCCCAACTACATCTCCCTCACAGGCCTGCTCAACCCAAATGGGTTCTGATCCTAACCCATCTGTGGCCAGAAAATAATTAACTTTTTCTTTTGAGAAATTGGTATTTAATTAAACCAAAATGGGTGGGCTTGAAACCCTAGCTACATCACCCTCACAGGCCTGCTCAATCCAGATGGAAATTGAAATTGTTGCTCTAAGAACAAATACACGTGGTGTTCTAATTAATACAGCACATGACACATCAGGAAGAAAGAGAATGAGTGGCAGATAAAAGAAAATGGACTCCTACATGTTCCTGACGTGTCCTGTATTGAATTGATTAGAGCACCACGTCATATTTGATCTTGGAGCAAGCAATAATTACTCCTTGTCCTAACCCAGATGGGTTGTGCTTTAACATATTTAATTTTGAAAATAATCTCTCTGCAATTAATTCCTAAGCCGGGGAACACACAACAAAAAACCAAAGGCAAAATTGCACTGGAGGTCCCCATCTTTTGCAAAAACTGACAAGTGGGTATCCAATTTAAAATCGTGCACCACGAGTTCCCAAATTTTCAAATTTGTGCACCGAATGTACAGAACGCTAATTGTCGTTAACTTTTTGTTAACTTTCCATCCAAATTGGACAAAAAAGTATAAAAAGACTATTGTACACTTTATTTTACCTCCAACTTTTTTTAAAATACAAGTGTTACTAGCAAATTTAAAAAAATTAAAAATCATAAAAATTAAACCTAATAATTAGATATATGTAAGATAATGCAATATATTTCATCAAAATTACATATTTTTACATCATTTCAAGATATGAACTATGTTTTTATTAACATATATCTGTCAATCTAAAGTCTTTACCTTTTTTAAACAAAAATATCAAAATTTCATAACCTCAAAATGAAAAATTAACGGAAGGGTACATGCGAAATTATCAAAGATACTTGTATGTTATTGTTTTATTAAAAAAAATCACGTGAAATTATGAAATTTTGAGATTTTTTTAAAAAATGTTAAATAAATTTAAGATTGACAATCTCAAAATTTCATAAGTTCACATATATATTTTTTAATAAAGACAATAACATATAAGTATCTTTGATAATTTCACATGTAACCTCCCGTTAATTTTTCATTTTGAGATTATGAAATTTTGATATTTTTGTTAACAAAAATTAAAGAGTTTAAGATTGACGGATATATGCTATAAAAACATATTTCATATCTTGAAATGATGTAAAAATATGTAATTTTGATGAAATATATTGCATTATCTTACATATATCAAATTATGAAATTATATTTTTATTATTTTTAAGTTTTTTAGATTCTTTAGTAGCAGTTGTATTTTAAAAAAAGTTTGAGGTGAAAATAATGAGTATAGTAGTCTTTTATACTTTTCCGTCCAATTTGGATGGAAAGTTAACTGAAAATTAACGGCAGTTAGCGTTGGATACCTTCGATGCACAATTTTAAAAATTTAGGTACCCGTAGTGCACGATTTGAAAATTTAGGTACCCACTTGTTAATTTTGGCAAAACATGGGTACCTCCGATGCTATTTTGCCGAAACCAAAAGTTCAGGGAGGAAATCACGAGTTTTGTAGTACCTAAGGGCAACGTTGCAATTAGTCATATAAATGATTCGCGGGAAACCAACTCCTCCCGGTGCAAGGAGAATGGTTAGTGATATTAGCTAGTACCATTTCATATCTGATCATGTTAGTATTAACTTAGTTTTTTTCTTTTTTGAGAAAATATTTTGTCATCAATCGGGTTTGAACCCGAAATGTCTACCACTTAAGTTACCACCCTAGTTGAGGATGAACTTAGTTATTACCTTTCTTGTTGTCCAAGTATTAATGGCTTTGGGATCAATAATTTGGTGAAAGGCCAAAGAATTTAGCGTTTGGACTCGAATAATCACTGCAGGCACATCTTGAAAGTCAACAATGGCTTTCGCAAATTAAAAAAGAATAAAGAATTGAATGGCAACATGTAAGCATTCAATCTGCAATCAATTTAGCGTTTTCTTTCACGGGTAATTTACACTTTGTACCCTTATGTTATGTTAAATAGGTAATATATACCCTTATTGTTCATGAATTAACACGAGACACTCCTATTTTGTGTCTAAAATTTACACATTGTACCCTTCCGTCAGCAACCGTTAAATGGTTGCGAGCTGATAGTGGGTACACTAGTATATGTGTTTTTATCCCCATTTTGCCCCTTAGTAACATGTGTTGTTCCTTTTATCCTTTAGAATGTCATATACACAAGACTATTTTACGAATTGTACCACTATACACAAGACTATTTTATTCTTTTTTTAGGAATTAGCTATTTTTAGTAATTTACTCTTTTGGATGTCTATAAATACTAAACTAATTTTATCTTATATTTAGACAAGACTAAATATTGCATTCAAGCAATTTTCAAACACCTTTATATTATTTCAGAAAACTCATGGAATGCATAAAGAAGACTCCCTCAGTAACATATATTGTTTCTTTTAACCATGAATCCTAAACCCACGGAATGCACCAAAAACTCAAAACCCACGGTGTTGAGTTCTTCAAATCCATATATAGCATGTCACATGAATCCCTACCAATTTCAGAGAATTTGGCTGCAAAGTCACTGTATGTGACTGATTTTCATTTGCAAGAACCCCAAATTTTTCTAAGTGTTGAAAGCTCATTTTCACCTAACTTTGACTTGCTTAATCTCCCTCAATACTTAAAGTTTATTAGGGTTTCAGTATGTTCTGGAAAGCTTGGAACACCCTCTTCAAGTCCCTACCTTCAGATTTCCTAAACTCTCCCTCATTTTACCACAAATCAACTGTAAAATTTACTAGTTGAGATGATTCCGCTCCACGTTTGACTTTCAATTTTAGCATTCTAAATGACATTTCTAGCCTTAAAGTTCTTCATGAAACTTGTTCGTATTCATATTATGAGTCAAAATATCAAGTTTGACCAATTTTGAATTTTTAAAAACCTTAGTTTGACTGAACTGTATAGAAGGGGTAAAATAGTAATTTCACTTAAGCTTTAGTTTAGAAACTTTGATTTTGTCAGCATGTCTTGTATGATATTTGGAGTACTCATATGTCATTCCCGGCTAGGATTGACCAAGTCCACATTTGGGACCTTTTTGTAGTTTTATTAAACTTTAGGGGGCCTAATTGTAATTTATTGAAAGTTGTAGATTTCAATGCCAAGTACATATGGAAGAGTTTGGATTCATTTCTTGCATGTTTTTGGGCCAATATGAGTATAATTTGGGTTCTAGGAAGATTCAGACACTGTACTAGACGATTTTGGAGTAGCAGGGGCGTTTTGGTCAGTTGGCTTGCATGACCTGCATTTCATTGCATTCTTGCATACAACCTCATATAGAGAGTATATGCTAAAAGCTTGTATACTTTACTTGTGTATATCCAGTCTTTGTTAAGGATCGTTCGACGTAGACGTATGTATTTGTGCCGCCGCATTGACTGTGAGACCCAGCTTCGTATGAGACAAGTGTTCTCCATGGAGTAATAGCGTTGCATTTCGCTTTTCTTGGCTCAGTGGTAAGTACATATGTGCGGATCTTACTTATCAAAATTTGAGTATTTGTGTGACGAATCGAATGAATATTTTGTTAATTTAAAAAGTATGCAAAGCATGATTTATACTCGAAATTGTTTGTATAAATTGAATCCTCTTTATCAGTCTTGGAACTTTACTTGTCATAAGTTGATAATCTGATTTTTTCTATGGTAAAGAGAATAAATAAAATACTTCTAATAGATTTAGGACGATGTACATAGTTTTGTTTATTATTGGCTCCGGTCGAAGGCGCCAAGCGATCCTCCCGTTACTTACAGCAACTGCCATTGAAGCAATGCTTCCAAAACCTACAAAGTTATTGCGTCCAAGGGGTTTGTAGAGCTATAGAGTGCTACTTATACTTGTAAGGGTTACTACGGTATATGGGTGTAGACACTTACGACACGTATGGTTTTCCGGACTATCGGTACTGGATTGGACTAAATTTCCCGTATAGGATTGGACTGGATTAGCTGAGCTATAATTAATAATGTGTTTGGTTTTGTGCAGTATTAATTCAGTATTAAGGTATAAATAGTCCAATCCAGCTAATACCCTCATGTGAGAGGGTACTAATTTGGGGTATTAAACACCATCTTTTCACTATTTAGTACTGGTATTAAAATTAGTCCAGAACAACCAAACACAGTATTAACTAATACCTGGACTATATTTAGTCCAATCCTAGCTAATACCGCTAATACTGAAAAACCAAACGTACCCTTAAGGCATTTTAGCTATGCATTGTGAGCGGGGATTGACATATGTGCTCCCTTAACGCTCAGGTGAACTAGGGTTTGATAGACCATAGAAGGAACCCTTTATGATTATTTCGTGATCCCTCTGTCTACATCGATCCGCTGGTGGCTCTGGACATGCATTAGCTAAACTTAATGATTAATTGAACTTGAAAGAAAGTTAGCTACTCTATTGATGTTGTTTGTGGCTCTGGATATATATGCCATAATCGAATGAAATGAGTTGAAAAACATTGGCTACTCGTGACTTAATATCGTTATCAGTTCAAACTAACTTGTTTAATGTTGATATTTTACTTGTCTAAGAATATTTGAATACTCGTGGTTTATAAATGTTTTAAAGTTGAGAGTTCTCGCTACGCGATTAATTATAATGGTTCCAAATTGATCCCAATTCTATTATTTATAATTATTTCAAATCTCTTTATCTATTATAACTTATTTTAATGTGCGACTCAATGCTTTACATGTCGTAGTGTGTATTTACTCAGTTCTTACTGATCATTTTCTTCAAAACTGCGCCGGCTTTTGTCATTTTAAAACCGCAGTTCATCAATCAAGGTGGGGGAGGTGGGAACTGGATCGAGACGAAGACGTTTAGCTTAAGATTATATCACATAGTTTTTTAAACATATTGATCTTGTAAACTTGTCTTCTCAAATTTTGTTTTATTATTAGCTAAACTATAATATTCGTAAACATATTTCTACTTTTGGTTATCGATTGTCTCTTTAACCATGAACCGAGATCCCGAATTGTCTCATTCATATTATCTGAATTCTCTGGAGAATACATAGTTAATAAAACGCAACTCACACTACAGAAAAAGTTGCTTAAAACGACGTTCGGCAAGAACTTATCGTCGTATTATCGCTAAATACGACGGGTAATAATTTTCCGTCGTATACTTATTAATTACAGCGCTTGAAACTTTGACTGTCGTATTTAAGGATAAATACCACGGTTTAAACCTTTAATCGTAGTACTGTTTTTAACTAACCACGTTTATAATTGGTCCATCGTATATTAAAAGTAATGCGACGGTTAATTTTAAGCCTCCAAAATTATTCACAATCCTGCCCCATAATTTTTACCCTCCGAAATTACTTCTCCGTGTCATCTCTTTTAAGTTCCAGACCTAGGTCGCCGACCCACGATCCTCTAAATTGTTCTTCGCCTTCGAGCATCTGAGACAAGGGCGATCTCCTTATCATCTCCATCTCCGATTGCCGAATTCATCTCCACCCTTCTTTGGCTAATATGAGAACAGAAGTTTATTGAATGTCGTAGCTACTTGGTAAGTCGTCAGTTTTTCTCATCTTCTTAGTCTTTCCTCTTCGACTTGATTTAGGGAAAACCTTTCACTGTCTCTCTCATTATTGATTATACCAGTAGGCGAAATAGTTGGGTTCCTGAATCAATTGGAAAAACTACGAGTTATTCTAACTCTGTGTCAATTGAAGAGTCCACTGAGGACGGAATAGGAGGTACGTTTTCCTAGGGTTTCTAAATCCTATCTCAGTCGTTGCATATTTTCCCTAGGGTTTCTAGATCCAATTAGTTGATGTTTTATTGTATTTTCCTTTCGAAAAATACTGTTTTAATATGTAGTTTCTGAATCTGACTGATCTTATGATCCCCAGTTGATCCTTAGTTAAATTGTAGAGCCTCTATTCGAAATATTCAGTCAAAAAAATTAAAGCTACATGCTACCTGATGTAATTTGGTAGTAACTTTTTGTGGAGAACTAAATCAATGTCTGTATGAAGACATATATAATTAAGACCATATCCCAGTGAAGTTCGAAAGTACTTAAGTAGAGCCCGCGAGATAACGATGAATGGCATCTTTAAGAATACCATGTCAAAGACAGAGGGGGTAAGAGACAAGTAAAACCTACTTATATAGTCAATAACTTTTTTCTTTCAAATTGATGTTTTGCTTAAGTAGAGCCTGCGACATAAAGATGAATTGTGTTTATGTAATCTGGGTAAAGCCTTGTGGTTTTAATGTGTGGTTATTTCATAAACATTCAGCTAAAAGATAAGGTCAAGAGACATGATCGTGTTTCCATGTATTACAAAACATGGAAGGGTTAAATGTGTCCTTCGGATGATTTATCAGCAACAACAATTGTAGGTTTAATTTGTACATAGTTAAAGTTAAGTTTGGGAGAAACAAACAGATGGGTTTTGTATAATATAGATTGTTTCCTCATTAATTTCTACTATTTTCAGGAAAAGAATGACAAACAACTTGATAGCGTTCCATTGGAAGGACGACCTGCAAAATCAGGTTTTTGACAAATTCTTAGGACCAGAGAAGCATTGCCGTGTAGGAACCATGCGGTCAGGAGTATGTCCAACTAGAGTGTTTGGACAACTTCTTCTAGGCAAGCTTCGCAAAATTGACTGAGTTACAATCTTAAGTGGCTGATTTGGAAGTAGAAATAAAGGCTAGGGAGGTAGCAACCAAAGCTCGTCAAGAATCACTGAAAAGAATGAGTAATCTCACAAATTGAGAGACTTGGTAGCTTTCGTGACAGACATGTTGATCCGAACATGACTCAACCGATGACTGTGGCAGCACCGCTGAACTGAAATGGCATTGATTCTTCATCATCTGTAATCTCAGCAACATGCTCATGAGGTCATTTTTCTTATAAATTGGACTTTGATGTACAAAACTAATTCAATTACTATTATATAATACCATTTTTATATTAATTGGTCATATATAGGCAGCCGGAGTAATTCAATTTCTGTCAAAGAACAAGCCCATACGGGTTGTGGCTCGCAGTACCGTTATTTCTATAAATCCGGCGAGGCAGGTTCGTGGAGTTACATTAGGCAGTCAATATACTGAAGTTCGTATTGATGAGTGCTTCAAACATATATATGAGTTGGTGAGAGAGTTTGGGAAGTGAAAACAGTTGGAGACGCATGACCATCAAACCTGGTAAGTCACTTTATATTCAAGTACTGTTAAAGTTTTCCAATAAATTCTCTAAAAAAAAGACTTTTCCAAAAAATTGTGTTGAAGTGCCAGTGCTCTCTGTATCTGCTTGCTCCTTTGACAATTTTTGGTGTATGTATGTGATTACTTATAATTTTCGTTCCATCAACTAGGTAGGCAGCATTGTGTCAGTTGGATTTTCAAAACTCTCCCACAGACTCCCACATTTCAGGACTACATGGACCTTTGTTTCAGTATTTGTATATTAGTAGATCCATGAGGTACTTTTTTTGGTCAAAAAACTAAAACTAAACTACGATGGCCTCATGCCCGAGATTAAGTAGCGGAAGTACATAAGCGGAAATTACACCATAAGATGTAAGAAAACACCTGAAACTATGTATATGTTCCATATCAAGTCAAGCTATGTCAGTACTTGCATACTTGCGTTTTCAGGGTGTTCACATTTCACTGGATATATTATTATATCCTCACTGAAGAGATTTCACCTCTCACCGTCATAAGGTTTTACTAGGATTAGTTTGATGAATATTAATTGAATAGAAAAGGATGGAGGTATGTGTATATATACTGACCTTGTAAGTAATGGAGATTCGACCAGGATTAATTGATTTGATAAACTTGAACCAACGGCTAGAGATGAATGATTTTAGAAGAGGGTTGATATTTGTGGGTCATTGTGTTGTTATCCCTCCTTCCACCGCGTAACAGGAGAATCATAACCAATTGCTCATACTTACAGCAATGATTCTTCTGGCCTTTATGCACATACTAGCCACGTACTTGGTGGCAGTGACATGGGGATCTAAATCCTATATCTTAATTCGGACAAAATTTTGGATTAATTACTTGAATGCATATCTTTGATCAATTTGTTCTCTTTATTTTACAGCAGCGAGATAATACGAAGTTGCAAAGAGAGACTGGCTGGCATTAGAAGTCTTGAAGGAAGTGCACGCACGACATCTCAATATTTAGAGACACGAGGCGAAAGAACGGCATGCAATGTTCATATTTAGTATGCATGTCCGTATAAACTCGGCTGTTTAGGCACAAGTCCAAAGAAGGGAATCTGCATTTTGTAATAAGTTTACCAAGTAGTACTCAGTGATATTTGTAAGTGTCTAATGTGCTGGATAAGTTCAAGACTTGGTACATGTTTTTTTTTGGAAAGTACATGACGAATGCGGAAACGTTTTAGAGATGATAAATGTGGATTTTTTGCTATTTATGCCTAAATCTAGAGGAATGTATTGAATTTTGGTTATGGTTTGTGTGTAATCGGAGGTGTGCAAAGCAGGTCCGGTGTGTACCGAAGTATTTTTTACTGAGAAGTACGACGGACTAAACACATCAAAACGGCTTTCAAATCTAATTACTTAATACGACGGCCGTAGAGTTGTCGTATTTATTATAAAATACAGCAGTTTTAACCAACCGTCGTTTTTATTGTAAAATTACGACGGTAAAACCGTCGTATATTAATTACGACGGTAAACTGGCCGCTGTATCATATTAAACCATGCCTTATGATACGACGGGTCTCATGTCCGTCGTATTTGTTAGAAACGACGGTTTTGAATACAAAACAACACTTTTTGCCCGTCGTTTGAACCAAAAATTCCTGTAGTGTCAAGAATTGTAAGCAAATTAACCAAAGGCCGAGATGCATGAAAAGTTCGGGCATATTACCAACAGTCCAACATTAACAAGAACATTCAACTAACAAGCCATGTTCGGAGTACCTGAACATACGACCAGGTTACTACTCATTAGTCATCAGGGACGGAACTGTGTATTATGTGGCAGGGGCAGCGGCCCCCCCTAAGATTTTGCTTAGAACTAAGCATGTAGTTATACATGTGTTTATCCTCATTTTCTTACTTAGATGGCCCCCCTTACGTTTTTGGTCTATCAGTAGTATCAACTATCAATAGAGCTTTTATAGGGATGTGATAGAGTCACCTAGCTCTCACGCTTGTAATTTTCCGCTCACATGATTTTATTAGTCTACATCTATTGGTTGATATATTTTAGGTCACCAATCATGTCACATTATCATAACTCTTCAAAATTTTCAGTTCATTACGTACAAGAGTAATTTGCAATGTACTTAGTAACTATGAAGAGAAATGCTAATTGGACAGCTTGGTCACATGAAAGTCAAGTACAAGATGACGAGAGAGATGAGAGTATACCTGACTGCGGAGTGAGATGAGCAGATGCGCCGGAATCAAGATACCAAGTCTGATCCGGAACGTTGAGTGTCATGCCAGAGAACTGAGATCCCAAATCAGTAGCAGTCGGGTAGGCATAAGCGGCTGTGAGGCCCTGCTGAGAAGGTCCTGGACCAAGAATACCTGACGTAACTGTAGGCTGAGAGTGTCCTGAATGTGTCCAATCCGATGTCGGGGGATAGGGGTCCGACTGAGCTGTCGGGGACGAAGGGGCAGGACACCACACCCAATTGCCGTGAGGGGAGGCAGGGTGTTGTTGTGGGTGCTGATGTGCAGTCGGGGACGATGAGGCAGGACACCACACCAAGTTGCCGTGAGGGGAGGCATGGTGTTGCTGTGGGTGCTGCTGAGTGTGTACCCGACCTTTTCGGCCAGACTGACGACGATCACTAGTGCCTCGGCGTGCTTGGGGAGAAGCGGTTTGCTTGGCGGTCGACATAACGAGTGACCACGAAGAGAAGTTCTACAAAGACTTTTGGTGCCCCACGAGCAAGTAATAATTGCCACTCGTACTAAAAAAATAGCCACCAACAATTTGAGTCACAACACTGCTTTGACACCCACAAATGAATTGAGTGCAACAATTCAGAAAATGACAATATACTAATCAAAATAAATTGGAGCCCACAAAAAACCAAACAGTGAGTCACTGTTTCTTTAATTTGAGTCCACCTTCACCGCACCACAAAAAACAAACAAGTAATTGAAGAGGCCATGTATGGTGACTCACTAGCAAACAGTGAGCTTATATCAATTTCTTCACCGACTGAAATTGAAACCCACAAAATCAAGTGGCGACCTGGAGCAGAGAAGAAAACAGCGGCAGAGGGTTCAATGATTGAACCAGGTGACCGTCGCTGGTGGCTTCGCAAGGAGAGTTCGAGGCCGGCGACGCTGGGTCCCGTTCGGAAGGACGGACGAGCGTGGGCAGCGCCGAGTCGAAGGCTTAGCCGGTTGGAGTCACACACAGGGATGGTGCTGCCGCGTGAATCTGGGGCTTCGTCCGTCTGTTGCAGAGGGAGGGTGTCACGCCGATTGAGAGAATTGATCGGGGAAGTTTCAGATGGAGGTCTCACCGTCGCAGATGGCGTCGGATGTGAGGAAAGAGAACGCCGACGTTGAGATCGACGGCGGCAGCGGAAGTGAGCAGGAGAGAAATCAGAACCCTAGGCGATGGCGGCGGCAGTGCAGAGGAAGAGGCAGTGCGGCGGCAGCGGTGGCTAGGGCGGCTCTGATACCATGTAAGTTGGAGAAATCTTCCGTGCCTTTCCATTGATTTTCGACACCTTTAAATAGGTAATACAACACTAATTACAAATTAGTCCTAAAGTAATGACAAATTAGTCCTACAACTATTATTATGAAGAGAAATGCTAATTGGACAGCTTGGTCACATGAAAGTCAAGTATAATTGGCTCATTTTGATGATTGTTATTTCATTAGCTCTTTCTAACTACAGCATCTGGTTGCCTATACATTATTGAATTTATTGGTTTGCTGCTTTCGACAGTACCTCTATACTAATAGTATGTAATTGAAGTTTTTTCACGAAAATTGAATGAAGTTAGTCTTGCTTAAAATTATTTAAAATCATGAACAATACCATTTCAGTGAGAAATTTACTATTTTATATGAGATTTGAATTAATCGTGTTTTACCATGGTCCGTCCCTGTTAGTCATTACACACCAAATCAGTTGAACACATAAGTTTGGCATCTTCATCAGCCCCCAAAAGGTGTGCCTTAATTACATAGTAGTATTAGAATTGGGAGATGGTGGTTAGCCTACATACACGATGTTCATCCAAAAGTAGCAGCTGATGCATCAACAATTTCCATCCAAGTGGAGCAACATGTACCATCTGCATATTTTAGCAAAGACAATAATTAGAGACAATGACTAACCAATAGCACATTCAAACAATGCACAATGTGACACCAAACTGAGTTCTACAATGCTTATTTTGGCGAGAATAAAATTCCAAGAGAGGCTAAAAAGAGTAAAAGTGAGTGGGAGACAGATAGTACAATCTGCTAAGATATTGTACTCATTAGAAGTCAGAGAAAGGAAGAAAGGCGACAATGTGTTCGATCTTCCATCCCAATATATACAAACAGAGAAATCACGCACAATCTAAATTCCAACGTGTTCATTCTAGAGTTCGGTAATACTAAAGATGTGATTGCATAATAAAGATGACTACAGAGCATTTTCAGTAATACTAGCTAAATGTATTTACAAATTAATGAAAATCATAAATTTTCATTTTAATATTGTAAAAATTTAGTAAGTGCTTCAATGGTGTTAATTAAATTATTAGTTAAATAACTAGTGCCACATTTTCAATTTTCCAATATTTCCTGCAAGAGAATTTTACAGAATTCATGACATAACCACAATGAACATGGTTAAAGAAAAGATAAAGAGGAAAGGCTGTGTTTTTTTCTGAATAGTCTCAGACAACTATATTTATTTGTGCTAAAACGTGTAGCCATATAGTAGTACCTTTTTTTTGGTCATAAGGAAAATTTCATTAATATAAGGCAGAGTTACAAGGATTACTACTAGGAATTAAACTATTACAACTTATAGCACCATTAAATCTCTACCCAAAATGTGCCTAAGTTCATCAGGCACCAAAGAAGTTCAGTTCTGGGGAAGATTTCTCTTGGAAGCTTGTTTTGACACCCAATCAGCTGCAGAATTGGAGCTTCTAGGGACCCAACAAACTTCACTGTTACTTTTAACCATACTCTTTTGCACATCTCCCACCAGGTGACATGATCCGATATATGGTGGCTTCTTCTTCTTTTCCATTAACACATCAGTTTCATTATCACTCTCCACCATAACCTCATAGTTAGGTCCTTAGAGATCTCTCCTGCAAGAATGATAGCTAGAAGCTCAACCATTAAAGAAGAGCTTGCCAGAGCTCTCTTACAAAAACCATCCATTACTTGGCCTCTATAATTTCTAGCAATTGCAGCTAGATGTGCACAGTTAGACTCACTATTCCAGCTAGCATCAACAATAATTTTTATAACTCTAGGAGGGGGCATTTCCAGTTCTTGGGAGTGCTGTCAGAGGCTTTCCCATTATCAGAAACATGATTATCACCTGCAAATGCGGCAATGTAGGTGGTTCTCCACAAAATAGCATCACTCATCACCTTGGTAGGATCAGTAGGCTCCCTATTGAAGATGCAGTTATTTCTAGCAGTCCACACATGCCAACATAGATTAACAAATTCCTCACGGTAGTCTTTATGGGTAGAAGTGTCTCTATGGGGAGAGCACATATCATAAAACGAGCCTTGCACAGAGCCTATTTCCTCAATATTGGTGATGTTCAACAAACCTGAACCAAACCAGAGAAGTCTGGTCTAGTTGCAATGGAGTAGAACATGTTCTACTGTTTCAGCATTCCGAAGACACAAAGGGCACAATGCATTGCTCCAGCACTTTCTCTTGAAGAGATTAGCTTTAGTAGGGAGTACGTACATTCCTCATTACCTTCCACCAAAAATGTTTAATTTTGTTTCTCAAAAAAAAATGTTTAATTTTTGGTGGAACTTTGAGAGGCCAAACTCTCTTCCATAGCCACTGCTTTGAAGATTCAGAGGATGTGGGACTGCTCTTTTTCTTTACTGACATTTTTTGGTCTTTGATTCTAAGAGCTGTGATGTAGCCAGACTGGTCAGTGTACTGACCTGTTGCAGTCCAAGGCCACACTTTTGTATCTTCCACACCTTGCGTTGATATGTATGTAGCCAACACTTCTTTTGCTGCTGTTTGATGAAATAGATTGCAAACCATTTGCGCTCTCCACTCTTTGGTGTGGGCATTGATCAGATCAGAGACAAGCATATCATCAGGGGGGTCCTGCATTTTGCACAAAGAAGCAAGATTGATATCTTTGGACAGCCACTTATCCTTGAAAACTCTGATTTTCCTGCCATTCCCCAGATTCCATCTAGTGTCAGCTAGAATAATGCTTCTAGCCTTGATAAGGCTAGTCCAAACAGCACAGCTTCCATTTCTAAGCTTTGCATCCCACATTGAGCCATCATAGAAATAAAGGGCTTTTAAGACATTAGCAGCAAGTGACAGGGTTTTTTTTAGTAATCTCCACAACTGTTTTGCAACAAGAGCTTCATTAAAACATTGCAAATCTTTTAAGCCAATGCCACCTATGTCCTTAGGTTTTAGTAACCTCCTCCCACTTAACCCAATTCAGCTTTCTACCTTGAGGGTTATTGGACCACCAATAATTCCTGATGGCTACTGCAATGGCCTTTGTGAGATACTTAGGGGCAATAAGTGATGAGAAAAGATAGGAGGGGAGAGCTTGGATTACTGTTTTGATCATAATCTCCTTACCTCCTTGGGACAGGAGAATACTTGTCCACCCTGAGAGCTTCCTTGTCACCTTAGCTACTAAACTGTTAGAAACTGATTTCCTACTCCCCCCCCCCCAAAAAAAAAAAAAAAAAAAAACAGGGGGATGCCTAGGTATATGGCTTCCTCTTTGATTTCTGGGATCCCCAAAAGGCCTTCAATCTGACTTTTAATTATAGCATTGCAGTTTCTAGAAAATAGTACCCCTGATTTCATAGGATTGAGAGATAGTCCTGAAGCCTTACCAAAATCACTGAGGAGAGTTGAAAAAGACTCTGTTTCTTGTGCTTTAGCCTTGAGAAAAACCATTACATCATCTGCAAAGCAGAGATGAGTAATGGTAGGACCACTGTTGGGGCACGTAACACCTTGGAGTGTGTTATCCTCACTGCATTGGTCAGCACACTAGACAATACCCCCATTGCTAATACAAAGAGGTATGGAGATAAAGGGTCTCCTTGTCTGAGACCCTTGTTAGGTTTTATAGAGGATATATCTTCACCATTAAGTTGCAGATTATAGTTCACTGTAGAGATGCATTGCTCCACCAAGGAGCACCATTTGGAACTAAATCCCAACTTCTCCATTACAACTAATAGGAATTCCCAATTAAGCATATCATATGCTTTATTGAAGTCCATTTTAAGAGCAAGATTGTCGCCTGGAAGGAGAGTACATTTGTTTATGCGGTGTATTAGAGTAGTGGCTATCAAAACATAGTCCTGGATGCTCCTCTCTGGCACAAACGCAGATTGGTACTGAGAAATAAGGGACTCCAAAAGTGGGTTCAATCTGTTGGCTAGCACCTTAGACATAATCTTGTAGATAAAGTTGCAGAGCCCGATATGTCTAAACTGACTAGCCTGCTCAGGGTTGAAAACTTTATGAATTAGGGCTATTCTTGTTTGATTGAAGCTCTTTAGAAGGAAACCACTTTGGAAGAAGCTTTGCACTGCATCAACCACATCTTTGCCAATAATATCCCAGAATTGAATGTAAAAACCACCCTAAAAACCATCCACCCCAGGTTCCTTCCACTTACCTAGTTGATTGGCTGCAAGGAAAATTTCTTCTTCATGTGGTATTTGAATAAGTTTAGCATTTTCTTCTGCTCTGACTTTGTTAACCAAGTGTGCACAAGAGAATCCTGCAGAGAGAACTTCGTGTACACCAAAGGCAGAGAATAGGAAATGGCACAGGAAGTGTTGGGTTGTGTGTAGGGAGAGAGTAAGGCAATAGCACTGTTTGAGAGAGAGACAGGGGTTTGGCAGAGCTTTCGCGTATGTCTGGTGTTTTTTCCTTGTATGGAAGGGTTAACGTCCTATATATAACAGAGAATGTGACCGTTTTCGTCTGGTTAATGCGCCCATCAATGGCGGCTTAATTAGCTTAACCACAACGGCACGTTCGTCCGCGTATATAGGGACCGTTACAGCACGTTATCCGCGTATACCGGAACCGTTATGGGGTTGACCGGGTTGACCGGGTTTATGGAGCTCGTGCCATAAATCTCTCAAAAGCAGTTACTAAAGGTCGCGCGCGGGCTTGGCTCGCACGCGAAAGGACTTACTCTAGCCTCCAGACCACTAAGTCCCTACAAGTCCCGTGCAGTGGTATGCGAGGGCCCTGTCTCGCAGCCCCCACGTGGATCAGCGCGGCTGGTGATCCAGTGTGTGTGGAGCACAATATGGTGTGTTGGATGGTTGCCACGTGGCTAAGATCTGTCTTCTTAGAAAGCACTATCTACATTAGCCCCCTTTCTGCGCGTGAAGACTCATAGTCGGATAGGCTTCCATGCGCAGGAACCAACGCACGCGTCGCCGCCACGCACCAATTCAAATATGTGCAGATTCAGCCCCCGTGCGTGCCATTATGACCTAAACCCCTAGAGTCGTGCCGTCTGGTCTTTTAGGGTTTTAGGCGTGACGTCAGCTCGTCCTGTGATTGCGCGATTCGACGGTGACGGTTGCGATTCGACTACTGAAAGGACGCAACCCTTCATTGTTTTTGGATAAATACTCTGTGCTCTCCATTGTTGTAAAGCATCACTTATTTCTCTTAAAGTGAATGATACCCGGAAGCCTTCAAGAGCAGATTCAGATAATCAATCTCCAGTTCTCTCTTGTCAATCGTCTTCTTCAACTGTGCGCATCCAAGCAAACTTTACCAAAACAAGGTTGTCCTTGTTCAATTTTGTTTAATATACTGATATATGCTTTGAATTGCGTTGGATCTACAAACCCATAACATATTATCCACTGAAAACTATGAAGAAGCTCTTGCTTTTTGAATCCAGTTTTGATTTAATCCCCAGATGATAAGGATCTTGAATGTAGGGTTTCTGAAATCCCTGATAATGCAAACAATTCCAATCTCTAATTTTGAAGATTGCCACTGGACTGTTCGTCTTTCTTCCAATAGATCCTCGTATGCTTTGAACCGAATCTTGAAATTCAAACTAAAGTATGCGTATTTCTCCCCCATTTTTTCTTGCTTTTCCGCAGGAATGGCAAAGACAAAAGGAACCAAACCCATTAAGGAGGTCGAAGAAATACCTGATCTTCCCCGGGCCTTATGGCGAAAAGCCCCCTATCTGGGTGGCAAAGACTTCTACCATGCTAGGGTTAAGGCGAAGAAACTGCCAATCCTTGTTTCTGCTGAGGAATTGCAAACGTTAACCCCTCCAGTTAACTCGGCCCTGCTCGAATTGATCGATTCCGAGGACGTGGTTCGATTGGGAGTCGAAAATGGGTACTTCCCGTACACTGTGATTTCCACTCAAGCGTTTGTTCAGAAATTGGACTTCATGGATGAGTGGATTGACCATGTATTGACCAATCATACCATGACTTTAAACGATGCTGGCATATACTTTGCAGTTCGTGCTATGAAGGGTGCTGCCGTGAAGCTGGACCAGTCCATGCTTCTAAACCTTCTTTCTCGTTACTCGCCTGCGACTCACACATTCCATTTTGCTGAGTTCGAGGCTGCTCCCACGCTTGAAGATGTGCACATGATGTATGAACTGTCTCCCGTGGGCGTGGTGGATCCTTTGAGTCCCCTGAGAACTGATGCGGAGATCGCTTTGTACAAGCAGATGGAGGAGTGCTTGTCAGAAGTGAAGAAAATTTCCACCCGATGGATTCCTACAGAAGTCCTTCCCGACTGGCAGTTGGTTGACACATCTGCGAAGAACACTTGGAACAAGTGGGTGCAATATTTCTTTCGCGATTATGCGAACAACAGTATCACCAAGAAGCTTCTGAGCCAAAACCCGAAGGCTAAGAACTATGTGAGTGACAAGGGTTATCACTTGACCCTATGCGCCTTCCTCTGTGCCTGGTTGTCGAGGTATTTAATCGATGGTCACCCGCACGATGGGGTCTTCTATCATGTTCTTCCTCTTGCTGTGAAATTGGCCCTTGGTCAGAAAGTCGCACTTGGACCCTTAGTCTTGGGCACGCTGTACCACAGGTTGGATCAGCTGGTCGTAGCAATGAAGGAATCGCGCGGTCGCCTCGACGTACTGACTTACATTAACATTGCCTTCTTGAAAATGTGGGTCTTTGAGCGATGGCCCTCTTATGCCCCAATTCCTTCTAAGCCCAGCAAATGGTGTCCCCCAGGCGTGGAGGAGGAACGTAATAGCGGTAGGGCTGCGAGGTGGTTTGGAACTCACTTTCCTAAGTGCGTTTGGAGCCTGATATGCGACAATCGGGAAGAGTTTATAGCCAGGCCTTATGCCACGCGCGTTGAGAATGTGCGATGGTTCCCAAAACTGTATCCCTCTAAGGCTGTTGCTTTCTCAGAAGAGCTCATTTTCGAGGGCGGGGAGCATTTCCACGAGCGCTATCGCGAATTCTTTTGCTGGTGTCTGAGAGGTTCTCTTCCTGCTCTTGCAGAGCATGTTCGTGAGCTCGCCCCTAGGTACGAATAAGAGGCTGCTACAAGCGGTTATTGTCTGGGGAATGTAAAACAATCTTGAGGAGCAATATTCCCTTCGATCAACCTCCAAGTAACCGCGAAGGTGGCTACTCCAGAAACTGGGTCGCTTATTGGAATGCCCAGCAGACAAGGTTTGAGACTCAGTCGGCCCCTCAGCCAAGCAGAGCTCCTGTGATCAAAAGGAATTCTTTCCCTTTTCGTCCCAACTGTAGCCTGGACGAGTCTGAATATGGCTGCTATTCGTTGCTGGATCGCGAGAATCACCTGTGTCCCTCCACCATTCTCGACGAAAAGATAGACGCGATTAAGAGGGGTGATTCGCATGTCATCAGATACAGCGAAACTTTCGCTAAGGTAAGCAATTTCTCTTGCATGTGCTGAGTTTCCTTTATTCCAATATGTTGAAAACTTCATGCTTCATTTTCTGCTGCAGTGCTATGTTAGGAGGTTTGCATCTGGTGAGCGCTCCAAATCGCTGGTCACTACCATTGTGACTGCAAGAAGGCAGGGACAAACAGTTCGGCTAGCTTCGAAAATGGATCCCACGGTTGAGACCAAAATTCGCGAGATCATGAATGCTTTTGCTGATTCGCTGATAGACAATACTCCAGTCTTGTCTCCTCCCAGGAATGATCCATCTCCTCCAGCAACTGCTGCTCCGAGAGCGAAGAGGCCCTGACTAAGAGGAATCACAATCTCTTCCCCCAGGAGCGCTCCAACTTCCCCTCCTGCGAGATCCCTTACTGCCAAGGATAAAAGTAAAGGTCGCATGCCCAGTAAAGCGCGGAAGGAGCTCGCAGTGGAAACCTTTGTTCCGTTTGGCCAGGAGGAAGAGGAGGAGAGAAGGGAGACAAGAGAAGGAGATGAAGAAGAGGAAAGAATTGAAGATGCCAGAGACAGAGAGAGAGAAGAGATATAAGAGGAAGATTCAGGAGGTATCTCAATCGTACTTCTCTTCTCATTATCTTAATTCTTTCGCAATCTTATCTGAACAAATTGTTTCTTTGTAGATGATGATGATGAGACCATCAGTGGCCTTTTGGCCAAGAAGCAGAAGAGGGGTTCTCATTCTGGTGTTTCCAACGAAACCATAAGCGAGGACATTCTTGCCGAGTCCAGGAGAACAGCTGCGGAGGCTGCTGAAAGAAGAAGAAAGCGAGAAGAAGAGGAGCTCGAACGCGTGAAGCAAAGGATCCTAGAAGAACAACACGTCGACGACCTAGTGCGTCCATTTGATGAGGAAGATGTGCTTCCAGAAGAGGTGGCTCCTCAAGTTGACGAGGATGAAGCGACTGAAGAGGAGGATGCAGCTGCTCTAGAGCAAGTCCAAGCAGACTTCGAAGAGATCGCAGGCGGTAATGAAGGTGAGATTTTTAATCTTGCGGTAACTTACCGAGATGTGATTATTGGTGCGTTAAAGCACGACTTGTCGAAAGCCGACATCCGCCGCTGGCTAGTAGACAAGTGCGGTGAACCTTCAGGTAATTATTTGAGCAACATGTGTGAACTAGACTTAGCAACCCAAACATAATCATGACTGGTTTCTTCGCGCCCCAGGTCACGCTCATCTTAAAGATATGCTTAATGAAGATACATTAATAGGGCAAGGTTCCACGTCCTTAGCATATGACGAAGATGCTGCAATCCCACCTTCGCGTGGAGGTGCTCGCTCTTAGCTTACCAAAGATAATAAAACATTATGCAGTACAAGTTACCTCACATCATCGTATCTTGTATCCCAGGCACCGCTGATGAAGCCATGTTGGAACAAAGGATTCAACCTTCTGCATCCTATGTCCCAGTGCCGAGTTCTTATACTGAGAAGCCCGTCGCAGCCGCTGAATATGTGGGAGAGCCCTTCGAGGACATCATTGAAGTTTCTGACGATGCCGAAGCTGACACCGTGTTGATGGAGGAAGACGCCCATGCCGAAATAGAAACGGCTGCTGCTGGTGCTATGCCCCCTGAAGGCATTCCTGATCAAGCTGCAAATTCTACCGCTGCTATGCCTCCGGCAATGACTGAGCCTGCGGCACCCCCTCCTGCGTGGAACTTTTGGAGTTCGCAGGTCGGGGCTGCAATCGCACCTGGTGCGGCTTATACTCTTCCTACCAACTATGAAGAGTTAGAGCTCGCAGCCGATAGAAGGGCAATGGAGCGAGGACAACCTTCAGCTACCCCAGCAATGCGCATTCCTTCTTTGCGCGAGATCCTTGAAGGAACTGGTACGTCATGATTGTTGCTCGCATCTTGCACTCTTCATTTGCCAGTTCGATAGTCTAACTTGGTTTAACATTGCTTTAGGGTTGAAGCAAGCTGACGTGGATTGGCTAGTTCGGATGCGCCTCTCCTATCCTCAATCATTTGTGAGGTCTCTGGAGATAGGGCCCTTCGACAGGAGACTGTTTTTGACTGAAGCCATCTGGATTTTGGAGCAGCTATCTGCGGCCACACCTGCGACCATTTCTCCTCAGAACGCGGAGTTGCTTTTTGGCATGTGTCAGAACCTTCTTGCCAAAGTTCAAGGCAAGCTGGGCTTTGGGTTTCTTGTCAAAAGAGTCACCCAGATTCGCGCGGCCGTGAATTTGAAGCGCGGCTACCATAACCTCGCAGCTGAGGAGCAGAAGGTGGAGCAGCAAAAGCAGAAGGCTGAAGAGGCTGTGAAGCTCTTCCATGAGATGAACGCCAAATACGAGCAATTGAAGCAAGAAGTGGAGCAAGTGGAAAATCTGTCGCATCAGTTTACTCCTAATGACTCCTTGGTCAAAGGTTTATTTTGACAAGTAGCAAATAAGTAGCAAATCTGTGCGGAGAAAAATGCTAAAACATTACTGTAATGTTGCTAGGGTTTCTCCCCCCTTTTTTTTAAAAAAAAATAATTTGAATGCCCGTTTTGCCCTTCCCGGGATTTGCTCGAATATCTCTGTGCATATCAATTATGACGTCAGCCATTGATATTCTGCCTTGATTTTCGCGCTAATTGATCTTTAGATAAGCACGCTTTCCTTGGGAAGTCCATTTGTATCATGACCATCCGTCATTAATTAGGATACGCAACCGAATCGTCGTAGCCTTAAGTAGGGTAATTGATTGTTACCTGTTTTCAAGGCGTAAGTGATTGACTCTTACCCTCTTTTCAAGTTTTGCTGACTCATCTCAGCAACTGAAGAGTCTCAACAGGGTCTATATAAACCATGCCTTTTGCTTATTTGGGTTCTTCATCCCACAATGTGGCTTGCCGTGAGTCCTTACGACTGTTGGCTTCAACGCTTATTTTTCGTTGATTCATGGCAGCTTCAAGTTGTGAAACCTGAGTTTGTGCTTTGTGCCATAGAAATAGCTTCCAAGATTTGCTTTACAAGGCTTATTTATCTTTATAACTATCATAAAGAAGATGCAGATAATACCTCATACTTGCTCGAATAATTTTCTTCGTCTATTATGCTTGCAGGTCATGTTTCCGGCCGCCTCTCGGCGAGGTGCAGCGCCGTACTGACCTTGCTACCGACTCGTAATGAACGGCGGATTTCTCCTCTAGCTTGCCCGGAGGTTGATCATTCGCCACCACGTTCTTGAGCTCAGGGTGGCGAGCCATTGTGCTCGTCTCCGTGGACAAGGAGCCTCTTGCCCTAGGAGTTGGTGCTTGCCTGTTCTTCACAGCCGCATACGCCGGAACAGGTGGTTCCTCAGGCATGTCTCTTGGGCGTAAGACCAAAGAATGGCCTTGTCAGATCCTGGGATCTTGAACATAGCGTCGCATAGGTCTTGTAGACATGGCGGGCTGTTCTTTTCGCAGGAACACCCTACTTGCTACAGATCTTTGGTTGCAGATCGTTGCATCGCATAGCTTCTGCTAGGACCGTTAGGTCGATCCTTTTTTAGTTGGGATTCCCCCAATGTGTATTTTCCGCTTGTAAGTTACTATTTAGATGCATTGTAAGCCATGTTGGCTATGTAACCAGCTTGATCTGAGCTTTTTGCTTGTAGGCTGCTATCTAGACAGATAAATTGTAAGTCATTTTGACTCATAACGATAAATCGCTTTGTATGATTTGCTGTTTTCGTTACAACAAATTACAATTTCGCATGCGTATTGGCAAATTTCGCCTTCTGTAGTGCTGCATTCACACTTTGCATTGTTGCTACGATTGGCTATCTGTCGAATAGATTTGCAGATATGATTTTGGATCGCTCGAGATCGTATTTGCGTAGCTTTGCTATCTTGGCAGATAGGCTTGAGATTTACTTAAGGTTAGACTCAAGTGCAGTTGCTATCTCGACAGATAGGCTTCTGTAGATCACTTAAGATCATTTTACATAATGCTGCTATCATGGCAGATAGACTTATGATATCCTTAAGTCTATCATGGCAGATAGACTTAAGGATCGTTTTGAGATCTCATTCGTGTAGTGCTGCTATTATGGCAGATAGGCTTGAAAGATCATTCAAGATCATGTTCGCATAGGCTGCTATCATGGCAGATAGGCTTAAGAGATCACTTAAGATCATACTCGTATAGGCTGCTATCGTGGCAGATAGGCTTATAAAAGATCACTTAAGATCATATTCGCATAGGCTGCTATCATGGCAGATAGGCTTAAAAGATCACTTAAGATCATATATGCATAGGCTGCTATCATGGCAGATAGGCTTTAGAAGATCACTTAAGATCGTATTCGCATGAGCTGCTATCGTGGCAGATAGGCTTAAAAGATCACTTAAGATCATATTCGCATAGGCTGCTATCATGTCAGATAGGCTTTAGAAGATCACTTAAGATCGTATTTGCATGAGCTGCTATCGTGGCAGATAGGCTTAAAAGATCACTTAAGATCATATTCGCATAAGCTACTATCACGGCGGATAGGCTTAAAATATTTCTTAAAATCGTATTCGCTTCTGGGAAATAATGAAATAAATAGAGCAATAAAGACAGCTGAGAGCATGGAGTTCTTCTCATTTGGGAGAAGTCTTCTTTATTATAAAATAATCTCATATGGGAGAGATGAGATTACAATTCCCTCATATGGGAGAGAGGATGCACGAGTTATAGCAATACAGAGCATAAAGCCAACGTTGTAATCTAACGCATATAATGAGAGAAGTTAAGGATAATACTTCTTAATCCAGCGCATGTTGACTGAGCTTGGGGTTGAGGTCGTTCCATGTAACCTCCGTATGTTGCAGTAGCCACTATCAAAGACTTCTGTGACTTCAAAGGGTCCTTCCCAATTGGCTGCGAATTTCGGGTGAGCTGCCTCTCGCATGCAATGGTCAGACGCACGCAAGACCAAATCTCCAAATGAGAAATCTCGACGTTGGACTGTTTTGTTGTACTCACAAGCGATCCTTTCTTGGTATCGTTTATTAGTCCTTTTAGCTTGCTCCCGCTTCTCTTCTAACAGGATTAAATCATGATCGCGTTGGTTGTCATATAATGCATGAAATCCAACCTTGCAGAGTTAATCTTCACTTCAGCAGGTACCACAGCTTCAGCTCCATAGCATAAAAGAAATGGCGAGGCCCCTGTGGGCGTCCTTGGAGAAGTCCGATAGGCCCACAAGGCTATGTTCAAAGAATCAGCCCATTTCTTGTGGTCATCTGCGACCATCTTGCTCAGGATTCTCAATAACGTCTTGTTGGTTGCTTCTGCTTGCCCATTCCCCTTCGGGTAGTATGGAGTGGAGCATATCTGCCTGATGTTGTACTCTGCTAGCTTTGCAGCCACCTGACGATTAACAAAAGGAGTGCCATTATCCGAAAGGATGGTGTTTGGAATTCCGAACCTGCATATGATGCTTTCTTGGACGAAATGGACCACGGCTAGCGCATTTGCTGTCTTCAGTGGTATCGATTCTACCCACTTAGTGAACAACTCGGTCGCGGTGAGAATGAAATGATTCCCGTGCGAGGTCGGCCGAATGGGACCAACGAAATCCAAAGCCCACGTATGAAACGACTATGGTGTTCCCAAAGCATGTAGATCTACGGCAGGAGCGCGCACCAGATTACCTTTGAACTGGCACTCCTGGCAGCGTCTTACTTTGGTGCGGTAATCTGCCTCCATGGTGGGCCAGAAATAACCGACCGAGAGGAGCTGTCTGCATAACTTCGCACCTCCATGATGTTCCACTTGATGAGAAAGGTCCATTACCTCTTGTGCTTCCTTGCTGTCTAGACATCGCAACAAGTTACTTTCATGGCCCCTTCGCCAAAGCATATTTTCTTGCACCACATATCGTGCTGCTTTTCTCTTTAGTTTCTCGGCTTCTTTTCTCGACTCAGGCACAATACCCTGCGTGAGAAAGTCAAAGAGTGGTTTCCTCCAATCCACATCGTCGTCGGTCAGAGCCATTAATAGAGAGTCTTTGATCAAAGCGCAACTCTCGCAATTTCCTTGAATCAATGCTGTGGCCGTTGACATGTCCGGCCAATGAATGCCATACCTCTGGGCTTTCCGATAGATTGACACCTCACTTTCCCCTCAAGCATGTTGGTGAATCTTTTCTAACAGTGCTTGTCCCTCTTGCTCCGAGACGCATCGCATGAGTATTCCGCCAGGGCCCTTGTAGTAGAGGGTGTTGTCATGTATGCAATACCCCTTTGTGGATGCCCAGCTCTCGCTGCTCGTGCCTTCTGCGATGGCCCGTAATATTGACTTTCTCCAGTCCGCATCATCCATGCATTCATTGTCGCATGCGTCCTCTGTCAATGCCGAGGATGTTCGCACTTCAATCGAGATTCTCGCGGGACATTTATCCGCACTGACCTTGGATCCCAAGGTAGCTAAAGCGTCAGCATGCCTATTGTCCGCTCTAAGTTTGTGCTCGTACCTAACGTCGCAGAATCGTTGCACCAATTTTTGTACCAAGGTCCGATAGGGCAATAAATTTATCTCCTTCAAGCCATACTCGCCGGAGGCTTGTTTGACGATTAGCTTGGAGTCCCCCATGACCGTCAAATTGCTCACTTCTAATGCCTTTGCTGCGCGAAGACCCGCGATGAGAGCTTCATACTCTGCTTCGTTGTTGGTGACTGCGAAGTCAAGCTTTGCGGACATCTGTATGACCTCTCCATCTGGTTTGGTCAAGACTATTCCGATGCCTCCACCTTTCCTCGTTGACGAGCCATCGGAATGGAGCGTCCAATAGGGCAGCTCAACTGCATAGATTTCAGGTCCCTCCAATTCTTCTTCAATCATAGGCTCATGACTGTCATCGGGGAATTGTGATAGCAAATCCGCCACCGCTTGCGATTTGATCGCCCGCGGCCGAACGCATGTGATGTCATATTGGGAAATGGTCATATACCACTTTGCCAATCTTCCCCCAGGAGTGGTGTGAGTCAGAAGATACCGTATAGGATCGCTCTTTGTGACCACCACTACTTTGTGCGAAGCAAAATAGTGTCTCAACTTCTCTATTACAAAGAATAAAGCAAGGCAATGACGTTCGATGTCCGTGTACCTTGATTCTGCGGGCTGCACGATGCAAGAGATGTAGTAGATGGGCCTTTCTTGACCATCGTACTCCTGAGCTAGGAGTGCTCCTATAGACCTCCTTGTTGACGTCAGATACAACAAGAGTGGTGATCCGAGCTGAGGTGCGATCATTACTTTTGACGATGTCAGCAGCTCCTTTAGTTTCCCGAACGCAGCCTCGTGCTCTGCAGTCCAGTTGTATACAACATCTTTCTTGAGAAGATCACTGAAACAGAAGGTGATTTCGGCGATCGCTGGGATGACCTTCGCAGATAGGATAGCTTTCCCAAGAAGGTTTTCAAGGTAATTTGGTTATGTGGCGCCGTCATGCTAGTGATGGCCGATACCTTCGCAGGGTCAGGCTCTATTCCTTGACAATGTACCACACATCCCAAGAACTTCCCTGATGTTACTCCGAACGCGCACTTCATGGGGTTCATCTTTAATTGAAAGCTTCTGCATCTGTCGAACACTTTTCGCAAATCCCCCAGATGGTCTGCTTCCTCCTTGGATTTGACAACTAGGTCATCCACATAGAATTCCACTTCCTTGTGCATCATGTCGTGGAACAGGGCCATCATGGCCCGCTGGTAAGTCGCACCTGCGTTTTTGAGACCAAAAGGCATCACCGTATAGTTGACTACTCCCACCGGGGTTATCGGTTTTCCGTGCATCTTCGGGGTCCATCTTGATCTGATTGTACCCACTAAAGCCGTCCATGAAGCTGAACATGCGATGACCCGCGGTTGAATCGATAAGTAAGTCGATGTTGGGGAGTGGAAAATCATCCTTGCGGCAGAAGCGATTAAGATCTCGGAAGTCCACGCAAATGCGAAGTTGCCCATTCTTCTTTACTACTGGCACAATGTTGGCCAACCATGTGGGATGGTGATTTGGCTCTATGAATTTGGCATCCAGGAGTTTGACAATTTCCTGCTTAATCTTCACGTTGAGCTCCGGCCTAAAGCTTCTTGTGCTCTGCTTTACCGGTTTGGATCCTGGAATCACATCCAATCGTTGCATTGTGATGCTCGTGTCCAGACCGGGCATTTCATCGTATTCCCATGTGAACACGTCTTTGTATTCAGTCAAGAGTTGTAGCAATCTTTCCTCCTCTTTGCCTGTGAGGTCCGCACTTAGAAAGACTGGCCTCTTCTTTTCTTCGTTCGGGCTTAGGAATACCTCCTTCAGCTCCTGCTTTTGTGGTCTGGGTTTATCTTCCATGCATTCGGGTGCTTCTTTGAGTTTCTCTTCTAGAGCGCTCGGCATTGGTTTGTCTTTCTCCGAAACATGCTCAATTTTATTGATTTGCTCAGGGATATGCGATAGCATTTCTTCCCGTTGGCATAGAAACTCTCCATCTCCTTGCCTTCAGGATCATGCTTTGCTATCCTTTTCAGAGTGTACACGTTCTTTCGCTGGTAGGCAATCTGCGGCGCCTCTTCTCGCGTTGGCGGCTTTTCCTTGGCGTTCTCTCTTGTCACCATCACTCCTGCGGGTGATTGATCTTTGATGTCCTCCCATCGGGGAAAAGGAGTGGGGTTGAATGGTCCCGGCGTTTGCTCATCTGCCATCTCAGTGAACCACACCGCCTCACTGAGATGCGCTTCATCCATGTTGAATGGATTTGTCGAAGCGGGTATCTCAACTATTCTGTCATTCCAGATAGCTTTCATCACTTGGTGAGCTGTTGAAGGAACATCATCAAAGTGATGAATCCAGGCCCGACCTATAATCATATGATACGTAGTGTTCGCATCTATGACGTAGAATTTTGCTGAACACTTGATTTTGCCACTCTGGACACCCAGGCGGATCCATCCTGTCGTCATTATGGAGTCGCTTCCGAATCCCATCAGCGGGGATGGACGCTTGACAATCTTGTGCTCTGGAATTCCTGCTAACTTCAGGGTATGGAGCAAAACGACGTTAACTGCAGCTCCTTCGTCAACGAACGCTCTTTTGAACTCCACGCCATTGATGATGGTTGTCACATACAGAGGCTTCTGATGGCTCGCATCTGTCTTTTTGTCGCTTGCAGAGAAGGTTATGACCTTTTCTGTAGAGCGGAACATGGCAGCGGTGGTGCATCAAAGTTCACTACCTTGGGCTGCTTTTGGGGCGAGACCGTATTCACTTCAGCCTCACGTCCCCTCTTATAGCTGAATCTCCCGATTTTGAAAGTAGTACCGCCCGAGGATCGCTCAGGGGCGTTCCTCTTTTTCTGCGTCTCTACTATAGGCTCGATGTTCTTCGTGCATTCGATTAGCTTTGAAAACGTAGGTGTCTGCAGGTTGATAAGCATACCTTTGTACTCGTCTCGCATGCATTGCAGGCATATCTCCACGAGTCTGCTTTCGAGTATCACATCTTTGCATTCCAAGGACTTGGACCTGAACTTCTTGATGAATGTTATCCCATCCTCCTCGCGCTTCTGATACATCCGCGAGAGATGAATCATCGTCACCTTTTCCTCCATCTGGAAGAACTTGGTGTAAAACTTCTGGACCATTTCGTCCCAAGTCTTCACGGATCCGGTTTCCAACGTCCGGTACCACTTGTAAGCCACGTTCCCCAAGGATTTCGGGAACTCGCGCATCAACAGTTTAGGATCAGCCCCATACGGCCCCATCACATCAATGAAGCGCATGACATGCTCATGGGCGTTCCCATTGACATCTTCGAACTTGTCCCATTTAGGAGCTTTGTACCCAGCAGGGTTAGGCATGAGATAAATCTCTCGTGGAATAGGCGGGTCGTTGTCAAGCTTCGGGATGATGGTATCCGCGAACGATTGGTGAGCCAGAATAGTGTCTATGCGCCGTTGCAGCGATGTCATACACTCCGGAGCACTTCCCTCGGCAGCAGGAGGAGGGGTTGCTGCAGGCGGAGGCGACACATACGTCGCAGGAGGGCTAGGGACATATTGTGAATTCACGTTACCCCAGATTGCCGTTGGAGGAGGCAAAGGATACTGTGAGGCCGGATTAGGTATCAAAGTTGGAGGCTGAGGAGTGTGAGTAGCGAGAGGCAACATTTGAGCTGTTGACCCCTGAATTGAGGGTAGCTGTGTAGTCGCCGGTGGAGTTTGCAGGTTAGGGTTGGGTGGTGTGGTTGACACTCCCAATCCTTGAGTGGTGGAGGCTCCTCCTCCCTGAGAGACGGCGGTGGCTGGTGCGGGGTTTGGAGTGAGAGTCCCCAAGATAGCCATGATCCGTTCTAGCTGTGCAGATTGAGCCTTGAGAGCCTTCGCCTGATTCTGGATGGTGGCGTCCAAGGCTTCTAGCGTCGGAGCTTCACCGGTAGCTGTAGGAGTACGGCGGGCCTCCTCCCCCGAGGTGGTCTCCGTGGAAGGCGATCTGTTACTGACATCATCCTTATGAGACATGGTTGCTTGCAATGGTAAGTTCACGTCGGGTTCACCAAAATGTGCACAAGAGAATCCTGCAGAGAGAACTTCGTGTACACCAAAGGCAGAGAATAGGAAACGGCACATGAAGTGTTGGGTTGTGTGTAGGGAGAGAGTAAGGCAATAGCACTGTCTGAGAGAGAGACAGGGGTTTGGCAGAGCTTCCGCGTATGTCTGGTGTTCTTTCCTTGTATGGAAGGGTTAAGGTCCTATATATAACAGAGAATGTGACCGTTGTCGTGTGGTTAATGCGCCCATCAATGGCGGCTTAATTAGCTTAACCACAACGGCACGTTCGTCCGCGTATATAGGGACCGTTACAGCACGTTATCCGCGTATACCGGAACCGTCATGGGGTTGACCGGGTTTAACCGGGTTGACCGGGTTTATGGAGCTCGTGCCATAAATCTCTCAAAAGCAGTTACTAAAGGTCGCACGCGGGCTTGGCTCGCACGCGACATGACTTACTCTAGCCTCCAGACCACTACGTCCCTACAAGTCCCGTGCAGTGGTATGCGAGGGCCCTGTCTCGCAGCCCCTACGTGGATCAGCGCGGCTAAGATCTGTCTGCTTAGAAAGCACTATCTACACCAAGCAATCTAGGATGTTGATATTAGTGAACTAACTCTCAGCAGTGTATATAGAGGTGAAGTAGTCTGTCACAACCTGTTTGATCTCAGCCTCATCTCTGGTCCAAGTCCCATCTTCCCTTTTAATTTGGGAGATTTTGTTCCTACTTCTTCTTTGTAGAGTGGAAGAATGAAAAAATTTAGTGTTCCTATCTCCAAGATTTAAGAAATTTAACTTTGATCTTTGCCTCCAGTAACACTCTTCTTTCCTCCATTCTAGCTCAATTTCTTGTACCAGCTCCTTCCTTTTTTGGGGATTGTAATCTTGAAGGGTAGAGTGTTGAAGATCTTGAAGCTGCTTCTTGAGATTCTCAACTCTCTTTTTAGAGTTATTCCCATCATTCTTCCTCCACATCTTGAGATTGTACTCTACTTGTTTTAGCTTCTGCTGCAGTCTATCCTTCTTGATTAGTGTTGAGACTATCAGACACCACACCTTTACAATCAGGGTTCAAAAGCCAGGCTTCCTCAAATTTGAATGATGCTTTCCTTTTCCTCCTCTCAGGTTCTGTATTGATAATCAAATGGCAATGGTCAGAGCCCAGATCAATATCATGAAAGAGAAGAGCATTCTCATTACAACTCCCAATCAACACTGAAATAAGCCTTGTCAATCCGTTCCCTAACCAAGTTGTCACTTCTATTGTTGCACCAAGTGTATGAGGGGCCATTAAACCTCATTTCAATCAACCCCATATTTTGGATGGAGTTGTTGAATTTGTTTATCTTCAAACTAGAAGCTTCCTTGCCTCCTTCTTAATCCTCTTCAGAGCTTATATCACTGAATCTCCAACTAAGATCCAAGGACCATTAACAGATTTCCCAGATTTCATTCCAAGCCTCAGCTTTAATCTTGTCTCTTGGGTTGATGTAGATAAATGTCCACCATTCTCTAATACCTTTACTCATAATCTCTTTGTGGATCAAGTGCTGAGATCTGTAAAGGACTTGGAGTTGTAAATTAGCCTCCCACCACAATGCCAAACCCCTTGCTTTACCTCTAGGGTCAACATAACAAGAATTAGGAAAACGCAAACTTCTTCTGACTCTTTCTAGGTACCTCTGATTTTTCTTAGTCTCCATAAGAAAGATGAGACTAGGACGATGGGTTACAGTTAACCCTCATAATTGCTGGACTGTCAGGAGTCGCCCCAACCCCTGACAGTTCCAACTAATCGTCAACATGGTGCTTGTGGCTGTTCTGGTTCAACCACCACCACGCTATCATCTTTCAATGCTTGTGAAAGTTCATCCATACCTGGTGAGAACAAAGCTATTGTTCTCTGTTCCGAGGTTCTCCTTCGTTCCTCTTGATACAATATCTCTTTAGCTGGCCTATTCCTCCTTTTGGCTGGTCGCTTTCTCCTCAATCTAGTTTTTTGTTCGTCCGAGACAACCATAATATAATTGTAGTTGTCCAATGTCTTTTTCGCCTACTCATCCATCTGCTGGTGATACCTAACAAGCATCGAATTATGAGACTGATCCCCTTCATCCTCCTTGGATTTCTTATGAGCAGTACTCTCATCCAGGGTTTCATCTTCGTCCCCTCTCTTCCGTTTCAGGGAGAAAATTCGCTTGAAAAGCGTTTCTAATTGGACATCTTTGTAAGGGTTGACCTGGTTGTCGGACTGACATGATTTCTCCGGGCTAGCTCCTGTATTTGTGGGAATGGGCTCAATAAGCTCCAACCCAATATTTCTTGGGCCCGATCCATTTTTTATCAACCGGGTGGATAGATTTTTCCGGACTGACATCACCACTAGTAAAAATGGGCTTCAACTTGAAGCATTCCCCTTCAAATCCATCAATAATGAATGGAGTTGGGTTAAGGATTGGGCTTACCTCATTAAAGTCCAGCCCAATATTTTTTGAGGCCCAACCATTCTTTTCGGATGGGTCGGGACTCTCTGGCGCTTCTTCCACAGTATACGGGGCAATACAGTTGTCATCATTCTGGTAACTCCGCGAATTGCCAGCCACACATTTATCGTGATCCTTCGCCTCTGTTTCCTCCCGTACAGCTACCGGATCCTTCCTCGTACCTGGGAATCCTTCTTTGCATACGTGGCTAACAGCCGTTACATTGATGCCGTTTGATGTACTGGCATGTCCTTTTGGATTTTCCCCGCTCTGTCATCCCTGAGCTCCGACGACTCCACTATTTTTCCGGCGAGAGTCCAGCGTCAGCCTCACTCTGCTTCTTTTGGATTGATCTTTCTTCTTTGATTCCGAAGTCCCATCGCAGACCCGACATTCTCTTCTTTGTTTCATCTTCGGATTTTGGCAAATAAGGGCACTGGAGATTCAGGTGGCCAACTCGATCACACTCTGTAGCAATAATCGCCTAGACGTTCGTATTTGAAATGAATCCATGAACTGCCTTCCCATTATTTGTCAGCATAAACCCCCTTGGTAATGGCTCTGTTACATTTAGTAGGACTTTCAGCCGGAGACTAGGTTTGTAGAACAAAGCTCCACCTTGCCTGTCTTCCTTTACCGAGATGAACTGGCCAATCTTTCCACCTATGATTTCGGCGTTACCTCTTGAAATTTTTTCTTGCGGCAATCCAAGAACAAGAACCCAGAATGGTGAGTTCTTAAACTCCACCTCATTCAGATTTCGGCCAAGTTTCCGATTCTCCAAGAGGAGAAGGTGGTTGTTGATTAACCACGGCCTGTGATTCTACACCTTGTTGAAGTCTTCCACCTCACTAAACACAAACACAAATTTGTTATTATCAAATTTCTCGATTGTTACATCCTCTTTCAATTTCCAAATGCCTTTCACAACTGCTCTCATTAACTATTTAGAGACCGATTTAGACCCCATAAGATAACCAATCAATGTCATTCCATGGATTTGCTTGACTGCATCTGGATCGTCATCCGGATCCAGGGTGATTTCTGGAGAAGGGTTCATGGTGGTGAAGAAAGGAGACGAATTAGGTTTGGGGGAGGTGTGTGAAGGTGGAAAGGGAAAAACGATCAAGAGCTAGAGATAATGCACTCTAGATTACTAAACAGAAGTAAAGGGGAAAAAGCCCTGTTGATAAGGATTAAACCTTAACCAGAAACGCCGACGGCGGAGGGGAACGGGATAAACCCTAGAGAAGAGGGATAAAACCCTACGATGGTGAGGATCTGACGATGGAGAACGGAGAAGCTAAACTAGGGTTCCTCCTAGAGTTACGGGACACTATCCATTGAGAGACCGTAAACGTGATTGCTTCCACTAGGCCAGTCCCGGTGTTGGTCTCTCTACTTTGGGAAGCCCTCTATGGAGGGCCCAAATATGTGCTTTCCGCACCGTGCCATCTGAATGTCAATCTGACCCGTAAAACTTTGAGCCTTTGATCTCAACCTGACCGTTTGATAAAAAAAAACTCAATGTGACCCGTAAACTTTGAGCCTTTGATCTGGGCCTGTTAATGGGTCTGTATTGAGTAGGACCTGATGTGAACTGAACCCATCAGACTAAGACCCTTGACCCATTTAATGCTAATTCTAAAATCTGTTTTCAGTTACCGTTATGTATAAAAGATTGCAATTATATTAGATATTAGGTGAGTACCAAATGCAAAGCACTTCTGACACTTTTTAGGGTTTACGTGAGAGGGTGTCATGTGGTAATATATATTGATAACAACGTCACACATGAAAACCGTCAAAAGTGAAAATTTAAAATTAGAATAGTAAAATTGTTAATTGAGTAAATCATGGGTGCTGATAATTACAGCACAAGAATCACTAATTACAGCACAATAAAATTCCAAAAGACGATAATGCCCGTTGAATATTACAGGTAATTAATTGCCCTTCGATTACAGGATTGACTCGTTGACAAATTCTTTCCAGTTCCTAGTCTCTCTCTCACCTTTTCTCCTCGTTTGTTCTGTGTATCACCCATTTCTTTCTCTCCCCTAAAGCTCTCTGTCTCTCTCTGATCTAAAATATAATCTCAGACTTCTTTAAGTAAAAGGAATTTGTTCTCAAACTCTTACACCATGAATGTGGGTACTGCTTAAGTGGTTTGTTCAAGATATTAGATGCGGTTTCCGTGGTTACGGGTTTACTTCCGTACACATCATATAAATTTTAGATAGAGCTCTGTATTGGTATTTCTTTAAAGACAATGGTTACATTGTTGTTGACTATTAAGCCTTAGAAAACATGAACCATACTAGATTTTTAATGGAACAAGGACTCTGTTGAAGATTGGAAATCTTGGACCTGTTAGAGCCAATTTTTATAGGCGTGTTTGGCCTTCAGAAAATGAGAATGATCTCTCTCTCTCTCTGTTTTAGTTTCAGTCGCAAATGTTTTTCAACATATACATAACATTTCATTCACCTACAAACACTTAGATGAGAGAGACATTTTAGGCACCCAGAGGGAGCAAGTGTCTGGGTGGGTTGAGGATTTAGTTGTGTGAGTGAGAAAGATGGCCAAGAATAGAGATTGAAACAGAGAGAGAGAGAGAGAGAGAGAGTTGGTGATAGAGATTCCGGGAAGAATAAGAAATGAGATTGAAACAAATAAACGAGATATATTAGGAATTGCAACGACTTTATCAACAAGTCAATCCTAAAATTAAAAAAAAATCAATTTACAATCAATTACCGGTAATATTCAAAGGGCATTGTTGTCTTGTGAAATTTTATTGTGCTGTAATTAGTTATTCTTGTGCTGTAATTATCAGCACCCTAAATCATTTACTAAAGTTTAAAATCAACAAAAAGAGTATACTAAACAGTAATTGATTGTTCCTTACCATTTAATGCTAATTCAAAAATTTGTTATCAGAGTCACAATAACTTATTTTCCAGACAGTATTTGGTTACTACTAGAGTCACAATATGTGAACAATTAAAACCAGGACACATACTACCCTTTTTTTGGAAGTTCAAGGTAAGAATAATATTTTCATATTATTCTTTTCTCTATAATTTTCATTTGCGGAAAATAATAAAATCTTTCTTGCACGCCTTCACGGACCATCTAGGGAGGACCAGGGTAATATGGGCAAGCTTGAGCAGCTGCACAACATAAAAAACATTGAATGATCAGATATGCTAGTATTATTTGGTACTCCAAGAGTTTAAAAAACGGGTGACTATGTGTGCTATAATTAACTTACGGCGATCAACATATTGGACGTGGCCATCAAAAAGGGGGCAAGTACCCTCGGCTTGAAAAAATAGATCAAGGACCACTGATGCATGCGCATAAAGGTTGTTTGGCTGAAAACATATTCCTTCTGGCTTTATCAGGTTGCAATCTATTCGAGGCCTTTGACAATAGCGGTCTATAATACCCTGTAACTTAGTATCTGTTGAGTTTTCAAGGGCTATGCAATATGAATATATCTGCAACAATAAAAGAAATATAACAAACGGTTTCCGGAATATTACCCATCATAATAACCTACTAATAAAAAGCCAATAACTTACCTGATGAGGTTTCTGGGCCCCCAACATGCTAGTGTCCCGAGAGCTAACCATGGTGATTAAGATAATAGCAAGAGAAAACAATGAGAGATTCAATTTCCCCATTGTTTTTTCAGTTTTCAATAACAAATATTATGGCTTTGTGCTGTTTCTTGACAATTTATAGAGACCGGGATCTCATATGTATCCATGGCTTCTTCTTTAGTACTACTATTGTCTATTATAGAGCCGGATCTCATATGCATCCATGTCAATTAATCATTTACTTAAATATGTATTGATTGAGAAAATATTGGACCGCGTCGGTTTGTATGGCTGGTAAAATATCTCTTATGCATATTCAACCAATCAGTTACCATAATGTTGTTGAATGAAATAAATATTGAATTGTGTCCCAATTAATCTTTTGACTGGAAAAATCATTCTCCATTTCATAGGCATTAAGCCACAAAAGCAAATATATTATATTCTTTTTTTTGAAAGGAAAGCAAATCTATTCTTTTGTTGTTTTGGTAGTTTTAGTGTGGGAAGTAAAACCTTAATAAACTAATAACGTTGGAACTGTTGTGAAACTAGAATTGAGAGAGACAAGAAATAAAAAAAGACAATAGTGTAGGGAGGAGAGTATTGATTTGTGTATTATTATCCAACTCTAAGCCTCTTTATATAGGCATTAGATGGGCTTTCTGGACCAAAATATAATAATACAAAATACACCTAACTATGTGGTGGATATTCACATCAGTCCAATAACATATTTCATAACACTCCTCCTTGAATAATCACCACTACGATGCCTCCACTACAAAAAAAATAGTCAAATACGACGGCCAAAAAAAACAACGGCCTAAAAGACCGTCGTATTTTATACATAAACGACGGTTAAGTAACTACCGTCGTATTTAACGCAAATACTACGGCCACGTATTTTTACCGTCGTATGTATACATTTAAAACGACACGTGCCATACGGCCGTTGCTTCTAGTATCTATACGGCCGTCGTATTCCTTTGTAACGACGCCGTTTAGCCTTAATTAGAAGCGCACGTCTTTTTTTTTTCCTGAAAGCTAAAGCGTACTTACCCTTCTTCTCGTCGATCCACGTTCTGAGAAAATAACCCTCGTCTCGTCTCCTCTCTGCGGCAGAAGTTGAGCCACCATCAATCGGTGCGAGCCTCAGGTAAGCCTCGCCTCTTCTCTCTTTCCTCTCTCTCTCCATTGATAAGTCTATATAATCGTTCAATTGTACTGATGAATGGATTGTACTGATGAATGCTTCAGTGGCTGATTCAACTGTAGTGTCCAGTGTTCGTGGCAAGAACTCGGAATCAGAGTCCAAGCATATCTTCGTCTTCTTCAGCAAATTTAAGGTACGTCTGTCCCTCTATTCGCCTCTTTCTCTGGGTCTGATTCATGCCTAATGGATCTCTCCCCACTTTTATCCTCTTCTTCCGATTGATTATCTTTAGGTTTGCAATTGATGATTTGGGACTGATTTGGTGGCCTAGGGTTTAGATCAGTTTTTCTAACCCTAGTATTTGGTGCTCATTTGCGATTGAATAACTTTATCACGTGAAAATCAGTTTGTTGTTTGTTTACAGAAACATCATGTTATGAAAGCTGAGAATTTTTTGTTCATCGTCTTTGTGTGTTTCGATTTGAGTGACTGGCGGGAGGGTTGGGTACGATTTTGGTGGTGGTTGATTCCACTTGGATGACTGGTGGTAGACTTTCTGTTTACAGTGAGGGATGAAGAAGATTGAATGAGGGGAGAGGGATATATGAATCAAGAGAAGAGAGAAAGTAGGTGTGTTGGCACCATCGATTCTATATGAAAACACAACGAAGAATACGTACCTGGGTTTCAGTCTTTAAGATTATTTGATTGAGAACATACCCATGTATCTCTTCGTAGAAGTTTGGGCTACAACACAAGTCAACAGGGTCCAGGGCTTTCTTTCAATGGTTTTCACTCTTTAAGATTATTTGATTGAGTCCAGCTTGGGGTGAAGTTGAGAAAATCAAAGACCTGGAAAGAAATCACTTCTCTATGTACCATCTTTCAATTCTTACCTTTTTTAACTTCACAAAAAGAAGTACGACATAAAAGAGGTGACATTTTGGTAGATTTATCAAGTGAAACGTACATGGTACATCCTTAAACTCCTTGAATAGTCCTCCTTGACACTCATATTGGGACGAAGGGTGTATAAACTTTCGTTTTAGCATCAGACTGCACTTATTCTTTAGAACATTTTGGATTTCAGATGTTACACATGAATACACTTCCAATTTGCATGAGGGGGAGTACATATCATTTTGTCTAATTTTGCCTTTGAAATAATTTTTGTGCAAGGAAAAACCACATTTGTTCCCAACACACCTGTTCAACTTAGTATAAAGTACAAAACTTTTGCAGCCTGTACAAAATTGTGAAATCTATTTCCATGTTTTCCGCGTAACAACCATACGTTGTAGATTCGTCATGTTATTTGCTTTAGTTGTTGGAATGAACTCCCAATTCATTCATGATCACGTGCATTCTCCAAATTCTTGCTTCTAAATTCTAAATTGGTGTTGGTTACAAATGACAATTACATGTAAAATGGTTGGATTGTGAAGTGCTATTGCTCAAACTCTTTTTGGGTTTTTGCCGGGCAGGTTATAAAAATTTCTTGACCTAGTTTTTAGAGAGGTATGATAAATGCAGGGTAGTTATAGCGATATGGCACCATTGATTCTATATGAAAACACAGCGAAGAATACGTACCTGGGTTTCAACAACCCAATGAAGAGTTTCACAATCCTCTAATTCTACCTCACTGAACACAACAAATTCGAAGAGATAGATGATGTAATTCTAATTCTACCTCACTGAACACACAATCCTCTTAGAGGTAAGAGCTCTACAATGAAATGTCTGGGACATAGCTATATTATTATTATTATTATTATTATTATTATTATTATTATTATTATTATTATTATTATTATTATTATTATTATTATTATTATTATTATTATTATTATTATTATTATTATTATTATTATTATTATTATGTCTCTGCCTTTACATTTTGTATTGGGTTATAAAGCTAGAAAGAGTGAGCTTCATCTGTTTTCCACATTGCTTTGCGTAATGTGGTGTCTTGCTGTTTCAGGACAAGCTTTCAATTAGGACCACCTTTCACTTGAGGCTTCCTACGTTCTCCCCAAGAGCAGGTTTGTTTCAAATTTCTTAATCTGCTCAAAGTCATATTATATTGCACTATGAAAACGTTTTTGTCTGAATCATGTTTCAAATTCTGCTGAAGCATTATGATTGATGATTCATCACACCACAAAGCCACTTTTTTGTTGCTTTTGTTTCATTCATTAGTTTTCTGGTCTTGAGAAGATGAAAAAGTGTAGGACTGATCAGACTTTCTTTCTATGCCGATCCAAGACCCAATTCTCCTTCATGAAAACAAGCTATTATGTTTGAAATCTGAATAATTTGCTCGAAATTCCAAGTTTGTCAAACTAGTTATACATTCACCAACCCCTAAATATCTGTTGTAAGCGCATCATAGGGCTAGTTTTGTGCAGATATGTTTACATTATGTCTCTTATGTTTGAATGTTGGCTGTTATGTCTCTTATAGTGTTATTCTACGCTAATTTAGATTAATAAATGTCACTATCTACTTGTTTAACGGGCTAGTTTTCTTTTACCCGAATACATATGATGGATAAAAGTTGGATTCATCTGAGCGCAAAGTCGTCTATGCAATATCTGGTTGGTTGTGGGTCATTTTTAGATTTTGCATTCTCCAACAACAATGGGTTGGATGTGATACAATGTCCATGTACGAAGTGCATGAATCAGTATTATCACAAGAGGCTCGACGTACTAGATCATCTCCTTTGGAACAGATTTGACACAAATTACAAAATTTGGACACGGCATGGAGAGTCAGCCTCTTTTGGTATCACCGAAGAGAATACTGAAAGTAGGAATAACGAGTTTGGGGATGAAATGTTTGATATGCTACACGATGCATTCGGTCATCCGCACATGGATAAAGAGGGTGGAATGGAAGATATGGATGAAGAGACTTCAGACTTCTAAAATTTGTTAGATGACGCAGAGAAGGAATTGTATCCAGGTTGTACGAAGTTCTCAACTCTCTCTTATTCACTGTTAAATTATTGCATTTGAAAGTGTTGTATGGTTGGAGTGACAAGTCATTCAATGAGTTGTTGAAGTTGTTGAAAGATGTGCTTCCAGTAGGCGAGACAGTGCCCAAGTCATACTACAAAGCAAAAAAGTTTTTCAGGTCATTAGGTTTCAATTACAAGAAGATTGATGCTTGTCCTGACGATTGCATGTTGTTTTGGAAGGAAAACGAAGGACTAGAGGCTTGTGCTGTTTGTGGTAAAGAAAGATATGAATACGTCGAGGAAGATGATGATGATGATGGTAAGACCAAGAGGAAACGCAAGGCTATCAAGAGGATGTGTTACTTCCCTTTAAAGCCAAGACTTAGAAGGTTGTTTATGTCTTCAAAAACAGCTTCCTCAATGAAATGGCATTCAGAAGAAAGAGTAGACGATGGTGTAATGAGACACCCTGCGGACACTCCTGCTTGGAAATCATTGGATGAGCGACATCCATACTTTGCTGCAGAGAGTCGAAATATAAGGCTTGGTTTAGCATCTGATGGTTTCAATCCTTTCAGAACAATGCACATTCCTTATAGCACGTGGCAGTCGTGTTAATTATTTAAAACTTTGCACCGTGGCTACTTATAAAACGAACATCCTACATTTTGTCTATCTTGATTGATGGGCCTGAAAGTCCTGGAAATAATATTGATATTTACTTGCAACCATTGATAGAGGAACTTAATGAGTTTTGGACCCCTGGTATTCGTGCTTTTGATGCAGCAAGTAATTCAATGTTTCAATTGCGTGCCGCTCTTCTGTGGACCATAAATGATTTCCCTGCCTATGCCATGATGTCAGGTATGAGAACCAAGGGAAAGTTTGCGTGTCCAAATTGCAATAAAGATACTGATTTTGTTCGGCTCAAACATTGTAAGAAGTTCTGTTATCTAGGTCATCGAAGATACTTAGATGCGGATCACAAGTTGCGAAGAGATGCTACAAATTTTTATGGCAAAAGAGAAAGTAGACCGAGTCCCACGATGTTGTCAGGTGAAGACATTTTGAGACAAGTACAACACATTGACAATAAATTTGGGAAGTATGATGGTAATACAAAGAAACGGAAGAGGACGGCCATCAGCAAAAATACACCTGCACATATACCGACTTACAATTGGAAGAAAAAAAGCATATTTTTTGAGTTGCCTTATTGGAGCGGTCACTTGATACGACACAATCTCGATGTCATGCACACTGAGAAAAACGTATGTGAGAGTATTTTGCATACTTTGCTGGATGTGAAAGGCAAAAGCAAGGATGGCATCAAGGCTCGCAGAGATCTCAAAGATATGCGTATTCGCAAGTCCCTACACCCCGTACCGCGTGGTAATGGCAGATTTGAGTTGCCACCAGCAGCTTTTACGATGTCTAATGATGAGAAGACTACATTTTGTAAGGTTCTAAAGAGTGTTAAAGTGCCCGACAATTATTCGTCTAACCTCTCTAGATGTGTGAAGGTAAAGGAGAAAACCATTTCCGGATTAAAGAGCCACGATTGTCATGTGTTGATGCAACAAATTTTACCCGTGGCCATCCGTAGAGCTTTACCATCAAATGCAGCTAAGATTTTGATGGATTTGTGCAATTACTTCAGGAGTCTATGTGAGAAGGAGTTGCATGAATTTGAGATTGCACAGATTCAAGAGCGTATCAAAGTAACACTGTGTGAAATGGAGAAGATGTTCCCACCATCTTTCTTTGATATAACGGCACATTTGCCCATTCATTTGGCCGAGGAAGCTAGTGTGGCAGGGCCAGTTTGGACAAGATGGATGTATGGTACTGAGAGGTGCGTACAAATTTATTATAAATTATACATTGTTATTGAATTTTTATGAACTTCATTATTTATTTTCTGAAATTAGGTATCTAGTTACGCTTAAGCAATACGTGCGACAAAGAAATTACCCTGAAGGATCTATAGCTGAAGGGTATTTGGCAGAAGAATGCTTAACATTTTGCAGCAGGTACCTGGATGAGGATGTTGAAACAAAGCTGAACCGACCTGCATGATATACAGATGGTGGAAATGGAAAACAAGTCAAGTTTATCCTATCGGAGATTGAGCTACAACAAGCTCATAGATACGTCTTAGCAAACACTTCGTCCGTTGACCCATATCGTGAGTGAGTATACACCTCCTACCCCATTCTATTTGAATATGATTTCTCTACGTATAAATCTTTCATCTTGCTAAAACTATTTCAGGATTCACTTTCGTCACCTGAAAAAGACAAATATGCGGAAATTAGCTCCTCATGCTATAGAAAAAAAACATAATGAAGAGTTTCCAATGTGGCTTAAAGATTATGTAAGTCACTGCTCATATGTTGTTCATACTACTTCAATTGTGACATTTACTAAAACTCTTTTTTCACACCATAGGTTTTGCAGACGAACGGTGACCGTAACATACCCGGGGAAGTTAAAATCTTAAGTGGGGGACCTAGCATTTATTCGGTGAGATACAAAAAAGGGTATGCGATCAACGGTCTGAAGTTCCACACTGTATCATATGGTGCAAACAAGAAAAGTCAGAATACTAGAGTAACATTAAGAGCAGATACACCGAGTTACTCTAGTGTTAAAGATAAAAGACCTGTAACTGGACCGGTGTCTTACCATGGAAGATTGAGAGATGTCATAGAATTGCGCTACTCAATGGACGTGAATTTTCAATTATTTAAATGCGATTGGGTGCACCCAACACTTGGCCAGAAAGTGGATAAGTTCAACTTCACAGTTGTTAATTTCAAGCATCTCCTCTACCAAGGAAATCTTATATCAGATGAACCGTTTATATTTGCATCTCAAGCAGAACAAGTGTGGTATGTCCCAGATCCCATTGATCCAGACTGGAGTGTGGCTGTGACAATGAAAGCTCGATGCGCTTTCAACACGTCCACACTGGCGACATGTCCTCAAGCAGAGCCTTATGGGTTTCAACAATTGAATACTCTAGAGGACACAAACAATATTGAGGATGAATGTGTTAGAACAGATGTTCCTGCAATTTTGATCGTCGATGATGCAAATGATGATCATATTGTTGCTGGCGATAGAGATGCGAATGATGATTTTATTGTTGATGATGAAGATACTGAATACGACGATGCTGTGGGTGAAGACAATGATGAGGTTGATGAGGACGACGATGTTGGTGACGATGATGACGATGATGACGATGATGACGATGAAGAGGGTGATGATGGTGATGACGGAGATGATGGTGATGAGTGATGACGGTTATGCGCGGGGATAGATAATAATTGTTTAGATTTAGTTATTTTGGATTTGGCAAGTATGATCTTTGTAATTGGAGAGTGGTTCAATTGAAGATTAGTTCAGTTTGTTTCTTACAATTGGTTGTTTTTTCTGGCCTAGCATTGATTGTTTTGACACAGTACATGTTATTTTACATGTAGTATATAATCATTTATTTTAATGAACTGATTACTGAAAATAATATGATATTCTTATTTGTTTAGGTTGCAATGGTGAACCGTACAGACGTATCGCGCAAAAGAGCTGCATCAACACCTCTTCAGCAGAATCGGAGCGCACCTTTTGCTGCACCGAGGTCTAAACATATCAACATCCCTTCGACTTCCGATCCAGGACTTCAGGAGGAGAGTTAAAATGATGCAGATCCTTCTAATGATGACCACGCCATACCATCACCACATGAAAGTTTTGAAGGTAACAACATAGTAATTCAATGATTTTATTTGCAACCTGAAACTGTCGTGGCTGGGTTCAAATGTTAATTTCTCTCACACCGTTGACCAAAGTTGTACAGAAGTAGGTCTAGCAATTTGCTACTTAACTAACAAAGAAGAGAAATGTCCGCACAAAAGTGTTCAGCTGTGGGCAAACTGGCATACTACATTCCACAAAAGTTGTAAAATTGCTGTAGGTTCCCGAACTTTGATCCTTGAACTGACAGTGGATAGAAATTCTAGCAGATCAAACCCAATAACTCTGACCTTTAATCCTTCTTTTTCTGAAATAAACAAGGATTGTACCCTTACTGGAGTTTTATTAATCTTGACACCAACACAGAGTTTTCTTTTCTTTCTCAAGTCTGAGCTTTGCAAGGACAGCATATGTCTAGAATCAGTTCAGGGTTTCATCTTTCACAGATATTTTGGTTGTTAAATTGAATCCTCGCAGCCCAGTGTAATATTGCTCAATAATTACTTGAACTCATTAGTAACTCGCACTGTGTTTCCTACTTCTTTTCCTGGTGTCAATCATTTCAATCTAGAGACATTCCTTTGCAACAAAAACAGTAATGAAATGCAGTAAAGCCTCGTTATGTTGAAACTTAATTTCTCTCAAACCGTTGAGTCAAAACCTACGAAACTCGGACAGTAGGATCCTAATAGTGTCTAATACTTCCCACAAAAACAGTTTTTGGAAATATAGAGAGGTTGAGGAGTTTTGAGGGAAAACGTGTGGCTGATCGTAAGAAAGTCAGAACTGAAACTGTAACTTTAAAATTCAATAACTCCAAAACCGTCGGTCGAAAACTTGTGAAATTCGTACACAATGTTGATAAAGAAGTCTATAATCTCCTACTAAAACAGTTTTTGAAAAGCATGATTCAATCTTGCGTTATACGTAAAAACATTTGGTGTGCATTCACCCAATTTGTATTAGATTTTATGCACTAAAATTAACATTTTTATATTGGTGTGCCTTCACCCAGGTTTTACGACTCATATTAATTAATTCTTATATATTGTTCTTGTTAGATTCTTCATCCAACTCTCACAAGAAGAAACGGTCAGATGCTCAACCACTCAGCGGATGGGAGAGTGGTACAGCTAAATTGATTGTCGAAGTGAACGAGTTGAATCAGCCTTGTTGAGAAAAATCTCCAATTCTTGGAAGTCAACTCGGGGTGATGGTTAAGGATGGGTCGCGGTTTCCTTTGAATCCGAAACATTGGGACGACAAAAGTTTAACCGAAAAAAAAGAGAAAGCATGGGATACAATCAAGGTATAATATAATTTAACCATTTAATGTATACATCTTTTGTATGATTTTTGGTACCTAAAAATATCTTATAGTATTAAGATAGTATTGGACTGATAATGAGAAGTTTGAGTGAACTAGTTTTCACAATGTTTATTAATGCGTTACATATATGGTTTCATTTTCACAGAAGAATACAGGTCTGAGCGATGAATCGAAAGAAATTGTGTTGGCAAATCTTGGCAGGTTATGGAAAGATTGGAAGGCAACCTTGAAGAGAAAGTACTACAGAAAATATGATACCGATGAGGAGCGGTTATCGAATTGTCCCGCTAGAGTCAGTCCAGACCAGTGGAAGGACATGGTGAAGCACTGGGGTAACCCAGAGACAGAGGCATGTATCTTTTGTTAAGCTAATATTGTTATTAGATATAGGCTGACTATAATGTGGTGGCTAAAGTTGTAATCTATGTCAGGCTGAAAGTCTACAAAATAGCGTGAACAAGGCCGAGATAACTGATCCTCCTAAGAGTGGTAGGAGGAGCATTCCACGGATTCGGGATAAGGTATTCCATATTTGTTACTTTCCGAGCCATTTGTACATTACCTACAAATATTTACGCATTTTCCCATATATTTTTAAACTGGACCAAGTTTTTGCATACTGAGTTTTTGCTATGTGGTGCATTTACATGCCGCCTGGTGTTGTCCCTCGCCCTCTCAATGTGATTACTGCTTAATGTTTATATGGTCATAACCAGATCATATTAGTCACTGCACAAGCAACAAGAGCCCATTTTTTCAACCAGAGACTAAGCTTTTGATGCTCAAAAGTAATAATAGGTATAAAGTTTCATTATTTTATCTTTAGCAACCTATCTATTCCAGGATGTCCACTGCTGAAGATAATGACCTTAAACTTAAGAATCTCTCATCTGGTGTGTGTTTTGTATTATGTACTCTGGGCTGTTTTCTCTATTGTTTCTTTCACTCTCTTCCTCTCAAGCTTTAAAGTTGTCATCTTTCACTTGTTCGTGATTTAGAATTTTCTCTTACATTCCTTTGTTAAGTCAGCTGATATGCGGATGTACTCTTGTAATATTCATGTTCTTATTGATTAAAAATGTACATTACCTACAAATATTTACGCATTTTCCCATATATTGTTAAACCGGACCAAGTTTTTGCAATTTTCTTTTGCAATATTGAATCCTAGGTAAGCATTGAAATTCATTACGTTTGATATTGTTGTTGGAATAGATGCCCTAGAGGCAATCATAGATTTAGTATGAACAATGTTTTGGCTAGAATATTCATTTATTATTTATGTCGATATTTAATATAATGAAGTCCTTAGATAAATTGTGTTATTTATCTTAAATATCCCTAGTCCATTATATTGATTAATAGGACAATCAAATATAGACTAGTATGTGGGTAGATTGATATGGAGATATCAAGTCTAACACATGGGTATGCATTAGGAATAATGGCATACTGGATTGACCCACGACGAAAAGGATACATTATATTATGTAAAGTCACAATCGCTTTTCGTAGTGCTAATATTATTGCAATCCTTGGACTTGAAGTCACTAGATACTCTAGTTGTGAAATATTGCGCTTTGATGTTATCAAACGTTACACCGTAACTGGGTAATCATAAAGGTGGCTATCGGGCGTGATAGGAAGCAAGCTTAGAGATCGTAGTGATGTAGATAGGATTTGTCCCTCCCACATAATGGGGGTAAATATCCACGGCCACTCGAGGGATGAGGCTTATTGAATGTCTGGCCAGACTCAGATAAATTAATATAGAGATATTAATGTTATCTGCAAGTATAAGCATATTCCCGGGATCGAGGAACTATGGATTGGATATACGAGTGTGACTATTTATGTCTCGTGTCCAATCCGGATATGGAGACAAAGGGATAGTGCAATATGACATATTGGGCACAAAGGTTTGTCGGGATCACTGACTATTTCTATTGGTTGGGTTGCATGGATGTGTTGCTAGACACCGCTCCATGTTAGTAATAGTTACTACCAACTATATAGAAACCTATGGGGTCACACGTCAAATAGAGTAGAGCTAGATTTGGGATTAATTAATATGGATTAATTAATACAAGGATCATTGTGCAACACCTTGCAAACTTAGTAGGACTAATTTGCAAGGAAGGGAATAGTTCTAGTCCTACTAGAACAAGAAAACTCTTTTATGGAAACAACAAGGAGTTGTTGGAGTATATAAAGGAGGCTCTAGCTTCCTTCCCATATATGAGTTATTAGTCATAACACACAAAGAGTGGGAGAGAGAAAAAGAGAGAGCAAGACAAGGTGCTAGGGCCGAAACCCTAGCCACCCGTCCGCCCCCCTACCCGACGGCAAGAGAGGGCCGCCCCCCTCCCTTGTGCTTTGGTGATTTGTTGCTTTGATCTTCATCCCTCTTCCTCCAAGGTTCAAGCTAGCACTTGATTGAAGGAAGAATCTAGATCTCACCTCTAGACGTGGATCAACCGTAGAGACGAGGACATCATTCTTCGTGTGATCTCACAAATCAAAAGGTACACATCTTCTATGTCCTTAATCATGTTATGATGTCTCTTCCTGTGATCCTTGGTGGGCTTTGAGTAGGATTAATTTTTGTTATTCCGCTGCGTTACCTACGTCAAAACCCAACAGTGGTATCAGAGCCACAGGTCGTAGAGCATAACATGATATTATGTGTTTACGATTTCAGTTCATACACCGTATTATTGTTTATTACGCGAAAACTGAAAAATTGGCATAGTAGATGCAATATTGAATTTGATTCAATCAAACAAGACCCAATTTAACATTGGATGTTAGAATTGGTGAGTTTAATCACATAGGATGTGAATAATTGGGTTCTTGAAAAATTAGGGTTCATGGGCACATGATTGAAAAGGGGTTTTCAATTATGGAAATAAAATTATGGAAATAAATCCATATGGAAACAACCTTGCTTGGGCAACAAGGAAGGAGGAAGGGGACTAGGGCCGAAACCCTAGCCGCCCGCCCCTCCCTTGCGCGCCAAGCAAGGCCGCGGCCCCCTAGGCGTGCGGCGGTCCTAGGGTTCGGGCCACTTGTTGGCTTGGACCCTTTGGACCGTTGTGAAACCCTAGTTACCCAATTTCACTAAAATTAAACAAGCACGTTAAAAAAATTGGTTTTAACTGTATTATGTGCTTTATTGCATGGTGGATGGATATGGCCTAGGATTGTGGATGTTTATTGTTTTGTGTGGTTTGGTTTACGGCCTGCGAGCTGATCAAATTAATGTAATAATTAATTAAGTTTTACGGCCTGCGAGTCGTTCTTTTTCTCCTCGACATGTGAGGCTTTTGTTATTTATTTTATTTTAGATGTTAGGCTAGAATTAGAAATATTTAGATGATAGCCAAGAACATGGAGAAGAAGACCGGAGAACCAAAGGAGCCAAAAGACATCCCTAGGCGCGCAGCTATGGTGGAGCACATGGAGATGAGCTCGGCACTTTAGGGCAATTGGATATTATCATTAGCTTGATAATATCATTAGTCTAGAGGCCATATCCATGCCACGTTTTTTTATTTTGTGGATGTTTATTATTCATGCCTTGTTATTTATTTTGTGTGTATGGCGCTACAAGCAAAACAATAACAAGATAATAATAAACAAAGTTGGTCTTTCATTGTGGATGGCCCAATCCAAATAAGTAGACCATGTTGATAAGATCAACCAAACATATTAAAAGAAATCCCTCAATTAAATATTGCGTTTTGCCTTCTCTTGCCAAAACACCCTTCATGATCATGGCCTATTAAAATTCGGGCTTGCCAAAGCAAGGCGATTTTAATTTTTCATGATGTGTTGCGGACGACGCAAGCTAGTAATGCGTGTATGTTAAAAGCAAGAGGTTGGACGCAACTAGGCAAAAGTCAATTGGATTGATGAGCTTAGAGGCATGACAATTAGGAGTTATCTAATTAGATAAAGAATAAAAGGAATTTATTCACCTAATTGGACCAAGAGTTGCATGGGATGCAATTGGAATGGTTCCTACCTAAATAACCAATTCTTGGGTGACTTGCCAAAGCAAGCTCAAGAAGAAGTGAAAAAGGGATCTTGGACCCACTAGAAAGTATAAAGATATTTTCCGCTTTAATAGTGAGGGCTATTAATCCGAGAAAAATAGTGGGAGCTATATTTAATGATCTAGCCATTGTTAAATATAGTTAAATTGTTCAAAATACTAAATTGCATATTTCTCGTTTTGTAGAATTCCAAATGGCAAACAACAATACATCGAGTTCATCCCTACGATCTGTCCTTGAGAAGGATAAATTGTCTGGAACAAATTTCCTTGACTGGTACAGAAACTTGAGGATTGTCCTCAAGCAAGAAAAGAAGCTGTACGTCTTAGACACTCCAATTCCAGACCCACCACAAGATGAGTCTCTACTAGCAGCAGTAAGGGCACGTCAGAAACATGTTGATGATTTTAATGACGTGACTTGCCTCATGCTTTGTACCATGACTAGTGAGCTTCAGAAGCAACACGAGAACATGGAAGCCTATGATATGATCAGACACTTGAAACAATTGTTTCAGGAACAGGCAAGGCATGAGCGCTATGAAGTGTCTAAAGCGTTGTTCAAAAGCAGTCTTGCAGAGGGGAATCCAGTAGGTCCTCATGTACTCCGAATGATCGGGTACATAGAGAACCTTGAGAGACTGGGGTTCCCACTCGGCCAGGACTTGGCGACTGATCTCGTCTTGCAATCGTTGCCTGACAGTTATAATCAGTTCATTATGAACTATAATATGAATGAGATCAACAAGTCTTTACCAGACCTATTGAACATGCTAAAGACAGCTGAGCAAAGCATCAATAAAGGCAAGGGCAAAGCCATAATGATGGTGCATAAGAAGAAGGGCAAGTCAGTTGCATCTAATTCAAAAGGAAAACGCAAGAAAGTTGCGAAATCCAAGGATGCCCTAAAGCCTAGTGGAGGCGTGGCTAAAGGTGAGTGTCACTACTGCAGCCAGCCGGGTCACTGGAGGAGGAATTGCCCTAAGTATCTGGAGGATAAGAAGCTTGGAATAGTGATTCCACCACCACCAGGTATTTATGTTATAGACGTCAATCTTTCTATTTCATCATCCTGGGTATTAGATACCGGATGTGGTTCTCACATTTGTCGTAATGTGCAGGATTTGAAAAGAAGTAGAAGATTGCGAAAAGGGGAGATAGACTTGCGCGTGGGGAATGGAGCAAGGGTTGCTGCATTAGCTGTAGGCGTTTATGAGCTATCTTTGCCTTCTGGACTTATTTTAGAATTAGACAATTGCTTTTATGTGCCTGCTATGAGCAGAAACATTATTTCCGTTTCTTGTTTGGACGAGAAAGGTTTTTCTATTTCAATAAAGGACAAGTGTTGCTCCATTTATTTTGATAGTATGCACTATTGTAGTGCGCATTTGTCTAATGGATTGTATATCCTTGATCTAAATAATCCAATCTATAACATAAATACTAAAAGGATTAAAACTAATGGTTTAAATCCTACATATCTATGGCACTGTCGTTTAGGCCATATAAATGAGAAACGCATATCTAGACTCCATAAGGATGGACTTCTAGACTCATTCGATTTGGAATCATATGAGACATGTGAATCTTGTTTATTAGGAAAAATGACAAAGTCCCCTTTCAATAAGAAAGGCGAGCGGACTAGTGAGTTATTGGCACTCATACATACTGATGTATGCGGGCCATTCCCCACGCCTGCCAGAGGTGGTTATACCTACTTCATCACATTTACTGATGATTTCAGTAGATATGGATTTGTATACCTTATGAAGGCCAAATCCGAATCCTTTGAATTGTTCAAAGAATTCAAGAGTGAAGTAGAGAAGCAACTTGGCAAGAGTATTAAAGCTCTACGATCGGATCGTGGAGGAGAATACTTAAGCCAAGAGTTTGATGAGTATCTTAGAGAGTGTGGGGTAGTATCCCAGCTCACTCCACCCGGAACACCACAATGGAATGGTGTATCTGAGAGGAGGAATCGCACTCTATTAGATATGGTGCGATCTATGATGTCTCAAACAGATCTTCCGATATCCTTTTGGGGACATGCTCTAATGACGGCAGCTTTTACCATTAACCGTGTTCCATCCAAATCAGTCATGAAGACGCCATATGAGATATGGACTGGGAGGCGTCCCATAGTGTCGTTTATGAAGATTTGGGGCTGCGACGTCTATGTAAAGCGTTTACAAACAGACAAGCTCGGGCCTAAAGCGGATAAGTGTAAGTTTGTGGGATATCCTAAGGAAACTAAAGGATATTACTTCTATAACCCTACCGAAAACAAAGTGTTTGTTGCTCGGACCGGCGTGTTTCTAGAAAGAGAACTAGTCTCTAAAGAAGCAAGTGGGAGGGTTGTAGAACTTGAAGAAATTCATGAACCACAAACCACTGAACCAATAATGGAACATGAACAGGAACCACAAGAAGTTGTGGAAGAACCTGTTCAAGTAACACAGGAACTCCGTAGATCAGGAAGGGTGCGTCATGAGCCAGAGAGGTATGGACTTCTCGTGACTGAGCCCGATGACGTACCACTCATGGATGATGAGCCTGCAAACTATGGAGAAGCCATGAGTGGCCCAGACTCTAAGAAGTGGCTAGAAGCCATGAGATCCGAAATGGATTCCATGTACACCAACAAAGTATGGACTTTGGTGGAACCACCCGAAGGGGCTCGACCCATAGGGTGCAAGTGGGTCTTCAAGAAGAAGACCGACATGGATGGCAAGGTAGTTGCCCATAAAGGGCGATTGGTGGCCAAAGGTTATAGACAGATTCATGGTATTGACTATGATGAGACCTTTTCACCAGTCGCCATGACTAAATCCATTCGAATCTTGCTTGCTATTGCAGCATACTACGACTATGAGATTTGGCAAATGGATGTCAAAACAGCGTTCCTTTATGGGAACCTCCTTGAGGATGTGTACATGACACAACCAGAGGGTTTTGAGGATCCAGAGAATGCCAATAAAGTCTGTAAGCTGCAAAGATCCATTTATGGATTAAAGCAAGCTTCTAGGAGCTGGAATCGACGTTTTGATGACGCGGTCAAAGAGTTTGGCTTCATCAAGAACGAAGATGAGCCTTGTGTTTACAAGAAGGTTAGTGGGAGCTCTATAGTATTTCTGGTCTTGTATGTGGATGACATACTAATCATTGGCAATGATATTCCTACTCTGCAATCTGTTAAAGATTGGCTAGGAAAGTGCTTTGCGATGAAAGACTTAGGAGACGCAGCCTATATACTGGGTATAAAGATCTATAGAGATAGATCTAAAAGGTTGCTTAGCCTAAGTCAGAGTACATATATTGACAAGGTGTTGAAGAGGTTCAACATGCAAGATTCCAAGAAGGGATTCTTGCCCATGTCACATGGAGTCACTCTTTCAAAGAATGACTGTCCCTCCAACGAGATGGAGAAGGACCGCATGAGCAGGATACCCTATGATTCGGCCATAGGATCCATCATGTACGCCATGTTATGTACTAGGCCAGACGTATCATACGCGTTGAGTATGGTGAGCAGATATCAGTCCAATCCGGGTGAGAGTCACTGGATTGCTGTCAAGAACATCCTAAAGTACTTGAGAAGAACTAAGGATGTATTCTTGATATTTGGAGGAATGGAAGAGCTAAGTGTAAAGGGTTACACTGACGCAAGCTTCCAAACCGACAAGGATGATTACAGATCGCAGTCTGGATACGTGTTTTGCCTGAATGGAGGAGCTGTGAGCTGGAAGAGTTCCAAGCAAGGCACAGTTGCTGATTCTACAACAGAAGCTGAGTACATTGCTGCTGCGGAAGCAGCAAAAGAGGCAGTATGGATAAAGAAGTTTATCACTGAGCTCGGTGTGGTCCCTAGCATAGTGGATCCAGTAGAGTTGTACTGTGACAACTCTGGGGCAATCGCACAGGCGAAGGAACCAAGATCGCACCAAAAGTCAAAGCATGTACTTAGGAGATTCCATCTTATTCGTGATATGATCGATCGAGGAGATGTGAAGATATGCAAGATTCCGACGGATGACAACGTGTCAGATCCGCTCACGAAACCTCTTGCGCAGCGAAAGCATGAAGGGCACGCCAGATCTATAGGCATACGAGATGCGCCAGATTGGCTCTAGTGCAAGTGGGAGACTGTTGGAATAGATGCCCTAGAGGCAATCATAGATTTAGTATGAACAATGTTTTGGCTAGAATATTCATTTATTATTTATGTCGATATTTAATATAATGAAGTCCTTAGATAAATTGTGTTATTTATCTTAAATATCCCTAGTCCATTATATTGATTAATAGGACAATCAAATATAGACTAGTATGTGGGTAGATTGATATGGAGATATCAAGTCTAACACATGGGTATGCATTAGGAATAATGGCATACTGGATTGACCCACGACGAAAAGGATACATTATATTATGTAAAGTCACAATCGCTTTTCGTAGTGCTAATATTATTGAAATCCTTGGACTTGAAGTCACTAGATACTCTAGTTGTGAAATATTGCGCTTTGATGTTATCAAACGTTACACCGTAACTGGGTAATCATAAAGGTGGCTATCGGGCGTGATAGGAAGCAAGCTTAGAGATCGTAGTGATGTAGATAGGATTTGTCCCTCCCACATAATGGGGGTAAATATCCATGGCCACTCGAGGGATGAGGCTTATTGAATGTCTGGCCAGACTCAGATAAACTAATATAGAGATATTAATGTTATATGCAAGTATAAGCATATTCCCGGGATCGAGGAACTATGGATTGGATATACGAGTGTGACTAGTTATGTCTCGTGTCCAATCCGGATATGGAGACAAAGGGATAGTGCAATATGACATATTGGGCACAAAGGTTTGTCGGGATCACTGACTATTTCTATTGGTTGGGTTGCATGGATGTGTTGCTAGACACCGCTCCATGTTAGTAATAGTTACTACCAACTATATAGAAACCTATGGGGTCACACGTCAAATAGAGTAGAGCTAGATTTGGGATTAATTAATATGGATTAATTAATACAAGGATCATTGTGCAACACCTTGCAAACTTAGTAGGACTAATTTGCAAGGAAGGGAATAGTTCTAGTCCTACTAGAACAAGAAAACTCTTTTATGGAAACAACAAGGAGTTGTTGGAGTATATAAAGGAGGCTCTAGCTTCCTTCCCATATATGAGTTATTAGTCATAACACACAAAGAGTGGGAGAGAGCAAAAGAGAGAGCAAGACAAGGTGCTAGGGCCGAAACCCTAGCCACCCGTCCGCCCCCCTACCCGACGGCAAGAGAGGGCCGCCCCCCTCCCTTGTGCTTTGGTGATTTGTTGCTTTGATCTTCATCCCTCTTCCTCCAAGGTTCAAGCTAGCACTTGATTGAAGGAAGAATCTAGATCTCACCTCTAGACGTGGATCAACCGTAGAGACGAGGACATCATTCTTCGTGTGATCTCACAAATCAAAAGGTACACATCTTCTATGTCCTTAATCATGTTATGATGTCTCTTCCTGTGATCCTTGGTGGGCTTTGAGTAGGATTAATTTTTGTTATTCCGCTGCGTTACCTACGTCAAAACCCAACAATTGTTATATAGTTACAAAAGGCTGGGAGGCCAAATGACCGTTGTGAAGTATACATTGAGACAAGAGGAGGAGATTTGGAGACTCTGGTAAGAATTTTGTATTCTTTAAATATAAATGCAAGCATAGTCAGTTCATCTTTATATTTGAGGTAGGAGGTCAAATATTATACTCGACATTTGTTTCGTAGGCGGAGATCAAAGGAAAACTCGAATCTACTCCACAAGAGGAACAAACAACCGAGTATCGTGCAGAAGTTTTCACCGATGTTGTAGGACCAGACAGACATGGCCGTGTGAAATGTTTTGTAATACCCTGCAGTGTAAAACCTTACTCCAGTATCAAGATTGTTACTTATTTTACAAGTTCGAATTAAACATCTTATTATGACAGATAAAATACAAAATAAAATAACATGATTAAGTGTTTTAAAGAAATAAAGTAAACATCACCATAATTTTATTAGTCATTAAATAGTATAATTGGATCATTATATGTTAGGTAAATTAAGGTATGTAAAAGTCCATAAAAATGATAGTTTCATAGGTGTACATCCTTTAAATGTTGTCTAGCTTGACACGTATTGAGAGCTAGGAGCATGAGTTCTACCCACTTGGACACAATAAAGTAAATTAGACACACATAGAATGCATATTGGGCACAAGTTGTTGTGTGTCTGACTTCCTCTAAGTCAATCTATTGCATGTTAGTCACATACTTAGCTTACTTTAACTTGTGTCTATCCTTCAATTGTTATAGAGTATGTTTGTGGCACATAATAACGGTAATGATATGAGATAGTTGATATTTTAGCTGAATAAATTTGACACGTGTACCACTAGTGAATTCACATGTAGATTGAGGGTACTACACTTTCATAGGTTTGCTTTAGTAAATTATGTTCCTATAAGATGAGATAATATAATAACCAAAAAAAAAAAAAAGTAAATATATATTTACAGTTATCACTTTGTACTTGGAGCCTACTCAAAGAAACTATGCTTGCTGGCTACTCTACTTGAAGTCTATAAATAGGTTGCCACCTATCCTTCATTTAATTCATACAAAGTTTTATCACTTATAAAAATGGTAAGCATGTTCTATGATGTCCATAGCTTGGTTATGACCATGACTTCTGAAAGGATCCATACAAGTATAATTTCCAACATGGATTTCCACCACATAAAGATTAACAGTAATGGCAAAGTGAGTAAATTTAATCTCTCACTTTTAAATACTCGTTTTTACATTTTTAAATAAATTGTTTGAATTGTTAAAATGATAGCAAAAATGTTATTTTCATGCTCCTCTATTATTAAATGTCTAAACTGCTTTACGATTTAACATTTTAACTGTCATTATGATGGTACGTTTTAAAGTGTTTACATTAACCGTTGATTTTGTAAAAGTTGCAAAAATAATAAATTGATGAGATGCTTTGGACAACTTTTGTTGTTCTATTCACGAGACCTTATCGCTGGGTAATAATAAGCGACGAGCCACTATGATGGCGCAAAGACATGTCAAATTACGGATATATTACTGGCCTACCAACTACTGACACGGGTAGGTAAGGGGATATATCACCTATAGATCACGAACGGTTACCCACTGCATCTCAACCAAATGAAAGTGATTGAAATGAAATGTTTACTGTCCTTTTTACTGAAGTTTTATTATTTTTAAATGATGATCGAAAATGACGTTTCAGTTACGTTTACTCAAAAGGAGGAGTAATCCCCTCACTGAGCTTTTCAGCTCACCCCTTTTGTAAATATAATGTTTTCAGGGACGACAGAGGTTCAAGGTGACTGACAAAGACCGTACACAAGGAAATTTTAGAATGCTTGATTTTAGTAGTAGAAGGTAGAATAATTATGTATTGACAATGTATACAAGGACTCTGTAAAATTGTTGTTGTTAAAAGAGAGGTTGTATAGAGTTCGTACTGTTCACTACTGTCTCAACTAAAAGTTTATTTATAGATTATTATTATTAAAGTTTAGCTAGTTGACTCAGATTTCTACCATATTCGCAAACTTATAAAGTTTTAAATGATTGACCTATCTTATTAATATTAGAGTTAGACCCATGTGTTTTGAAGTCGCTTCCGCAATACATTTAAAAAAAATGGGTCTACTCAAAAACTGTTTGAAATTCAAAAGTTAAAAGTGTGATCACGACCACTAACGTGACTGTTTAACTTAATTAAGATAGGTCAAAATTACGGGTCGTGACAAATGGTATCAGAGCAAGAGGTTTGACCCTTTACGGCCACTGTGAAGCCATTTTGGAACCATAAAAAAAAAATAAAAAAAATAATGAAATTAAATCACTGAGGTTTTGTTTTAGTATTTTAATTGTGTGAATATACCATAGATAGAGTCATATGTCTCTGTCCTAGACCATACTAAAGAATGATGATTTAAAAAAAAAATCACGAAGGACACATGGTTTAAACATTCCATTTTTTTTATATTTAATGAAGCTTTTGAACGACACTACAAATATGCTGCAGCCCATAAGTTGTGTAGTTTAAATTCGTAGACAAATATTCAAATCTATAGAGGTATGTAAGACCAGTTTCTCCAACACCATGTTTTGAGGTTTCACACTAAAATCTGACCCCAAGACTTTGTAACTCATTTTATGATGTGAGAAAACTTAATATATGAGGGATGCTTTTAGGTTTGTTATGTTGGTTTAGGTGTACCACATATAGTCACGTAATTATTGTCCTTTGTATACAATACTTTGTTGTAGATAAATTTGGCATTAGTGATTGAACAACGGTAAGTTATTCTTATAGCGAGATACATGAAATTCTTGGGCTAAAATAATATACAAAAGAGTTGGAGTCGACACTTTTAATCTTCATTTTAATATATATCATATTAATCTATATCCAATAATTAAGTCTCAACAAAAAAAAAAAAAAAAAAAAATTATGAACTGAAAGTTGACATAATGTCTATGGAACCATGAGCCATGTATTATTTATTTTAAATTATTATGATATTATGACCCATATTGAGAGTCATTTAAATAATCCAATTTGACAACTAGATGTGAAAGTATGATTTGAATTCCTTAAGAATAAGAACAATACATTGAGAGTAATGAGTCATAGGAAATCTGGAGTCTTCCCTATAACAATATGTAAATACAAGGAATTGATACATACATGATGACTAACCATGGAGCCATGTGTTTTTACATTTTAGAGTTCCATTACACGTTGAATAGTCATTTCGACTCGCCGAATACAATATAGAAGTTACACTTTGTTAAGATAAAAGTTGCCTAGTAATAGGATGAGAATCTACATACTTATGTAAAAAAAAAAAAAAAAAGTCATTGTTTAAGTTATTAGATTGAAATTTTTATAAACTAAAAAGAAAACCTCCTAATATCATAAATCAGGACACAAGCAAGCAACATATGGTTAGAGTTTTACAATCACTTATTGGGGAAAGTCATCTAGTATAAGAGTGTTTTTTAAATAAAAGAAAAATACATATGGTCCATAAGCACTTTGAACCAAAAAAAAAAAAAATTGTTATTTGAAATGAAACTCTGATGCCTAGTCTATGTTTAACAACAATCTTCAAAAGAGTTGTTTAATCCTTAATGAAATTAGGTGAAGCACGAGTACATATCATATCCATTCTATGTCTCAAATAAAATATGAATTAAGAGTTACTTGCCAAAATATTTAACTTCATTTAATAAGCATGCCTAACTGCATAAGATCCACCCTGCCAAAAGGATATTAGATATACACAAAGCTAGGAACAGCCTAGCATGGCTATTTGCTCTATATACAGTACTCCTTATAGACAACAAAAGTAGAGTACATGAGCAGCCTATATAGTATGTACAAGTAGTGGATCTTTTTGTACCAAACCTAGTCAAGATTTATAACTTCAGTAGGATCTTCTCCTTCAACCTCTTCAATCTCGACAGGATCTTCATCGTCCTCGTCTGCATCATATCCTTCTTCGCCCTCCTCAGTAAAAACCATATTAGAGTCACCGTCGGAATCTGAATTACCTTGTTCGGAAACTTGAACACGAACCGGTGGAGTATATTGTTGATTTAAATTTGGAACTAGTGGTGAGCGGTGGTGATAGAAAACTGTCAAGAAAGTTCCTTGAGACCCATCATGGTGATCAACACGAGATGGTCCATCTGTCCATAACCATATAATACGGGAAGTGCCAAACGTATTTGGGTTACGAATTAAACAATTAACTTTGGTATAAAGAGGTCGAGTTGGAGCAGAAATGATACGCATCCTATATCGTATCAAGAGGGAATCCAAACGGCTCCTATACCTTGCCATAGCTATGGAACATGATAACTCACACTCAGCCTCGATGTGACCAACAAGACCACACCGTAGACATAACCGACAAATATGAGCATAACTGAACTGTAAATAGGCCTTAGAACCATCATCTAAGCGTAGAGCAACACCGGGTAGTAATTGATCAAATATATTAAGTTGTACCTTAGCCTTCATGACACCAAAGGTGGAATCAGTCTGAGTGCGAGGGTATATATCTGTTACCGGACCCACAAGACTTCCGATAGTCATGGCTAGATCAGGCTCGATGTATTCGTCAGGAACACCCTTGATGATAAGCCAAATAGTAACATGCATGAACGAAGCAAACTGTAGAGGGAGATTTTCCTTCCATTTTCGAAGCACCACGGTAGCTTCAAGTATGTTCCACGGGCCACTATTAAGAAGATCATGACGGTCATCTGGATCCTCCACCTCTAGAAAAAATATTTTTTCGTGATCCGTCGATACTACCGAGACCTTCCCCGCAAGCTTCCAGAAAGTGTCAATAGCAACTTGGATATCCCTAGACTCAAGAACCCTACTATCAACAAAATAGGCAACAATCACACTTTCACGTTGTAAACGCTTTAGTATTCTTGTATGATTAGTTGGAGTCGGAACTTCTAAAAGCTCTAAATAGTGGTTGGATTGTGGATAGTAGCCCGAGGGTTGAAATGGTAGGGTAGAGGAGAACATATCTATGTAGGCCATTAAGAAGATAGTTGGTGTTTAAACTAGGAAAAAAAAAAGAAAGAAGACTATGTACTGGAAATAAAAGAAAGGAAACAAATGTGCAAATGACAAAAGATAGGCAGATATAGGTAACTTGAGTTTGCAAGATGAAAGTGAAAGTAAGTGCTCAAAGACTCTCTGCAAGTTTTTTTTACAACTGATTTTATATTGAGTACTCAATGCTATTACATAGAAGGACTATATGTAGGGAACGTAAACTATTATTTTATTAAAGATATCTACCATAGAGTATGATTAAAATGGTGACTATGTCAATAAAGATGATAGACCAAACATGTCTAAGGGTGACAAGAGGATGAGTGCTAGAAGTAGTTACTGCAAAGTAAGAAAAATGAAGTTATCAAGTGTTCATGTTGTATGAAAATAAGTACTTCAACAACGAAAAATCATAGTAAAAGCATTTAAAAATAAATAAATAAAAATCCAACATTGTACCCTCATAAAATGATATCTAAGTAAGAATTGATGCATAAAAAAAAAAAAAAAATTGATGATTTGTAATAGTATGAGTCTGATGGTTTGAAAATGTATCTTTTTAAGGTAAAAAAAAATGTACATTAAAATATTCAGTTAACATAAATAAATAATTATACTACAATTCATATCTAAACAATATTACAATTGGTTAAAGTTTGGGGACCAAACTTTTATAAGGGGGAGATAATGTAATACCCTGCAGTGTAAAACCTTACTCCAGTATCAAGATTGTTACTTATTTTACAAGTTCGAATTAAACATCTTATTATGACAGATAAAATACAAAATAAAATAACATGATTAAGTGTTTTAAAGAAATAAAGTAAACATCACCATAATTTTATTAGTCATTAAATAGTATAATTGGATCATTATATGTTAGGTAAATTAAGGTATGTAAAAGTCCATAAAAATGATAGTTTCATAGGTGTACATCCTTTAAATGTTGTCTAGCTTGACACGTATTGAGAGCTAGGAGCATGAGTTCTACCCACTTGGACACAATAAAGTAAATTAGACACACATAGAATGCATATTGGGCACAAGTTGTTGTGTGTCTGACTTCCTCTAAGTCAATCTATTGCATGTTAGTCACATACTTAGCTTACTTTAACTTGTGTCTATCCTTCAATTGTTATAGAGTATGTTTGTGGCACATAATAACGGTAATGATATGAGATAGTTGATATTTTAGCTGAATAAATTTGACACGTGTACCACTAGTGAATTCACATGTAGATTGAGGGTACTACACTTTCATAGGTTTGCTTTAGTAAATTATGTTCCTATAAGATGAGATAATATAATAACCAAAAAAAAAAAAAAAGTAAATATATATTTACAGTTATCACTTTGTACTTGGAGCCTACTCAAAGAAACTATGCTTGCTGGCTACTCTACTTGAAGTCTATAAATAGGTTGCCACCTATCCTTCATTTAATTCATACAAAGTTTTATCACTTATAAAAATGGTAAGCATGTTCTATGATGTCCATAGCTTGGTTATGACCATGACTTCTGAAAGGATCCATACAAGTATAATTTCCAACATGGATTTCCACCACATAAAGATTAACAGTAATGGCAAAGTGAGTAAATTTAATCTCTCACTTTTAAATACTCGTTTTTACATTTTTAAATAAATTGTTTGAATTGTTAAAATGATAGCAAAAATGTTATTTTCATGCTCCTCTATTATTAAATGTCTAAACTGCTTTACGATTTAACATTTTAACTGTCATTATGATGGTACGTTTTAAAGTGTTTACATTAACCGTTGATTTTGTAAAAGTTGCAAAAATAATAAATTGATGAGATGCTTTGGACAACTTTTGTTGTTCTATTCACGAGACCTTATCGCTGGGTAATAATAAGCGACGAGCCACTATGATGGCGCAAAGACATGTCAAATTACGGATATATTACTGGCCTACCAACTACTGACACGGGTAGGTAAGGGGATATATCACCTATAGATCACGAACGGTTACCCACTGCATCTCAACCAAATGAAAGTGATTGAAATGAAATGTTTACTGTCCTTTTTACTGAAGTTTTATTATTTTTAAATGATGATCGAAAATGACGTTTCAGTTACGTTTACTCAAAAGGAGGAGTAATCCCCTCACTGAGCTTTTCAGCTCACCCCTTTTGTAAATATAATGTTTTCAGGGACGACAGAGGTTCAAGGTGACTGACAAAGACCGTACACAAGGAAATTTTAGAATGCTTGATTTTAGTAGTAGAAGGTAGAATAATTATGTATTGACAATGTATACAAGGACTCTGTAAAATTGTTGTTGTTAAAAGAGAGGTTGTATAGAGTTCGTACTGTTCACTACTGTCTCAACTAAAAGTTTATTTATAGATTATTATTATTAAAGTTTAGCTAGTTGACTCAGATTTCTACCATATTCGCAAACTTATAAAGTTTTAAATGATTGACCTATCTTATTAATATTAGAGTTAGACCCATGTGTTTTGAAGTCGCTTCCGCAATACATTTAAAAAAAATGGGTCTACTCAAAAACTGTTTGAAATTCAAAAGTTAAAAGTGTGATCACGACCACTAACGTGACTGTTTAACTTAATTAAGATAGGTCAAAATTACGGGTCGTGACATGTTTGGGCAGTGGGTTATGTCCAACAAAAGTATTTGGATCCAATAACTCCAAATCTTCGAAGAAACAGGTTGCTCAGTTGGAGTCTCAAATTGAAGAAATGCGGTCTGCTAACCAAGAAACTCAGGATCGATTGAAAGCAATGGAAGCTCAAGTGACATCTATGACAGGAATGTTCGCTTCGTTTTTAGGAAGAGGTGCAGGTGACAACTCCATTCAACCTGACATGACACATATGACAAAATTGTTTGCTTCGATTTTTGGTAGAGGTGCAAGTGACCCCTTAACCATTCCACTATCGGTTGATCCATCAGCTGCTGCACCACGTATGACTCCATCGCCATCTCATGCTATTACTCCTCCCCTTCGCAATCCAATACCCCCAAATACTGCTCCTCCTCCTCCATCACTTCGCAATCCAATACCCCCAAGTACTACTCCTCCTTTATCACTTCGCAATCCAATACCCTCAAGTACTGCTCCTCCTCCATCACTTCGCAATCCAATACCATTCAATGCTCCGCTATCTTCTCCACCAGCATCTGATCAGATTAATGTCACAAATTATGCTCCAGGACAGACAGTCGGGACTATTCAGGTGACTTATATTACCATGAACATGTCATATTTTTATTGTTCTTTATCTAAAATTTATCTTCCATAAGTTCATTTATTGTTTTTAAAAAATGCATTATGTGGAAGGATATGAAGCTTAAAAAATGCATTGTTTGAAGGGATATGAAGCTACTTGTCATATCTTAACTGGATTTTAGATATAGTTAATGTCAAATGATAAGTTTGTAGAACTAACTAATGAAATATCTAGTAAATTCTATAGTAGATGGAAAATACATAATTGTGATTAATCTAACTTTTTTCTTAAAGATTTTTAACTTCAAATTTCATTGTACTCAGGTTATCGGAGGATGTCTTTGTTGGACCTACACCGTTTTATCTTATTAGATAGGTACTCATGGTTGTTGTACTTGTTTCTTTTGCTGTAGGTTGGGTCGAAGGTTGATATTTTGTCAAAATCAAAACCTCGTTTTTCAATAGCACGTGGTGTTATAGAAGCTACTGATCCATCTACTATAGTGCATGGATTGCGGTTGGGGAAAACTTATGTAGGGGTTAGAATCGAGACATGCATTGAGGGCAAATTCAAGTTGTGTCACAAAATTTCATGCGGGGACGACATACAAAGTGCAGAAGGACAGTGCGTAGTATGACCAACGAAATGGGTATGCATTTTTTTTATAATTATCTCTTATAATTTGCTAATTTCGCTAGATGCATTATTACAAATAATTCTATTTTTTTTGGTTGTGGTACAGGTCAAATTACTGAAGTAGTAAAGTGAAGATTATCTTGAAGCAGTGTTGAGTTTAACAAATTGGTTAATGAACGCTCTTGTTTGATGGCATGTGAATTTTGATGCTCAAGTAGAAAGCATAATCGTAGTAGACGTTGGTGCCGAGTCGTGATTAATGGCTTTTTGTAGTTAATTTTAAGTCATTTTTTGGTGGCTAAGTATTGAATTGAATTAATTGTGATGTTTTGACTTGCTCTTCAGGAAGATTGGTATGTAAACACTTTGCGGATTTTGATGGATTTTATTCCAAGAATTTTCTGGGCATGTTTTTTCGATTTTTGTGGATAGATTTGTTGCATGAGTTGGAGCAGGTTTAGAGAAGTGCAAAACAATTCAGGGACCTTTGGAAAAATGTACATAACGACGGTCATTAAGCTGTCGTAAATATACATAAACGACGGTCAGGGAGTAAACTCGGGAAACCGTCGTATTTATACGTTACGACGGTCGTTATAAACCATCGTATTTTCTTCTAACGACGGTCCTAAACGAGCCGTCGTATTTTCAAGTTTACGGCGGTCATAGTAAAACCGTCGTATTTAGTTTTAACGACGGTCACGAACAAGCCGTCGTATTTATACCTTTTAACGACGGTCACAACTATACCATCGTATAGCATTTAATACGACGGTCAATAACCGTCGTATAAGTAAAAACGACGCCATTCCATACGACGGTCAGTTTGCCGTCGTAAATGTATAAAACGACGCGAATTTTCTCATATACGACGCTTTCTGGCCGTCGTATTTGACTATTTTTTTTGTAGTTCTCATTAAAACCTTGTCATGAAAAATCCAGTGGGAAAAATTAATTACTAAGGAATAAGAGTACATCGGTGAATTCTATTTGCTCAGTATTGGTGATGACATTCTTCTGGAACACATCTGGATAATTTTCGCAAGCCTCGTTAAAACCTTGCTTGGAAAAACCCTGTGGGACAAAAACCATAGCGAAGGAAAAAGAGTGCCGCGCTCTTAGCATTTCATTGGATCTCCCCCTCATTGGAATATCCTTGTACCTGACAAACAAAATCCATTGCAAAAACAACAATCTAAAAGAAATAATTAACAATCATAATTGATAAATGCATATGCACCTAAACCTACTCGCGAGTGTACACTTTTGATTTGCTTCAGGCAAATAAGATATTTCTCATGAGAACCAACCTCCATGGAATTCCACAAAAATGTGATTCGTACGATCGTATTTGTTAACTAGTTATATTTTTAACCCATATTTTGTTGTTCCTTAGTCCCTGACACTAAGAAAACATTACATCATTCTCACCACGAGATGATTATATCAATGAGAATTTATCATGACCCATATATCATGTTTTTCATTTTACAAGTCCCGTGCTTAAAGTGAACATAATCCCAAACATAAGTTCCACGCTTAACATCGGACATATATCCCAAACATAAGTCCCACGCTTAACAGCGGACATATATCCCAAACATAAGTCCCACGCTTAACAGCGGACATATATCCCACGCTTGGTAGCGGATTTGTAATATCTACATGGATCCCACGCTGAACAGCGGATATGTAGTATTCGCATATATTGTAATTATGCTTCGGGTTGTTAGTACTTTGAGTACTATACGTTTTGCTCTACATATTTATGTAACCCGAGCAATATTTTATGCGTGTGTTGACTTTGTTTTGGCCATTATCTAGTCAACACTTTTTTCCTTTAACCCATATGATTTGTATAGCGCTTAATATATATAATAATCATTAATTGTAGGATCATAAGATTGTATTAAGGTACCTTTAGCTACTTCCAGAGCTATATGCCTCTTCCAGGGCTATTTGGTTACCAACGTTGGTTTTGATCCATACTAATGACAATCTTTCAAGATTTTCCTTGCAAACTTGTTTTCCCATCATGTAGAGCAATATATTCATATCCCAACTTATTTTGGATGCTTTGATTTCGTGTTCCTCTTCCGGAGGATCAACATATGTACACAAGCAACCTTTTTATGCTTAAAATGTATACCCAAATCGACACCCATTTGTCGAGAAGCTATCCATTTATTGGGATTTTGCATTAGTACATACCCGTAGAGAATGATATTTTGGCTCATGTCATGTAATAGGACCCATTCTCCCCATCATGACGTGAGCAATATGATCATAACCATAATGATGCTTCGGTGATGCTTCAGGCATCAATTTGTCTCATATGTACTTTGTGTAAACAAATCCTCAAATTAAAATAAAAACTTTGACAATAAGCAATCTCTTGGACGCCGTAGTTCTCTAATCAAAGTTTCTCCAAGAAACACAAAAAGAGACGTAAATGTCAAAACCTTTATTTAAAAGTGAGTGGTTTTAGATTCTCTGTTCAGGGAGATCTTTTGATGTTATTTTATGACTCTATGTTGTAATATTATTTTTCATAACTTCTAGTATGAAAATCACTTTTTATGCATATAAAATGCATTTGTCCAATAAACCCTCATGCACTAAGAACACATTCTGGATGCTCTAATTGAATCAATAACAAGTGTATCAACAGTAAAGTGCTAGACAAGATTAAAAATAAATGTGTATATGATACAAAAAATTAACATAATATAACCTCTTCAGGAGGGTGGATCATTACTTGAATCGTAGCAATCTCTTCACGAGAATACTATTTATAGTATTTCATAACTTCAGGTTATGAAGTCATAACTGCTGGTTATGAGTGATATCATGTAATATGTAACTTCGGGTACATATGACATGGCAAGATTTAACATGGATGGCTTACGAATGCTCTTCAGGAGGTTCGTTTTCGATCCATAATTATGAGAACAGAAGAGAAAGTAGCAAAAGAATAATAAAAATTAGATAAAGCGATGTAACAAAATACGACCTCTTCTGGAGGTTTAGAAGAAAACTGATGTACATCTCTTCAGAAGATGTAACTAAAAGTATGACTTCAGGTCATAAGAAAATTATCGTAACTACGATGAAATTTTCTTGTTCCATAACTTCAGGTATGGAAAAAAAATGGTTCAATTTGTAAGTTACGGACCTCTTCTGGAGGTTCCCGTCTGATTATGACTTCAGGTCATAAACAACTGATGTCGCAACTTCGGGTTACGATCAACACTCAATGTAATCCATAACTTCAGGTATGAATCATGACTTTTACAAGTCTATTAAAAGTTTAACACGATATTTTCTGGAGTATACAATACTCTGATCCACCAGAAACTGATAAAGAATTAGAAGGTAAAAGATATAGGTTAATGTGATACCCATAATAGAAAGTAAAGGATTTTGATTTTATTTTACTTTCTCTAGATTAGTTCGAATCAAGCTCATATTAGAGTGGTCTAGGGTCTCAAAATCAAAACCACATACTGGATAAAGTGTAACTTTGGTCGAAGATACCAAAAAAATTTCACCGCCTATTAATTCGGTTCGAGTTGAGGCGTGCACTTTTTTTTTCACAGATTTCAACTAAAAATAAAATAAAATAAATTTGATCATGAAAAAATCTACTAAACAATAAGACAAATCACAAATCGTGCCCATGAATCACTCTATATCATGCTGTTGATTTCGCGTTAGCACACAGTCTAGAACATGTCTAGAACGACATATGAATATTAAATAAGCACAATAGATACTGATTCCTTCTTTTGTGGTTGGTATAACCTCATGTAATCAATAAGGCAACAAGCATATTTTCTTCTTCGTAAATCAATACTAGTAAAAATACTACTAACCAAACAGTTCCACCTTGTTGTCCAGAAGTTAAAAGCAAAATCACTAAAAGACTAACCAAGAACGAAAATTAGATTTTTCGTATGGCCATTCTTTTCTTGAAAAATATATAATTGTTCTCAGGTTAAACATCATACCTGTTCTTGTGCATGTCAACTGTTCTTGTTCTCCATCTCTTTTGATCCTTTTTTGATCTAGAGCACAATCGTGCTGATAACGTGTTGTGAAACTAGAATTGAGAGAGACAAGAAATAAAGAAAGACAATAGTGTAGGGAGGAGAGTATTGATTTGTGTATTATTCTCCAACTCTAAGCCTCTTTATATAGGCATTATGTGGGCTTTCTGGACCAAAATATAATAATACAAAATACACCCAACTATGTGGTGGATATTCACATCAGTCCAATAACATATTTCATAACAGGAACTGATATATATATATATATATATATATATATATATATATATATATAAATTTAACGAGATATTATATTGATAAATTAATAATCTATTATTTAAAGATGTTTTACGTATGAGTTTTAAATTTTCAAGTTCAATGTACTAGTACAATGTACATTAGTTAGAGATGAAAAATAAATTACAAAACGAGTACCAAGGTACATTCCATGAATGTACATTCACAAATTATTTGAATTTGTTAAATTCATTGTTTTTGAATAAGTAAAAAAATTAGTTCATGGTACCAGAAATTGATCCACGGAGCCAAGGAAGTATGTTTATCGCTATGTCAATTAAAGTTTATTAAAATCACATCAACCATGGCTCATAGACTACAAGGTGTTCAAAAATCAACCAAGACCAATAAACATCGAAAAACAATTGACTATAGATTTTTTATTAGACAATCTTATAATTTAGATTATTTTAGTAATTAGTAACTTATAGCTTCGTTGGGACCAATATATATAGATTTTCAAAAAAGTTATTACCTTATTATTTAACGATTGAGTCCAATTTTGTACTGGTCATAAGTTGACACTCAACAAATTATTAATATTATCAAAGTTATTAATTTATAGAGGTATTACTGTAACTTTGCTTTGTTTGGCAGCTTTATAGGGTGGCATTTTGTAAAATTTGGAGAAGAAATGCTAAAGAATTCAGTGTTATCTCCGGGTTTGACATTTTTTTTGTAAAAGCTCAACCCAAACTCACCCAATTATAGATCTCCCTCCCATCTATATCCCACATGTACAATTTTCGAGTTATTTGATCTTCGCAAATTTCAAACTCACCCAATTATAGATCACCCAATTAGCTACCACCGTATGGGCGACGTAGTACCACAACACAATATTAGGCTTATTATCTGGTCATCCGATTGATTACGAAGTCTCTTTTTTTTAATTTTTTTTGAGGAGAAACAATTTCATAGATTAAAGAAGATCATTGATTACATCGGACACAAGTAAATTTTGTAGCCAAATCGAGTGATTTCTACCTTTAGCTCTACTAGCAAGCACATGTGCCACCTTGTTATTAATGAAACTATCTCTGCGAATGAGATCATTTATAATTTGATCTATCATTTATTGTAAACTGAATTAAGAAATCAAAGTAGCAATAACTCGGACAGTGAAAAAGAAAAGAGAGAACCCAGCTAGGGATTGTGGCTAAGGTTTCGGACTCAGGGCCACAGACCGTGAAAAAGAAACGGGAGAACCTAGTTAGGGTTTCACAAATCAAAGTCACAATATTCTAGATAACTGATCTACCTAACGATGAAATAGACATCAATATTTAAAGACCCCTAATATGATGCCTAATAGGAAACACCTAATACCTATAACTCCGTCTTTGTTCTTTTTTCTCAATTTCCATTTTGGAACGTGTGTACACTTTGTTCCAATTTTCTAATTGAGTAACCTTAAACAATGGAGATGTCCAAATGACCCTCTCAAATAATACCCCCACTTGCTTTTTTATCTTCCCAACCTACCTATTTACACCACCCTTATTCTCTCACCCTCACATCAGAATACTCATCCACCACACACACCACACAATATATAAAGAGAAAATAGATAGAGAAAGAGAGGGGAAAGAGTGTTGTGAAGGAGGTGGACGGAGGGAGGGAAGAGATGGACAGACGGTCTGTACCTTCTTCTTCTTCTTCTTCTTCTTCTTCTTCTTCTTCTTCTTCTTCTTCTTCTTCTTCTCGCATAAGGGTGGAAGTCTTTGCGGCGGTGAAAGCACCGCCAGCGGTGTTGACGTGGATGCGCAGCCACAGTGCTATTGTTGTTCTTCTTTTCTACACCAACGTCTGTAATATTTTAATTTGGGTAAAAGACACTGACCACTTCTGAGTTTAGGCTTAATTCCACTCCGCTACCCCGTGTTTTGGAAAAAGACAGTCTTCACCTTTTTTGTGGATGGAGCTGACAGTTGACTAACAGCATATGTGAAAAATACTATTTTACCCCTGAAATGTTACAAAATTACACCCTATATATTTTTCTCCACTCGCATTCCTCCCATTCCTTAACCTAATCCCTCTCTCTCCCTCCCTCCCTCCCCCTCTAGCAACCAACCCAGCAGCAAGACAAAAATATTCACAAAATGAACAAGTGTGCATCACAGATCTTGGGTGGTGTAGATCTGAGATGCAAGGTGGATAAATCTACTTTTTGCAATCAAACAATCCTCTTCACATACCAAAAATTTGGACAATCTGTGAGGAATCTCCAACAGATTGAATCCTTGCCATGGTTACCACGTTTGACTAACAACCGGTAATGGATGAAGATGAAAGGTACAAAATGAGTCTCAACCAAGAGATCATCAAAGAGACTTCAAAACAATGAATTAGAACCACTACACCAAACTGTATCACCACAGATCGGCACAAGAAAGAGCAAAGAGAGGTAATTGTGTGGGCGCCAAGAACAAGTCTGGGAGAGAAGCTCTCTCTGACCCACTTTCTCTCTCTAATTTCTTCACGAGATGCGTGGGCTTATTCGAAACCCTCGTTCTCGTGACCCATCATCGTTTCCCTTCAAATTTCGCAGAAAATACTGAATCGGGATCAAATTGAGGTGAGCCGGAACCTGAAAGAGATTGCTCTCTATCTCTTTGTAATTTGTGGGTTTCGTTTCCCTGGAATTTCAACCAGTGGGTTTCATCTGATTTACTATTCGAAGCAGGAGGGCATTGGTGGTGGTGGTGGATGTGTGTAGTGTTGGTAGACTATTCGTGTTGTAGGTTTGAATCTACCCTTTCCTTCTTTTTGAAACCTTACATTACTAACCCAGTATCTTGTTGACTTAATATTTGGGAGCAATAGTTTTATTGTTGATTCGTACAGATTAATGATATGTAATCCTTACAGAATCACTATTCATTATGTTATCAACAAGCTGATAATTACAGCACAATAATCGATAGTTACAACACAATTTTTTGTTACGTGACTTTTTTACCCCTAATTACAAATCTTTTATATTCTTTTCAAAATGATTTTATTTTATTAATGAGTGATTAATGATCACAGTCTATATGTCGGGCTGGCATCTTTTACATGTCTCTTTGTGATTAACATCACCGTATCCACGCAAATTATTCTCTCTTCTTCTAGGAATTTCAGATTGTGGTATTGATGCCTGGTTGCCTGATGGTGAACTTCGCAAACCTGACGTTGAGCTAGACAATCATGGTCACTCCTTTTGCCTGGTAATGTGCTAATATGACTAGCATTTTTTGGCACACAAGATAAGATGTGTACAAAAACCCATGCACAATCTACCTCTGTTCTTCATCTGAAACCAGAACAATCAACCACCCCAACCTCCCCAATAGAACTATAGAAGCATAAAACAAAACGAGCAACTCATTATCAGACCCAATCAAACCCCAGTAAGACCATACAGATTCAATTTAGCCCTAATAGAACCTCAATCCACCCGATCAGGGTACCTAAATCAAGCCAAACACCCCCCCCCCCAAAACAAGTTATTCATCTCAAACCCAGTCACCTCTTTGTCTCATCATCTCCGTTAACCATGCCAAACCAAACCCAGAAACATTGAAAATACAAATAAAACATGTAATCATTGTTAGACGTCTCAAATCGAACCCAGAAAATGTTCATCCACTCGTATTGAACCCAAACATCGGTACATCGCTGCAAGTCGAAATTGAAAAGATGAAGAAATAGGGAAGAGTGGGCGTCTTCTCCTCTATTTCGTATTGAGGTTTCCAGTTTTATTTTGTGTATTGGTTCTGATCAATTGCAGGGATTCGATTATAATGAATTTCGATCCCATTATACATCTTGTTAATAGAGAGAGAGAGCAGATAGACACAGTCACACAGAGAGAAGCAGATTGCTTCTTCTTCCTGCAGAGAGACAGGCTGATAATTTCTTCTTCCTACAGATCTAAATACAGGCAGAGAAGGGTGAAGAGAGAACTGACGGAGACAGCGAGGGGTTAGAGATTGCGAATTTGCTTCTTTCTCCTTCCATCCTCAGTATCCGTGTTTTCCAATTATTCCCATGAAAGTAGTATTGGTGATTAAGGACAAAAAAGTCATCTAACAAAAAAATGTGCTTTAACTATAATTTATTGTGCTGTAATTATCAGCACCCTTTACTAATTAGAACTTTGTAACTTTCAATGTCGGATAACATTGTTTTTCTACCTCAACTTTCTAACACTTGCATGCATATAGGGACATCTGGGTTTAATACAACACCGGTCTTGTCATTTTCTCATGCAGAACAACTTTGCATGCATTGGGGGAATTTCGGTTACGTAAAAGACAATCACTACTCTAGGTAGTCTGAAGGATACTTTCACCCCTTATAGTTTGGAAAAGGACATTTTCACCCGGTCAGTGTGTGCTGAACTTGTAAGTAACTTGTACCCTCTAATTGTGAAATTTTTAGTTTGAGGGCAGCGTAAATCACTGTAAATTGTTTGGAGACAAATTTTTTCCCTTATGATGTAAATATAATGCCTATGGATAACCTTTTAATCTTGCATAATATGGGGTAAAATCGTCTCAGAATTACTAGTAGCGGCATATCATAAGTTCATAACTCCAGACTAACCAAACTCCCAATATGGAGTGTAAGTTTCCTAAAGTGAGACACACTACTGTAGGGTTGTATTTTGAATAAAGCACGTCCCAGAAGTCAAATACAAGAAGGTTAAATTAGGTTGTTTCGATTAAAAGGTTTTGGAGTTAATGTTTACTTTAACCAAGTTGTGTTTGAGTTAAATGGTAAAGGTTGGCAATATTCCGGTGACCAAGCTTTATGCGAGCCGGTTACCGGCTTAGTTAATTTTTCTGTCGGCCACCAAATTTTTGTACAGACACATAAGCCGGGACCTGGCCCTTCCAACGTCTCCCTTTCCATCCATCCATCCATCCATCCATCCATCAATAAAGCCCGGTTACCGCCCTTGATATGACGCCCACTAGCTTCACATTAGCCGAATAGATTTCCAAATCTGCCGGCCACCGGATTTCTGCAAAGACAAAAAGAAGTTGAATCTTGTTTAGGATTAACCTAACCGGGTAATCCAAATAGCTCCATATACAATGAAACTTTTAACATTTGCTTGATGTAATTCTCGACATCGAGAAAAAAATTAATAGAGATAAATTATGACGCAATAATATATAAGGGCAAACATTATATCTGTATTTAAGAAAACAAAATCGTTTATCAGGTGCTAAACAAGTTTTGCTGGATTTGAGATTGTATCATATATATTTTTTGAGGAAATGATAATTGTATAGAAGCACATTAAGGCGATAACTGATCGTTAACTGTTACACCTTGATTTGCTAAATCTACAAGCCAAATGGGAAAGTCTAAAAACCATTCAACTGCACCAATGTTATTTTTTGATTGATCAGCCATAACGTGAGCAACTTTATTTCCATTGCGAGCCATAAAATTTACTGGACATGTTTCAAAGTAACACAATTTTGAAAGAAGGAGCGTTATTTCTTCCTGAGTCTCTGAAATATCTGCTGTCATGAATCCATTGTAATGATCCCAAATCTCCTTGATAAGAATTTTGAGATTGTATTATAACAACTTCCAACTTCATTCCCAAACAATTCAAAGAAATAAGGATTTTGAAGATGGAGCCGGCTTCCATAGTGATAACAGTTGGGGTAAGCGAATCAGGTAAAAACGAACGTGAAAATCTGACAGAGTCTCATGTAACTTGCTTTGTACGCCGTTCTGCAATATCATATTTTCTAACAACAACTAGGGTGTAAACAATTCGGTCGGGTCTATATATTTGTAAGTTCTTAACTGTTGCTCAGATGGAATTCTACGACACTTGTTTATGTAAAACTAGGCTCGTTGCAGGTTATTTAGCAACGGATTTTTTTCCTAATGATTAAGGATGGCCTTTAGTATTTTCTTATCTTTTTTATTCTCATATGTTGATAGGCGTAGCTTACCTTTTAGCTGTAGGCTCCGTTCAGGTATCAGGAAAGAAACTGATTTTGATGAAAAACAGTTTTCTTTTGATATTTTGACTGTTCAGTTTAAAGGAAAATTGTGGGTCCCACAAATTTCAACTTTCCTGATAGTACTTAAATTCCCGTAAAACACCCACAATTTTTTTCTTTTTTCTTTTTTTTTGAAATAACAAATTTTTTCTTTTCTTGTAAAGTGAACAGACACGAAAAAGTGAAATTTATTTTCATCTATTTTCTTTTCTTTCATTTTTCCGGAAATAAACAACTTTCTTGTCAAATGAAGTATCTGCCTTATATATTTCAAAAAAAAAAAAAAGTATCAGCTTTATAAGATTCGGGTAGTACACGGAATGGGTTCGGGTGTCGGGTGTTAAAATCCGTGCGGGTAATAGCGTGCCCGACCCATACCTATGAGTACCCGAATGAAAAGTTCAATCGCCTGACTTCGTGATCATATTCTCACCACTCCGTCGAGAGAGGAGAGTTGCGATTCCGGTAGAGATTTTTGTGGTAACGAGAAAGTATCTGACTCTCTCTACCTAGCTAGCTATATCTCTTTAACTGGACAAGAGGTGCGATTCACGCCCAAGAGGTTTGTATACACGTTCTGATTCGTGTTTGACTACTTTGATTTCTCTACCATGTTGTGGGTTTTTGTCGATGATTGGAATTTTTTGTGGGTTCTTGTTGTCGATGATTGGATTTGGGTCTGTGATGATGATGGAGAAATTAGAGATGGGTTAAGCTTAATTTGGTATTCCCTTTCTGATTACTATTATGTTATTTAGATTTTTTGGTTGAATCCCTGGGTGATTCACTGTTTTGATTTTGTTCATGGCAAATCCTGTTTTGATTAGTCATTACCATGATGTATCATATGATTCAGAAATGGGTTATGTGAATTCCTTTTTAATTACTGACCTATCATTTGTGCATTATCTGAGTTAACGAAGATGCGTATCCAGTATCGTAAACCCTAAGCCCATTCAATACGGAACTCACTCACTTGAGCACTAGCTTGATTACCTCACTCCTTCATATCTCCAGTCGCGAAAATTCTAAAGCTGAGTGCTCCAAAATTGCTTAGTAGTGTCTCTGAATTAGTTTTGGAGTCATTAGGTTGTAGATACTAATTACGTATTATTATGCAAACCCGTGTCGCCTTGATTGGCCCAATGTGATGAAGGTAGTATTTTCTGTTCACGATGTTGTTTCTTCCCACCAATAAGTTAAGTTAAACTAATAATGTTTCACTGATTATCATATTTAGTTGTATAAGTTAAGTAGGCTGGGATAGTTCAATGGGGAAGTGCTATGGCAGTATTTGAGAAAGATAGTGGATCTGATTGATATTTGGCACTGTCATGATTTTCACTTGGGAGGTTACTGTTGCTAGTTGTAACGCTTTTGCTGATTTCCAAGTTTTTTGGTCAGATGCTGGATTACTGACTTTGATTCACTATTTTGTTAAATCTCTGACCTTATGATACCTTTATGCTCCTTTACGTGTTCTTTTGTTCGATCTCTCACGCAATACGATTGTTGTTGTTGCATTCAGGTGTTGCTTTAATGGAGGAGTCAATGGATAAGTCGCAACAAGGAGAAACAGCGGGTACCTCTTACCTAAATGCAACATGGAGTACTCGTACTCGTACGCGTACGCCGCGTCCATTCCGTAGAAACTTTTCTTTTATCAATCTTTGCAACACAAGTCAGGTGAGTATAAGGTCTGTTTGTTCTTAACATGTTGTCACATTATTTTGTTGGATCAATAGAGGGGGACAATTGGGCTTCGTATGAAAGGCGAAACCGCCTATGTACATGTTAAAGACTGGGCACGATCATGTTTAATATTAGAAATTACCTGCAACTGTTGTGAATATAGCACTGAAGTAGCGATTGCCTCTTATAGCTGCACAAATGTTGTGTCAAGAGACTTAAATTTGTATACCTGACCAACCAACTCAAACTTCATCTTAGAGGCAGAGTCTGTTTCATTTTCTTTTCGGCCACCCCATAAAAGTAGTACCATACGTTACCGCATCCAAGGTTTACAGGAATCACAGAACCGCCGCTTATTGAACTCTTAAAATTATTAACATGGCTAACCTTATATAAACTGAAACGAAAATCTTTGTCCATCTCTCCTCTCCAATTATTCTCCCCTGAACACAAACGACGAAGAACACTGTTCGATTCTTGACAGTCTTCAAGGAGATCAAAAGTTTTAAACGAGGTATTTTATGTGTGTTCTGTGAAAACCCACAGGTACATCATTAAATCTAGAAAATCTGCTCCTTCCGATTTCGAGATTGTATTGTTTTTTCTAGGTTTGTGTGGTTCCATATATGCATCAAACGGTTCCTCATGCATTAGCTTGAAAACTTCATAAATTGTGCAACTGTGAGGGTCTTAGGCTCTTAGCTAGTAATGAAATGGGAGGTGGTGGTTTCGGTACTTCGGTTTTGGATTCCTCTGCCGTCGGTTCCGTCTATGGTTTATCATACGATTTTGTGCGTAAATTTGTTAGTTTTTTTTTTTAATGGAAATGGTTGGTGATGTTATACCTAGGCAAGTTTCAGCATGATGTTGAATGAATGTCGTTGTTGCCACTTTGAACTTATAAATTTATAAAGAACCATGGTAAGGAAGGCTTGGATTTCATGAATCAATGATTTCAATGTTTATAACTCAGGATGTAATTTCGTACATGCTTAAGACAATTCTCACCTTGCGTGTGCCCCTTTAGTCATATGTTTTATTGTCTGCACTTAATTTTTTTTGAAGGAATTGTGCCCGCCATCTGACCCGGTGGAGCTATCGTCGGAGTTGGTGGCTGAGATACTATGTAGGCTTCCAGTGAAAGTACTTCTCCAGCTAAGGTGCGTGTCCAAAGGTTGGCGCACATTGATTGACAGCCAATCCTTCGTAAAAGCTCACCTAAGTCGTTCAATACAAACCAGAAAAAACCACTTCCTTATACTAAGCCAGTATAACTCTGATGTTGATTTGAAGTCCGTAGACCTTGACTTTCTCGAAAGTCCCGTTGATCTGCACAATCCTCTCCCTTACGAGCCGGTTCAAGTCCACCGCAGGGGCGGGCTTTTTAGGTCCCAATACCGTAATTTACCAGAGGAAAGCCAAATTATAGATCCACAATGGCTACGAGTCACATTACAAGGATGCAAGATTCTAGTATGGGGTACCTGTAACGGTTTGGTGCTAATGTCAAGCCCCACTTATCCTATTAGTACTTGTCTGTGGAACCCGTCAACTCGAAAACACCTCAGCTTACCGGAATTAGAGGTCCCATCGTCCCACACATACCGTCATGATCTTTATGGATTTGGATATGACAGTGCTAGTGATGATTACAAGGTTATCAAGATTTTGCAGCTTGAGAATCGGTATCCCGAAAGTGATATTCAATATCAAGTGTGGGTTTATAGACTGCAATCGCCGTCCTGGAGAGAAGTCACTAAAAGTTTCCCTCGGAATATGAAATGTGAGAGGCAACCGGGTGTGCTTCTTTTTGAGACATTACATTGGCCTGTGACGGTAAGATCTGAGTTGGATCATGAAGAACATAATTGTATTTTGGCATTTGATCTCAAGACGGAGGAGTACCGAATGTTTCCACAACCGAAATGTCCAAATCCTGAATTTTATTCAAGGCTGGGTACTCTAAATGGATCGCTCTGCTTAATTTACTCATATTTACCAGTGGGGTTTGATATATGGGTGATGGGAGATCATGAGGTCGACGATTCGTGGACTAGACTGAAATTGCAGTCTGAAGATTTTATTTCTTATCCCGGTGGGTTCAGTAAAGCTATTTCGAGTAATGGCGAGGATCGTTGGCGCTATTGGGATCCCCCTCCCTTCCTTTCTGAAGTCCGCTTGCATATAAAGAGACGTGAGCATTTTCAGGTTTCTGGTATCGACCATGTTGATGTTTGCATTGCTAGCCTGGTTTCACCGGAGGGAGGTGCAGCAATTGATCAGCAAAATGATGCGTGAACTAATAACGACTCACTGTTCGGTCAATCAGGTACCCTCTGTTGTTCTTGCTTAGCATCCTTTTGTCATATGAAGTTAATAGTAGATAGAATTACATGATTTGATTTATCTTAAAATGTTCTTATGCCTTGATGAAATTAGTAAGGCAAAATTGCAACGGTGGTACCCACAGTTTCATACCCACCTTTTCAATTTTGGCACAGACAGTACCCATATTTTCAATTTGTTGCATCTACGGTACAATTTACTAACAGCCGTAACTTCACCTAACGGAAGACCCCCACGTGACTTTCATGTGATCTTAAAGGAGGGGTATATTTGACTTTTTGCTTGTTAAAGATTGCACTAGAATTGTTAATTACACTCACTTGTTGATATATGAACCCATAAGTTGATATATGAACCCATTAGGAATCGAGAGTTCATTAACATATTCTAATTTGGGGATTTCTCTGAGTTTGTCACCAGAACCCTGCCGCTCCAAACAACGGCAGTGAACAATCTGGAGCAGCGATTCGACGGTGAAGAAGGGGGTACCGGCGGTCAATGGCTACCATAAGGAGTGACTGTGTATATCAATAAGCACTCGCTAGTCATCTCAGTGTTTATAAATAGATTGATTTATACCAATCCTCTTTTCACATATTATATTAGCAACGTTATACAAATGTAACTGATTTACACTATCTGGCTCATTGATTCTTGAGCTAACTTAGAAAATTGCCATTGTGAACAGGGCAGCCTTGTTTATACAAAACATTCTCAGGTTGCATTCGTTTATAGAACTATCTGCCTTGATTATTTCTAACTTAGAATAGTGCATTTTTATGAACTATTTGCCTTGTTTATGCTAACTTAGAATAGTGCATTGTTTATACTATCTGGCTCATTGCATTTGGGGCATTTGTTTAAATTCTCAGGTTGCATATGTTCATAAAGAGGTTGCGTTTGTTTATAGAAGCTAACGTGTGGTTTATTTTGTATGTTTCAGGGAAGGGATTTAAAGAGGATGAGGTGACGTTTGAAGTCTACTATGGGGGATATTTGAAACACAAACCACAGACATAATATATTGGAGGTATGGTGGGTTACATAGACCATATTGATAGTGAAAGATTTGGGTGGCATGACTTGGGGGACATTTCAAAGGCATTTGGGTATGAAGGACTGGAAGTGATTCATTACAGAGTGCCGAGTCGAAGTCTGAGTAATGGATTGAAGGCTTTGGTTGATGAAAAAGATGTGAAAGAGATGCTCAACTTAATTCCAAGTAAAAGAGAACTGGAATGTATTTGGATCACTTAGACCTTGACTTCTTTAAAGCAAGCACAAGAGCATTGAATGTAGGAGTTGACTCAAATACGTATCTGGATAAGGAGAATAGTCTGCCGTTTGGACAAAATTCAGGAGATTGTGAAGATGATGGTGACAGCGCGATGCTGATGGTGATGATGATAACTCTGATGGATCTCATTCTGACTTTTTGGCAGATGAAGACTATGTGTACGAAGATGATGACAACATGTTTGTAAGCAAGAGTTGGGCTGCAACTGGTTATTGTATGTGAGAAAAAGACAAGGGATGGACACATTTCAGGTTAGGACAATGAATGAGGAGCACTGCTGCCCTAAGATATACGACAGCAAGTATCTCAATGCTAACTACCTAGCAAGCATGTATGTTGATCAAGTGAGGTTAAATCCAGAGTGGCCACTGTCTGCATTCCAAAGCCAGGTTAATAAAAATCTTCATATCATTGTGTCTAGAACAAAACTGTGGAGAGCCAAGAAAAAGGCCGAGTTGTTATTTGAAGGCACAGTGATGGAACAATATAGTCTTCTTCAAAACTAATGGGCTGAGTTAATGAGGGTGGATTCAGACACTTCATGTAGTTTTGTAAGTGATGAAGTGCCAGGTGACAAGACCAAGAGTAAGCCACAAGCACAAATCCTCGGCGCGGTAGGATGTGCATATGTTTAGGGCATTGAAAAGAGGCTTCAAAGCTGGGTGCAGAAAAGTAGTTGGCCTTGATGCTTGCCATATGAAGGGGAGTCAGTCTATGCAGTTGATGATTGCTGTTTGGGTTGACCCCAGTAACTGTCAATATCCAATAGCTTGGGCAATTGTTGAATCTGAGTGCACTAAGTCATGGATTTGGTGATTAAGGATCTTGAGATAACAAATGACAGTAACTGGAAATTTATCATTGACAATCAAAAGGTATGTGCATTCTTAAGTGCCTTCTTTGCATTACAATATACTAACTGACTAAACTAATTTTCGTATCATGTTGTTATTGTACTAACAGGGGCTAAGAAAAATGTTACCAACCAAAGTTCGAGGACCCGAACACAGATTCTGTGTGCAGCACCTGTATGACAACTTCATGAAGGTGCACAGAGGAAAGACACTGAAAGATAGACTGAGAGATGCAGCTCAAGCAACCACGGTACCGGATTTCACACAATGTATGGAGGAGCTTAAAGGCCTTTCACGTGATGCTTGGAAGTGGATGCATAAAGAAAAGAACCCAACTGAATGGTCTAGGTCACAGTTTCAGATTCATACTCAATGTGACATAATGTCTAATAACATGTGTGAGAGTTTTAACAGGAACTTGTTACCAGCATGAGAAAGGCTAATTTATGGGTTGTGTTGAGTCCACAAGATGGTTTATGATGAAAAGAGTCCAAGAAAGGAGGACTGCGGGTGAGAAGTGGTCGGGGGATTTGTGCCCAAACATCCAAAAGAAATTAGGGAGTAATCGGACAAGTATGAAGCCACTCTTGCTGGACATGGTCAATTTCAGGTCAAGGACGGATATGTATCTTGCAGCTTATGGTGGTGTCATTCATCCTATCAATGGGAAGAGGACTTTCACTAACAACCGGGCAAAAACAAGAAAAAGAGGAAGGTCTTGCAAGGTAACACCAAGTACTGCACCAACAAAAAAAAGAGTAAGAACAGACTACTTGCAGCAAGGTAATACTTTATATTTTGTTGCCTTGTGGATATTTGAAATCATAGTTAATGTATATGTTACATGTGACCTTGTAGGTTCAAAGTCAACAAACTACAGTCCTAGGTAGTGCTCATGTTCCTAATTCTCCTGTTGCAAGTATTCTCCAACGGGTTGTTATTATGTGCATTTGGTTGCATATATTTTTACATGTTATTGTGACATTTAAACTTAATATTTCAGTTTATTGAAATTATAGTTATGCATATGTTACATGTGGCCTTGTAGGTTCAAAGTCAACAAAGTACAATTAGGTAGTGCTCCTGTCTCTTATCCTCCTGTTGCAAGAAATTTCCAACAGGTGAGTAACTCATATGTCTTTATGTGCATTTGGTTGCATATTATCTTACAATCTTACTTAGCATATTATAATGACTATTAAACTTAATGTTTCAGTGTACTCCAAGAAGAAGACAAGGATTAAAAATGGCTTATTCAAGAGGATGGTGTGTTGTAGATGGGAGATGGATTGGAGTGCAGCCTGGGAGTAAGTGATGGCATCAACTCTCAGCATTCAACAAACCAAAGGCCAACAATACAATTATCACCTTGGGCCGGAGCTATTGGTAGCAAGGTGTGTATATTTATTAAACTCAGTATTTTTAGTTCAGTATTGCTAGCATTTGCAGCTTATAAAGATCGGTATTTTTTGAAATTTAAATATTATTAGCCAATTCAGTACTGTCTGCTAGGATTTGCATCTTATAAAGTTCAGTATCTTTTGAAAATCCAGTTTTTTGATGGATTCATTATTGCTAGCATTCACAGCTTTTGATTCAGGAAATTAGGGAGCAATCTCACAAGCGTTTGCTGTCATTTATTTTGCAGTTTGCAAGTGGACCAAATGGAGTAGGTGTGACTGAATCAACATTTTCAGCTTCAAGTAGCGGGTAGAGAAATCAGTGCAATGATGAACATCTCAAAATCCAGTGGAGGAACTAACAAACATTCGGGTTGCCCTTCAAGCATGAATCAACCAAGATCTAGGAAGATTGATTTCAATGAGGGGTTAACAGATTACAGGAACTGACCAGGATTTGCTTTTGTCACATGTGTTTTCTCTGATATTACAAAAGGGCTTATTCAGCTTTTGGGGTATATTTTGGCATATTGAGTATAATATGTAGACAGATAGTGTGTTTAGTTACTGGGCTAGTTTTTTGGACAACATTTTCAACAATGTTTTTTGGACAACATTTTTTGAGCCTTTTAGCAGTGTTGTATCATTTCTTTGTTTGAAAAGTCCAGGTGTTTGTTTATCAATTTATGTTCCTTTAAAAAATTTCATATCTTATTTTTTTTTTACCAAACAACCTGCTTATATTACATTGGGAAAATTACAGCAGAGTGGTATGTGGACTGTTCAACAGCAAAGCAACCTAGACTCCATAATTTACATAGCCTACACAGGAGACTCCATATATTATAAAGACACAAACAAGAAGACAAGACCATATACAACAAACTAGATAACATGATCCTCCAACAAACTATCTGTATGATCATTGTGAGGCACTGTGTTGGAAAGTTGGTCACCATTAAGTACATGAGTTAAGGTTGCTGGTGGATCATTCCAAAGAACAAAAGGTTGCATTTGACGGCTGCCGAAACCCGCCAAATGATCAGCAGCAAAATTAGCTTCGGGACCTGCCATGTAGGATGGATCCTCAAGAGGTGGCTGCAATCAGCAACAAGAGTTGTCAAAAGAGGCGCCAAAGAAAACCTCTTTTTTTTTTTTTTTTTTTTTTTTTTTTTTTTTTATTGAAGTGAGTTGTTTGGGAGTCAAGTTCCACAATTAGCGTATGAAAGTTGAGTATGTGCACCAAATCACCCAAAACGAAGAGCATGAAGTTCAGTGAGCAACACCAAACAGTGGGTATGATAATGTGATTTTATCAGAAGGATTGCATTTGAGAGCTGGGTATGATAATTCTTCTGACATTAGATGTTTATCACACCAAACAGTGGGTATGATCACACCAAACAGTGGGTATGATAATCCTTCTGAAATAAAAATCACACCAGACAACTAGGATTGCATTTGATTTTATCCTTCTGAAATTAAGTGGGTACCAAACACTGTACTTCATTTAGTACTTCATTTGGTGATAAAATCCTTCTGAAATTAGATGTTTATCACACCAGTACCAAATGAAGTACCAAATCAAATGTAAGTTTGGTACTGTAATTTCATTTGGTACTTCATTTGGTACTATCATACGCTAATTGTGGAATCCTTCTGATAAAATGAAGTTTGGTACTGTAATTTCAGAAGGGTATGATAATCCTTCTGAAATTAGATGTTTATCACACCAAACACTGTACTTCATTTGGTACAGTGGGTATGATCACACCAAACAGTGGGTACTTCATTTTGGTACTGGTGTGATTGCCTCATGAATCCGTCTGATAAAATCAAATCACACCAAATATTAGTTTCCTTCTGAAATTAGATGTTTATCACACCAAACAGTGGGTATGATAATCCTTCTGAAATTAGAGCGGGAGCGCAAATTGGAGGGGGAGCGGGAAAACGTCTAATTTCAGAAGGATTACATTTGAAAGCGTTACGAGAGCGTTTATATATAATATTTATTTAATATAATTTTATGAATAAAACTAATATTTACATATGATAATGTGATTTTACACATGAGAATATATTTTATTAAAGGGTTGTCAGTAAGTCAGTATTCATTTGTCAAATTGGTTGCTTCAATAAGGAAGAATAATTTTTAAATATTTGAATTATCAAACTAACACATAAGAAGTTGAGATTAATCATCAAGTATAGTCCAAACTAATGGTAAGTTGGCTTTAAAAAGTAATTCGCCTACGAGAACGAGCTCTCTATTTTTTGGAGCGCCTTTAGAGCGAGGTTTGGTCTCTAAAGCGCCAGAGCGAGTTTTGGGAGCGAGAGCGATGCCCCTTCGAGAGGTTTTAGGTGACTAAGGTATGGTGTTCCATAAAACCCAATTGCCAAACACCCATTTCATTCCTAAAAACATCTCCCCTTCCTCCTTCCTGATTTGTAATAATAAAAGCCCCGTATGTGTTAAGCTTAAACACACCCGAAGACGGTTTGTTCCACGAAGTTTGTTAAAATTATTATCGGGAGTATTTGGGGGAGAAAAATAGGTATAAGAAAGTGCCTTGGGAAAACTGTTATTTATAATGGTGTGAGTTTGGGGAAGATGATCCTTAAAAATCACTCCATTACGAGTGAGCGAAATTTCCCATAAAAACATAACAAAACAAGGTTTGCCATTTGAGTAAAGGCTTGGAAATGTTTGGACGTTGGAGGCATTAATTATGTAACAAAGATTGGAAATTTCTTGGATTCCAAAAATTAATATTTGTAGAGGGAAAAATATAATTCCAAATTCTCATCGTCGTAGTACAGTCCCGAAAAAATGAATGAGCGTTTGGGCTCTCAATCATGGAAGGTGCAAGCCTTGTGTAAAGGCTTAAGATTAATATTAAGAGGTAGCCTACCACAAACTATCCTTCAAATAAAACAATTGATATTTGGGGTCAGAGCCAATTCCAAATCCAATTAAAGTTATTATTGGATATGTGAGTTTGGAAAAGATAACCCGACTTAATGGAACAAACGCCTTGATTAGAAGACCAAGTAATGGAGTCAGACCATTCGAAATATAGTCTCTAATTTTTGCTTGGGCCTCACCGAAGGTAAAAGGGAAATAGATATGAGCTCTGATAGGACCTGTAGGAAGCCAATAGTCAGTTCCAAAAGAAAGGAGATAATTTATCATTGCCAATGATATGAGTGAATTTAGGCAGTAAAAGATTGTCACCAACATTTAATAAAGTTTTCCAAAAAAGGTCAGCCGTAGAAGTAAGTTTAGCTTGTAAAATACTACTGTTGGGATAATATTTGACCTCTAGAATTTGAACCCACCAAAGAGAGTCATGGTAATAAATGTGCCAACAAAGATTGAGTAGGTGTGCTTTATTGTTAAGATTTGACCGTCGAAGGCCAAGTCCCCCACCACATTTTGGGCGTGTAACATTGCCTCAGGAAGACACAGGAAATTTTTCCTCTCGAGAAGAAATTTCTTTGTATTTTGTCTAACTGATTGGAAATTGAAATCGGAAGAGTTACCGTTTGCCCCCCCCCCCCCCCACCCCAACATTCTTCGACACGCTAGAATACCGCTATTCTTTGAGGGTCCCCCCCCCCCACCCCCAACATTCTTCGACACGCTAGAATACCGCTATTCTTTGAGGGTTTTTTTTTTTGTCGTTGCGGTATTGATAGATATTTGTGATCATCCAATATTGACATGAAATGTAGTGTGCTCCAGCGGTTAGAAAATTATACTGCCCCAGCGGTTAGAAAATTATACTGTGAAGACTGTTTCTTAAGTTTGAGTCTCGGCAAAGCTTTTTTTTAGCTCTGTTTTAGTTGTGCTATTACTGAATATATATATCTGTACCCCTTTCACCCCACAAATTGAGCTCTAGTCCAGCAGTTGGAATGGTGGATTGTAAAACTTGTTACTTGGGTTCGAATCACAGCTTGGGTTCGAATCACAGCAGAGGGATGTTTAGAGCACAATATTTTTTTGGAGCAAAAAACAGTCCCAACTATTTAATATACTCGAATCTCAGCAGAAGCATTTTTGGACCAAAATATTTTTTTGGAGCAAAAAAAGTCCCAACTATTTAATATACACAATTGTCCCTTAGTTTTTCATAAATACACCAAAAGACCGAGGTATTTATTAAACTTCGAATCTCGACAAAAACATTTTTTGGACAACAAAAGTGTCACTTATTTAATATACATAATTTCCCTTTAATTTTTCATAAATACACAAAAAGATCATGATATTTATTACATCATCTTAATTTTTTATTCATTAAAAATCTAAACCCTCTCCTAAAAAAAATTGTGCTCTCCCTTCACCCAAATCCTGGCTCCGCCACTGACCGTTTGCATGGTATATTGAGGAATCATAGCAAGACTATGATGATTGATTAAAATTTGTCTACCAGCAAAACTTAACATAGGGGATTTTCAGGTGAATAGTTTTCGAAGAAGCTTATCTACAAGATAAAGATAGTCTTGTTTTTTGCAACGCCTAAATATGTGTCAATCGTGTCTCTGAAGGGGATACCACTTGGTGGGAAAGACTATGTTTCCGATGGTGCCTTAAGTTAGTCGAGAAAACTATAAAGGATTTAAATAAGTTAATTCTTTGGCCAGAGTTGTTGCAAAAATATGTAAGAATAGTAGAAAGAGTGTTCATAGTTTTATGCTTGGCTTGACTCAAATAACAAGTACCATTCTTTAACATCAAAGGATGGTACTGCTTTGTCACAATAAGTTGGTCAATCTGAAGAGACAAAGTGTTTTTTTTTTTTTGGAGAAAAGAATTTCATTGATCAAAGCAGACTATTGTTTACATGGGAAGAAAAAACATATTGAAACCAACTCAGAATAGTCACTTCCTTTAGCTCTCACAGATAAAAGTTGCGCATTTTTGTTTGAATCAGGGTGAACCCATTGTAGGACAATCTCCTCTAATGAACGGCAGCTCGCTTGATTTGTTCCAGAAGAGACAAAGTATTGAGTGAAAGAATAAAAATGTTCATGTCAGTTAATCGATTTATAAGGGGAAGTGATAATATTGCAGCATATTTATTTGGGTTAATTGCATTTTACCCCCTATGATTACGGGTCTGTGCGAAAGACACCGTTATAGTCTTAACGGTTGCAAATAGCCTGCTTTTGTTTTGGTTTATGTGCATTTTCCATTAAGTTGACGAAATCCGTCAAAAATGCCATTTTGAAAAGTCTATTTTAGCTTAAAAATACGAGGAGTCTTTATGCTACATACCCGTAATCACAGGGGGTAAATGTTTACTGTACATTCTTCATCTCTTGCGTCATGTTCTTCATGTTCATCATCATCTTCAACTTCTAACAAAACTCAATTATTTTCGTTTGTAAGTGAAACCCATAACATCTAGATCGACAAAACTACCACTAAAACCCAGAAAACCCCATAAACAATGGAACCTAGAAAACCCAACCAACTTAAGTGAATCCCAAATCTCAGACAAAATTAGATTGGAATCAGATCGACAAGATAAAAAAGATCACCACCACATCTCACAGCCCCGGTTCACCAGCGACGGCGAAGTGGACGCGCGATTGGGACGGCGACAACGAGGCTGTCCTCCTCTACTCCTTATAATTACCTTCTTGATCCTGTTGTTTTCTTCTTTCTCTGGTTGTTCCTCTTTTTCGGTTAGTTGTTGAATATGTGGGGAGAGAGGGAGAGTTCGTCATCTCCGTATTCATCATCTGCAGAGAAGGGGAGAGAGATGAGTGAGGGTCTAGAGAGAAATGTTAAGCGGGAGAGTGAAAAAATGGTTACAGTAGGTTATATATTTAAGGGTATTATAGTCATTTTAGACGCAGTTAACAGAAAATATCCGAAAAGACAGAAATGTCCGTGCACATGTACTACTAGCTAAGGAACACTTAGGGACTAGTTCGGTGTTTTTCTATCTTCATAGCTGCCCTAGTTTCCTAATGACAGCAATCAATGCTGATCAATGTGTAATGGCATTATCTTAAGGCTTAATTACTTAATGGTACCCCCAGTATAGCGAAACTATCACTTTGCACTACCCACTATCAAAACTTGCTGATAATGTTCCCCATTTGCAATAAATCAATGGAAGAACTATTGATGTGTTTGAAGACTAGTGGATTCCAGAACCAGGTATAAAACAACCTCTAAGGCTTCCTCATATGAGTGACATCAATCTGAAAGTTTGTGATCTAATCAACTCCACAAATAAAAGTTGGCATAGGAACCAGCCGTCTTACTAGTTTAGCAAAGAGGATTGTGATAGCATAAGAGAAATTCCCATTCCCTGGTTTCAAAGTGAAGACAAAATCATTTGTCCTAAAAGTGTATCAAGTAACTATGAAGTGAAGTCAGGGGTTTTTGTGGCAAGTTCTTTGTCAGTTAAAGGGAAGTGTGTGAAAAGTGAAGACAGACCCTCCTCTTCCTTCACTGTGCCTAACCCCTGTTGGAAATGGCTATGGAAATGTAGTCTTTGCCCTAAGCTCAAGTTCTTATGCTGGAAACTGTTAATGCATGCCTTACCAACTAAAATGAACCTTCACAGAAGAATTGAGAGGATCCCCCCAATGTGTAATGTCTGTGAACTAGCTATAGAAGATGATGAGCACCTTTTTGCTAAATGTGCTTGGACAAGGACATTTTGGTTTGGGGTTAGTTTCATCAACCCTAACAAGGTGGCTGAGGTTCAAGACATAAGAAAATGGCTGATAGAGATTTGGGAATGCACTACTCAAGGTAAACACATTCCAAATTATTTTGAAAGAGTGGTGTGTGTGATGTGGGTCATTTGGAAGGCCAGGAATGATAAGTGCTTCAATCAGCTTTCTCCTAATCCCAGAAAGGTTATTCAAAACTATTTTGGCTGTTGGGATGATTGTTTGATGGCTGCTAATAGAAGCCAGGTCAGTGTTAATAGTTTTCATCATCATAATAACATTACTTGGAACCCCGCTCAAGCCAATGAGGTGAAAATCAACTATGATGCTACCTGGGATTCTACCTCACACCAGTCAGTCATTAGTTGGATAGGAAGAAACAGCTGTGGTAACATTCTAGGCAAAAACTGGAAGTGCATCCGTGCTAGATCAGCAGTGGTTGCAGAGGCAGAAACTGTAAGATTTGTGCGCCAGAGCCTGGAAGAGTGGGATCATGTTCCCATTTTAATTTAAGGTGATAATTCTCAGGTGTGGGAAGCACTGAATTCCAATTCTACTTCCTGCTGGGAGGTTGATCATATTACAAATGATGCAAAAGCCTTGGCATATAATAGAAGGGTAAAGTTTAAATGGGTGCCTAGAAAAGAAAATATGTTAGTAGATGTCTTTGTGAAGTTGGCTAGAGCGCAGGTTCTTTCTGGGTTAGTAGGAGATGTTAGTGTGAACCCTTTGTTTGATAGAATTCTTCTATCTGAAAGTTGTACTGATTCTCCCAATTAATGAAAGTTGTTATGTTGGTCAAAAAACAAATAGATTGGAAGCCTTTTTTCAAAAAAAAAAAAAAAAAAAAAGAAAGAATTACATAGAATGTTATCTTTTCAGTAATTAGGGGATGACCCGTGGCCGAGGCCACTACAAAAAAAAGATCGTATTTTATTGTTTTCATACCCGAATATTGTGTAATACCCCTAATTTTATAGCGCTTGATAGCTTATGTTTTCTATTTATTATCATTTCCTAAACTTGAGGGTTCTGTAACATAATTTTCATAACTTATTCACACTCTAAAAAAATTATAGTAAAATTTTATTCTCATATGATGCACCCAATGCACTCAAACAATATTTTATAACAACTCTCTCTCTCTCCTTACCCAATCGTGTCTTTAATTCAACGAGGTTGTGTGTTTATTTTTTTTTCTCAAAATTATGTCCTAAAATAGGTGAGATCCAAGGACTGGGGTTAAATTAATCTAATGGCTGAAATAAAGTCAATCGTTTTATTTTATAGAATAGATGTTGCTTTTTCATACCTGGGCTGAGACTCTCTTTTGGCTCCGATTGTGCAACTGTAGAAGATATATTTATGAATCACATCTCTATAGTAAACGGGACTGTTGGGGCTTATTAATGGGCCATCAGACCCAGTCAAATTGCTCAGACCTGAATATGTAGGTAGTAGAAATGAGCAAAACTTGCCCAAACCGGCAGCCCCAAACCGGTCCACATCAAACTGGTCCGAATTCAAGACCCATGTTACTTGATTGGGTATGGGTATAAAATTGCAAACCTAAACTATTGATCATGGGTTTGAAGTTTGAAAAACCGATTAGGTCCGGCCCGGTCCGATTAAAATTTTATATGAAAAAATGACATATTTTTTAGTTAGATAATATTGTTCAAGTTAAATTTTATAAGACCAAACAATAGTTTTAGTTGATTTTCCTAAACTTATGCATTAATATGATTTTATCGATCGACTAGAATGTCAGATTCGGCTATGTTATGTGTTAGTAAGATTTAAATTTATTTATTTTTTAGATTTGCACTAATATGTCTTGTGAATATACATAAGTTTGCTAACAGATTGCAACATTTTGAACCCGTCTAAACCTGGCCAAAGCGGTCCGAAGCGGTCCGGGTCGAAAGACTCGATCGGGTTTGGGTTTGTCGACTACTTGATTGGATTTGAGTATCGATATGACCAACCCGTGATCATTGGGTTAGGTAGGAAACAAAGCCCTCACCCGCCCAACCCGGTCCGTGCTCTGCCATACTAGGTAGCTGATAGTTAGTAGTAATTACCATAGCAATTAGACTATCAACTGAAGGAATTGGGCGGGACATGACCGGTTGGGCCGGGTATGACCCTTGGGGATCCACTTATCTTTGAACAAATTAATCTTCTTTCCATCACCCATCTTCCAAACATGGCCATTTTTTAACAGGTCACGTCCTGTCAGAATGCTTCTGAAACCTTAAGAGATCTGATTTTTTGGTCTAAAATGCTAAAAATCGTCATGTTTGAAGTATTTGTCTCCCAAAAGTCAGCTGATTAAGCTCTGTGGTTTCTTAAGAATTCTCCAAGCTCGTTTCGCAAGAAGAGAAACGATAAAACTCTGGAAATACTTAAACCCCAGACCTCCAATCTCTTTTTCCCATTTGAGCTTATCCCAATTTATTAGATGCAGGGATTTCTTTTCCTTAGAATCGCCCTACCAAAATTGTCTATTAATTTTTCTGAATGTCAATACAAATACCAGTTTGTAAGAGTAAACAACTCGTCGCGTAATTCAGAATGACTTGAATCACAACTTTGATAAGTATTTATTTATCTGCTAACGATAGTGTCTTCTCTTTCCACCCTTTTAGTTTGTTGATAATACTCTCGATAATTTTCAGAAACATAATCTTCTTATTTCTTCCGAATTCTACAGGTAGACCCAAGTAGCTTTCGAAGCTCTCAACGCACGACACTCCACACAGGCTGCTGATTTGGGGTCGGGTTTCACCATAAACATTATTCGAGAAGACCATGGTGGACTTCTGCAGATTTAAAACTTGTACCGAGGCCTGTTCATATATTTTTAAAATCTGTAATAACTCATACAACTTCTTATATTGGATTTGAGTATCGGGTTTGGGTTGTCGACTACTTGATTGGATTTGAGTATCGATATGATTAACCCGGGATCGTTGGGTTAGGTAGGAAAGAAAGCCCTCACCCGCCCAACCCGGTCCGTGCTCTGCCCTACTAGGTAGCTGGTAGTTAGTAGTTACCATAGCAATTAGACTAGCAACTAAAGGAATTGGGCGGGACATGACCGGTTGGGCCGGGTATGATCGGTTAGAACGTCCTTGGTGAAAGGCACCTTAGTTTCTTTCTGGCCCAAAATAGGGCCCCTGGGTTCATTCATTTACTTTATCTTTGTTTTTATTATGGTGAATTTACTGTCTTCGTAGCAAACGATGTTTAACAGTCCACGATTTTTTTCACCATTGATTATTTTGACAAGTAAGCATTGCAAGTAACTGCAAGTTTACGCTTCTAAGGTTTTTAGGGTTAAATAACAAAATTTTTGGGTGATTGTGAGAAAACAGGTCTTGTATTTACGCGTCATAGTCATAAATACTAGTTACAAGTAAAAATCATATCGAAATTGTAATTATATATCGCGTTTTTAATTGTTGGTTTAAAAGATACTGCTTACGTATCTCTTGACAATTCAGGGCCGAGTGAAGGGTTCCCTTCCTCACTCCTTTTCCCATTATAAAATGGGAAAAAGAACAACAAATGTTGGACTTGGGGCTCTTCTTAGAGAGCTTTGGCTAATTAAAGGAATGAGTAGAAAGGCGCATATAGTGGTAATGAGTCAACTGAAACGCCAACATAAATTGTGTCTGTACGCTTTCCACGGAGGTCAGCCGAAACTACAATAAGACCAAGATAAATACTATGCATCCCAACTCTCATGTCCCAACCATGTTCCAAATTGACCACCTCTACAGCAGGACCCACCACTATATTAAAAATGTTCAAAGTAATTGGTTGATTTAGTTGACATGGCAAGTTGAGACATGGTTGAGACATGAGAGTTGGGATGCATAGCATTTCTCTAAGACCGATTGTTGAAGCTTTCACTTTTATCGATGGCAGGTAGTCCTATTGTGACTGTAAATGTGACGTAATTGCACTTTTTGATTTTTTTTAACCCGTTGAAGTTTTGTGTTCGCTTTTTGTGGAGGTCTAACATGAAAAAAGAATATAGCAAAGCTAATGGGATTATTATAACATATAGAAACTAGAACAAGGGGACGTACAATATAAAATTGAGGATCAAAATGGTCACAACTTAAGAAATGTCTTTGAAGATTATTGCAACCAATCTGGCCAGGGGATTAATTACCCAAAATCAGCCTTAACTGTTAGCCCTAATTGCACTTTCCACACACGGATGGTTCTTGCTTCCCAGCTTAAAATTGACCTTAAGGACTGTATGGGTAAGTACCTTGGTCTTCCACTAGCTATGGGGGTTAGTACTGATGCTATTATCAACCAAACCCTCACTAAGGTGGAGGATAGATGTGCAGGGTGGAAGGGTTGCTACCTGAACAAAGCTGGTAGGACTACTCTTGTCAAGTCTGCCCTGACAAGACTTTTGATTTACCCATTCTCTAACATTAAATTTCCCTTAAAAGCATCAAAATGATTGACCAGATTCTAGCCTCTTTCATTTGGAGGGGGTCAAAAGACAAAATTCATTGGGTCTCTTGGAGGCACATGTGCAGACCTCATGAGATGGGGGGTTTAAATATCAAGTCCCCCTCTCTAATGAACAAAGCTCTCCTGGCTAAACAAGCTTGGAGAATCGCAACTGATAGGAAGAGCCTGCTATCCAGATATTTCCAGTCTAGATATTGTAAAAGAAAAGACTTCCTAGCTAGGAAATCTTATCAGAATCCTTCTAAAGTCTAGACTAGCTTTTCCTCTGTTAAGCCTTTGATCAGCCAAGGCCTTCAATGGGATATAGGGAATGGGGACATGATTAGGGTTACAGGGGATAAATGGATTCCTGATACTCCTCCTCTATCCTCCTTCATTAGCCTGAATATCAGTGCTGATGAGAAAGTGGCTGCTTGGATTCACAGGGATAACAGTGGGAGAATGTGTTGGAAGAGTGACAGACTTAGACAATTACCTAACTGGCTTCAAAGACAAATAAGCTCCATTCCTTTGTCCAGACTGATTAACCTGACTCCTTCAGATGGGCCTTCTCTTTGGCAGGAGACTTTTCTGTTGCTTCCACCTATAAGCAGTTAGTGAGGAATGAGTTTTGTGAGAATCTTGCAGCATCAAAAGAAGAGGGGTGGAAAGGCATCATTCTGAACTTCCCTTGAAAATGTTTTTGGCGCCTAAAGCTTCCTTTTAAAGTCCTCTTCTTTCATTGGCAAGCAATCAATAATAAGCTTCCCACAAATCTTAGAGTCTGCAAGTTTAGGATCTCTTCAACAAAGCTCTGTACCCTCTGTCACTTACATGAAGAGAGTGTTGACCTCCTTTTCCTGCATTGTAAATTTTTTAGGACTTTATGGTCTGTCTCTTCCTTACAGATCCCTTGCTCTTCTTCCTTCACTCAATTCCTCCTGGAAATCCTTAGCACCACAGGCATGCAAGACATTCCTAAGAAACTCTGTTGGATATGTGCAATCACCTGGTCTACTTGGCTCTATAGAAACACATTGGTTTTTGGTAGTGAGGAGCATGATGATGATAGAGATTCCACCTCGCCTACGTTTAGAGCGAAAATTTTGGCTAGTCAGTTCCTTGAAACCTGGCTTTCACAAGCTAAAGAGTTGATTGTCAGCAATAAAGAAGATAGGACGGGTTCTATTAGGATTCTTGATATCACCTGCCGCAGGCAGCAAGCAAAGATTTTTATTTGGCTTACCAAGATCAAGAAAAGGAAGATAGTCCACTGGATTGCTCTAAATTGTGGGATGATGATCTTCTCCCATCAGAGACAGACCATGGGGGATATCCCAAACACAATTTTGGATACTATGGCTTCTGCCATTAACTATATGCATGATAGAAACTTCATGCATTTGAAAGTCTACATTAATAACTATTGTGTTTTCAATCTTCTTCAGCAGCTGTAAGAGACTATCCAAGGGGGGAACCTGAAGTAGCCGAGGCAATGGAGGAGAAAGCTGAAGGATCTGCAAATCATTAGCTCAAATCTATGCTGTATTTCTTGTGTTTTGTCTAAGCAGTATTTTAAGAACAATATGTTGTAGTTATGTAGGCAGGAACTTGGGCTTTCTTATGAAATCTAATCTCTATTTCTTGCAAAAAAAAGGTATAAAAATTAATGAATGACAACTCAAAGAAATATACATTTATCAGATATGTCATTCCTTATATCTTGTGATATATCCATTGCATCTATTCTATGCTCACCAATATGTAGTAAACTTCGACAATTATTATGTAATTAAATGTCTTCATTGACTGACTGAGTTTTCAACCATGTTGTACATATCAATTGACACTTATTTTAAGCTAACTCCGCATGAGATTCTAGTATGTAAAGTGTGAAACGGTGGATAGCTCCTTCACTTAAGACCAAGTTCCTGCCACTCAATCGAAATAATCATTTATTTTTTCTTTAAAACATGTAATAATTTGTAAGAACAAAATAAACGACATTAAGTATTTGAAATTGAGGTAACATTATTATTTAGATCCAGTTAAATCTGTTTAAGTCCATATCCCATGCCATAAGGGTAAGTCCAAAGTCCTGTCTAGAGTATTAGTTGCAATTTGGTATAAGGTAACATTATTATTTGATTAGTAACTTTGTCTTCATGGAGGGCAAGATAGTACAATGGTCGTTTGTTTGAATGCTACACACATTGGCCTTCTGTGACCTTAACCACGTTATTGATAACGTCAAAGAAAAATCTGCTTCCCCACTGTTGACGGGTACCAATGATTGAATCGAGCCCGGGTCCGGGGACGATGCTGAAGCAATCGATTCTTGGACCGTCTTCAGGACCAATATTCGTGTCGATAATGCTACTGCCTCTAACGACTACCTTGTCTCCTTGGTCAAAGTAGTAAGTCAGATACGGGAATGAGTAAGTAATAGGAACGCCCTCCATGTTGAAACACAAATCATAAAATCTGGAAGGGGACGGAACTACTGGAATCTGTATCTGTTGCAAGAAGGCGGCCTTCAAAGGATAGTAAACTGCCTGAGGAAAATAGGTAAGGTCACTACCGGAGTCGATGATGACGCCAGTGTCTTCAGGAATATCCGGTTGGAGCTCGAAGGCGTCTTGCGGTATCCCTTGTACCATTACGTCGTTGACGCTGATTCCGACGAGGTTGACATAGAAGAACTTTTCACCTTGGGGATCATCCCCCCTGGTCAATAATTGTATGGTGTACGTAACATCATCGGGATCGAAATCGTTCAAAACTAGACTTGACTCATGATGCTGGTCCAAGGGGTTGGTGAGGCAATAAGAAAATGTTTCTAGGTCCAAGGTCCGGAACCAAGAAAGCGGACCTCTCGATAGTGCGATGATTCCTGCCTGTTCGCCACCTAACCCTAGTCTAGATTTGACTGAGCATCCAAATGGTATGTCCTCTCGAGAAACACTGGTGCCGGGGCCTTCAGGATTATATAATGTCAATCTGTCCGTTATGAGATAGCCTCCTGTCCTACTTCCTTCGGCATACTCCGTTAAGTACTGACATTCATTATCAAAACCTGGAAACTGTCTCAAAACCCCCAGGGACGCGCACAGATAGTCTTCATTCCGCACCACACGAGCGGTATTACTTTGAGCGGGGTTGAATATGGGGTCTACTTGCCCGTAGCAGTCTATGCAAGGCTCACACTGGAGCCAGGGTACAAGGCCTGTTGTATCGACCTGGAGATGGTATTTGTGTACCGGATCGCCGATGCCTGCCTCGATCACGTATTGCCCTTCCACAAAGGGGTTACTTAATGGTAGCGAAAAGGGCAACTCCTGCCCGTAACTACTACCGTTATTCTTCATCTTCTGGTGCTGGTGCTGTTTGGTCATTCTCCTCCTCATCTCTTTTGCTGCGACCCAATCTCGACGTTCCCCTCTTAATCTGGCTTGGACATAGGATTCGTAGCTTGCGTTGTCCAAGTGTATCCGGTGGTGGAGTTTGAGTTTGATGGGGTTTCTCCGTGGTGGTGGATGTTCCTTCTTACTTGCAGCCGCCACTGTCACAGTGGCCCTTGTTGCTGTTGCAACTACAGCCACCGAGACGAATAAGTAGAAGCATATCATGGTGGTGGTGGTGGTAGGAGTACTCGTGATCATCATCCTTGTGATGGGTGAGAAAAAGGATAGAAATTACCCTATCGAAACTAAAAATGAATCGAATATTATTTTATCAGGGGATGACAACCACGAGGAATATATATGTGTATATATAGGAATAATGTTTGATCATGATATTATGTGAATATAATTTATCGAATCAAGCAGGCCAGAAGTAATGAAACAGAAGGTGATAGCAGCTTCCTTGAGACATTTATGTGAGCTTTTATGAGTTTGAATAACTTTTCTTTTTGGAGGAAACGAGTTTGAATAACTTTAAATACAACGAAATTAATCCAACAATTACAATAAATAAAGAGAAATGAATGCATTTCTTCTCTAGTTAAAAATGCACTCATTATGAAATCCAAAATAAGCAATTAATTTTTTTCAGGAGAAGAATTAATTTTTTAGTCTAAATAAGCAATTAAACTATGACAGTTATATATTTTAAAACTTCGGCAATATATTATACAGTATATCATCAGAACATAAATGCCTTATCACAATACTTTTGACTTTACTCCCAAAAGGGTCGATGGGTTTTTTTAGTCACTGTCTTGACTACAAATAAATGCCCCGAGTTTATTCCGGAAAATATTGTGCGTCACATCTGAATATGCTAAATTTATTTACGTCATTTTAGTTTCAATCTAATTGAATTTTTTTCTCAAAAATCATTTCTTTTTAAATGTCATTTAATGAAAAATATGAATTCATTAAAGCTACTGTAATTGCTCAAAAAGTTTATTTTTAGGTGAATATTAACATTGAAAATGTAAAACTAGGACATGTCTTTCATGTGATTAAAAAAAAGATAAAATGTACAAATAATAATTTGATGATTAGAAAAACTTTTATGTAACTACGATCTATTTCTTTGTTAAAAGAATATTCACATTAAGAATTTATTGTAATACCCCGGTATTTTATGGGGGTATTTTCGGAGTTTAACGAATATTTCGGGCCGTTATTTGAGGTTATAAAAGTTATTTCCCTTTATTAAATAGTTTTCTTCTTTTTACATAATTATTATGATTATTATTATCATCATTATTATTGGCAAAGAGTAGTATTAGCAAAAGTATTTTTTTCTCTTAGTAAATAATTTTTTTTTTCTTCTTTCAAATTACATATTAATATTAATATTACTAGTATGTTGTTATTATTATTTTATATTTTATTATCGAAAGTATATTCTTCTAAGATGAATTTTTTTAGTTAGATTGTGTATAATTGTTAGCGAAGTGTAGCGGGTCGTGTGACGTTTATAGCGTGACCAAATTGTAGCTTCTAGTTAATTTTACGTAACGAACCACCGCGTCACACCGTGTGCCCGCATCACCCTAACCTTCCTCCCTTCATCTTCTCCATCAACATTGAAGAACAGGGGATATTCTTCCCCAATTTCCGGCGACCACCCATGGCAAGAGCCAATGATTTTGACCTCAAACCTTTCCAAATCTCGCCCCAATCTTGCTATGAATTGAAACCCCAATCTCCATCATCAATTTCTCCAATTGACCTTCCAAAATCAACCACAAATTTCTCCAGTAAAAATTTTCTGATTTGGGTTTACACCCAAGCACACCAAAACCCAGCTTCACTCTCGCCATCCCTCTCTCGCACTCTCCGCCCTCTCTCGCTCTCTCTCTGTTCTCTGTCGACCGCCGAAGCAGGCCCGACGCCGACGGCACCAGGCCCGAAGCCCAGAACCGCCGGCGAACCCATGCCGCCCGACGCCGCCCCTCTGCGTCGCCGTCCTCTGCACCTTCGTCCGTCCGTCTCCCTCTCCTCCGTCCTTCCCTCTGCTCCGGCGAAACCAGCGGCGGCAGAAGCCACCATCGCCCCGCCTCCGCCTTCATTGTCGCCACCTTGTTCATCACCGTCCCCGATCGGTAAACCCCTAAATCTTTGCTTCGATGTTTGATTTTCAATACCTGTTGGGGAGTGAGCGTGATGAAGTTGCAGAGACTTCATTTGGGAAGGAGATGAAATGAATTTCTGGGGAAATAATGTTACAGTGGACTAAATTGGGAAGAGCTGTGTTTGTTTTGTTAATTGTGAACCAGAAGGTGTAAAAGTGTCGTTTCACAAACTTGTTGGGGCCTGTTTTGTAGGTTAGTAAAGTTGTGGGTATGGTGCAACCTTTTAACAAACTGATTTTCTTATATGTTATCAAAGTGTAAATCCAAATTTGTTCTTAACATAACATAAACTAGCATTTTCATATATTTATACACACTATTAAATATAACTTTAGAAATCATTTTATGAAAATAAACCTAAAATCTTATTACGTAGATTTGGGATTTAGCAAGTATAATATTTACTTTTTCTTAACCAACTATTTAGCCATGTTTTGTAGATATCGGAAAATAAACTCTTGTCACATAATAACGTTTTTTTTTTAGTATTATGATTATTATGTTATATATATAGTCGACATTAAGCTTATTTTAAATAGCTACATTTATTTATAATTATTAGCCGCTAAATGTTATAATATATTAAATAAAGTTTTCTTTACCTCAACTATTACTTTTATATTTATACACCATTATGTTCAAAAAAAAAAAATATGTACAATAATCGTGCAACTAGTAGCTAGTGAAATATAACTTGTTTGGGGGATTATGTGGGGAATTTCACTTGCATTTCATATAGGACATTTAATTGTGATTTGTTGTATGGATGAATATGTGTTAATATAGGATTATGTGATATTGTAGATTCCGAGTTCGTAGGAGGGGAGTTCGTCGAGGACCCCTACTACTAAGTTCCGTGCTGCTTGTGTTGAATTCTCTCTTTCCAATTCCAAGTAAGTTATATGCACAACATCTTTAATATATCAAAATGTGTTGTTTCGTGTGCGTTATCTCAAACTTCAAATTCAATTTCTGCTTTACAATACTTTGAAATCTTCTAGCGCTTTATTTTTGAAGGATTTGAGAAGCATGCGGTCACTATTTAAAATTGTGGTTTATTACTCCCGTGGAATCTTGAACAATAAATGTACGATAATAGAATTGGGAACGGTGTACAGAGGATGCGTGTGAAGGCTAAGGCCGGGAACACCTATGTGTGATTTCCCTAGGGCATTGTACCCTCTTATCTACTGTGAAAACTAGGAGTACTACCTATACATGTTTAGGTCATGACTGTATAGGGGTGTCGACACTTAAGGTCTCACTAGTTCTTTTAGGGAGAATCGGGATGGACTGTGATATCCCGTAGAAGTACCCTACTTTATTATTATTCCATCGTGACCTCTCTGTCCACACCGTACCTGTTGGGGCTCGTGTTATGCCTCAACCAAATAAAAGAATAAAATTGTGGTTACTGCTTATTTTTACTGTGTATATTCTCGTGTTAGCCAAAAACTCTGTTTTACGTGTTGTGGTATATCTTACTTAGTTTTTACTAATTAAACGTTTTCTGCGGTCGGCTTTCGCTATTTCAAAACCCGCAGGTCAAGAATAAGCTGGGGGAAAACGCGTGCACGAGCTGGAGCTGTAGTTCTTTTAGCAAACAATAAAGTTTAGTTCTAGTTCTTTGTTTAAGACGACGTTTGTTTTCTGTTTAATAATGTAAGGAGGGTTTCTCCTTTACTTTTATTTCAATAAAGCACTTTTGGATTTCGTTAAGTTGTACTAGCGAGGAACCGTAGGTTCCCGGGTTGTTTCAGTTGGTATCAGAGCCGACGGTTCCAACGCTAGTGCGACTTCTCGGTTTCCATTAATAAAGATAAATAATAATTGAAAGATTTTCAAAATTAAAATGGACATAGGATAACTAAAACTGGAAATAAAAACTGGACAAGCCGGGGATGTGGGATTGCGTAGCCGTGTTTCCTTTCTAAATTCATAGGTGTATTGTGTGGTTAATTTTAATCTTTATTATTTGTGAAGAGAATTTGCTATGTGACTGTAACTTGTTAATTGTTAGTTTATTCATGTTACATGCATTCTTTAATTTTCTTAAATTATTTCGTTAAGTAATGAGCGTATACGTGGCTTAGAACAATTCTGAGACTTTTCTTTCTTCTTTCAGATGGCTGCCCTACCTGCTGCTAGACCACCTATCCCAGTCCCTGCTGACCTCACACCTGCTCACGCGCCGATCCATGTCACATTCCTTGAGGGACAAGAGACGGCAGAAGAGTACTGCAGATACGTTCGAAGCCTATGCATTGCTTGGAGCCAAAGCCCACATGGCAACGAGACCCACGCTCACCCGTTGAAGATAAGCTACTACATCCTCAACGGCCTCCCAGATGAGCCTCTATGGAATAACCTCAAAGGAAACTATGATGATTTGTTCGTCACGAACATATGGGGCCAAAATGTACCTAATGTCACCAAGTACAAGCATCGTGATTATGATTACTACTATTTGAACTCGCTCACGCTTTGGTTCAAGATGGATGAATTGCTAGACCCAGCAATACAACAAGTAGCAGCACAGGACGCCGAGCACCAAGAAGAAGAGGAAGAAGAGGTCGAAGAAGAAATGGAGGAGGATCAAGGAAACATGGAATTGGATGAGAACCAAGAAAATGAGCAAGACCAAGGTGTGAACCAAGACGAGGAGGCACAGGAGGAGTTTATAGATTGGAATGATGACGTAGACGAGATTGAAGAAATTGAGCATGAAGAGATCGACGAAGCGGAAGTGATTGCGATTGATCCTACTGATATCGAGCTCATGTTTCTAACTGATGATGAAGAGTAGAACCACACCCATCCCACCCTTAGGATTTCCATTTATTGCTTTTCTTTTATCACGAGAGTGAACGTTTACCTTGTTTTAGGAGTTGCTATTTCTTTTTTTGGATTGAGTTGTTTCTTTTATCATTTAAGTGTTTATGTGGATTATTTGATGGGTGGATTAATAAATGCTTAATTATTTGAAATCTATGTATTGCATGTGTAAACTACAAGTAGAATTCTTTTCGACCTATATTAAGTATAGCTATATTTAAAAGGTACGATGCAATATTATACCAGGAGACGTGCAAGAGAAGTAGGAACCATGAACCAGGGAACCCAAGGAAACCAGCAAATTCCGGTCCCTCAGCAGTATGACCCTATTCGGTTCCAGAATCTGGAAAAAGCGACCCTAGCCTTAACCCAACTCTTGCACAATCAACATGCTGGGGGAAATGACATAATGAGTAAGATTGCAGAACTCCGACCCGACTTCTTCTATGGGACGGAAGACCCGACTATCTTAGAGGATTGGATCCGCGACTTTCACAAGGCACTGATCTCGGTGCGTTGCCCCGAGGATCGACGCATAGAAGTGGCAACCTATTACTTCAAGAAAGAAGCTGATAAATGGTGGAGCTCCGTATCAGCTGAATTGCTCGCCCAGGAAGGATTCGGATGGGAGCAGCTAAAGGACGCTATGCGTGAACGGTTTTACCCCGACCATGTGAAGTCTAAGAAGTTTGATGAGTTCTTGCACCTAAAGCAAGATGGAGCTAATTTAACTGATTACTATGACAAATTCATGGAACTCTTGAGGTTCGGCCGGGAAATCGCACCCACAGAAATAAGAAGGATCCGCAAATTTGTCGAAGGACTAGACTTTGAAGTCCGAAAGGCAATGGGGCCTACTCGTTTTAACTCATTGTTCGAGGCCTATGGAGCAGCTCAGGATATGCAGCGCATGCTGGATAGTAATGCGGAAGCCAACAGAAAAAGGAAGACCGAAACACCGGCTGCAACAGGATTCCAGAATCGCGGTACCGGAAATGATAGCGAAGATAAAAGGTTTCGTCCCAACCCATCCACCACCAACCAGTTTGGAAACTCAGGCCAGGGCGGACAAGGCCAAGTAAGAGTATTCAACTGCACGAGGTGCGGCAGAAACCACCCAGGATTGGATTGCCAAGGAAGGAAGTTTAACTGTCTCAACTGTGGCAAGCTGGGCCATCGCAGGTATGAGTGCCGATCCATGCCCAACAACAACAATGGTGGAGGTTATGGAGGGAACAATGTGAACCGCCAAGGAGGAAATGGTGGGTACAACCGTGGAAGTAACAACTATGGTGGGAATAACAGCGGTTACAACCAGGGTGGCAATAACAACCGTGGAAACCAGTATGGTGGGAACCAGCGCAACTACCAGCAAGGTGGAGGGTATGGAAACAACAACAATGCTGTGAACAGGAACAACAATGGAGGTGGCTATAACCGGGGTAACAACTGGCAAGGAGGAAATGGTTACAACAATCGACCCCAGGGAAACAACAATGCTACTTCAGCAACCACTGTAGCAGGCGCACCTGCACCCGCATCCACAGCACGTAGCGCAGCTGGAACTATTAATGTGATGAACCAGACTCAGGCAGCACAGGCCAACGTGGTGACTGGTACATTCCTAATCCATTCTACCCCTGCTTTTGTGTTATTTGATTCTGGAGCCACATTTTCTTTCATATCATCTACTTTTGCTAAGAAGTTAGACTTACCAAATCCTACCCCAATATCTATCTCAATCTCTACCCCTACTGGAGAAGTCACACCCTGCAATACCATGTACCTTGGAGCCAACCTAGAAATCTTAGGAGCCAAGCTACCTTCTGATCTAATTCTTTTCGACCTCGGAAACCTAGATGTCATCTTAGGTATGGATTGGCTCAGCAAATACAAAGCAACCATAGAGTGTGCCACCCAAAAGGTTAGGTTTCGTGGGCCGAAAGGTGAACGTCTATCCTATAGGGGTATAACCACTGGACCCAAGATCCAAATCGTGTCAGCCTTAACCATTCGCTCAGATGTGAAGAAAGGGCATAGGGCATACCTCTGTACGATCCATGATCAGGAGAAAGAAGGGGAGAAATTAGAGGACATCCCAGTTGTGAATGAATTTCCCGATGTCTTTCCCGAAGAGCTTCCAGGAATGCCACCTAAGAGAGCCGTGGACTTTGCGATAGACTTAGTACCAGGAACTGGACCAATCTCGAAGGCACCATATAGGATGGCACCAGCCGAGTTAAAAGAGCTTCAGGAACAACTGAAGGAGTTATTGGACAAGGGTGTCATAAGACCTAGTGTCTCACCATGGGGAGCACCGGTTCTGTTTGTGAAGAAGAAGGATGGTAGCCTAAGACTTTGCATTGACTACCGGGAGTTGAATGGGGTAACCGTTAAAAATAAGTACCCAATTCCCAGGATCGACGACTTGTTCGACCAACTACAAGGAGCAGATACCTTTTCGAAGATCGATTTAAGGTCTGGATATCATCAGCTTAGGATAGCTGAACAGGATATTCCTAAAACGGCATTTCGAACTCGCTATGGCCACTACGAGTTTACGGTAATGCCATTTGGACTCACTAATGCTCCAGCAGCATTCATGGAGTTAATGAACCGCGTTCTTCAGAAGTACCTTGATAAGTTTGTTGTCGTTTTCATCGATAACATTCTAATCTACTCAAAGGGGAAGGAAGAACATGAACAGCATTTGAGGGAGGTGTTGGAAACACTAAGGGAAGAGAAGTTGTATGGAAAATTGTCCAAGTGCGAGTTTTGGTTGGATAGAGTGCCTTTTCTAGGGCACATTATATCAAAGGAAGGTGTGTCAGTGGACCCAGGGAAGATATCTGCAATAAGAGACTGGCCCACACCAAAGAGCGTAACGGAGATAAGAAGCTTCCTAGGATTGGCGAGTTACTATCGACGATTCGTGAAGGATTTCTCCAAGATCGCGAAACCAATGACAACGTTAATGAAGAAGACAAGCAAGTACGTATGGGACAAGAATTGTGAGGAAGCATTTCAAACCCTAAAGGATAGGTTGACGTCGGCACCTGTGTTAACGTTACCTACTGAAGGGGGAGAATTTGAGGTTTACAGTGATGCTTCAAAGCACGGGTTAGGATGTGTTTTAATGCAAGACGGAAAAGTGATTGCTTATGCTTCTAGGCAACTAAAGTCTTATGAGGAGAATTACCCTACCCACGACTTGGAGTTGGCAGCCATCGTGTTTGCGCTAAAGATATGGAGGCATTACCTTTACGGTACGACGTGCAAGATCTTTACCGATCACAAGAGCCTAAAGTACATATTCACTCAAAAGGAGCTGAATATGCGACAAAGGAGGTGGCTAGAATTGGTGAAAGATTATGATATCAAGATTCAATACCATGAAGGGAAAGCCAACGTAGTAGCGGATGCATTGAGCCGAAAGACGGAGCATACGGTAAATGCAATGTGGGTTTTACCACCCAAGCTTTGCGAAGAGTTTCGAAGACTGGAGATTGAAGTCTGCACGAAGGGAACAACGAAAAACATGTTGTGTAATATGACGATAGTACCGGACATCTTCGAAGAAATAAAAGGAGCACAGAAAGAAGACGCTTTCCTACAAAAGATTAAGGAGAAGATCAACAAAGGCGAAGCACTCGATTTCAAAGTGGAAGAAGATGGAAGCGTGAAGTTCAAGGGAAGATGGTGTGTACCAATGACATGTGCGGAAGTAAAAGAAAGGCTTATGAAGGAAGCTCATAGCACACCATATTCGGTACATCCAGGAGGAGACAAGTTGTACAAGGATTTGAAGAAGAATTTCTGGTGGAAAGGTATGAAGAAGGAAGTAGCCGATTTCGTATCTAGATGTTTGACGTGCCAGAAGGTCAAGTTCGAGCACAAAAGACCAGGTGGAATGTTGCAACCATTGGAGATACCGGTTTGGAAATGAGATTCCATCTCAATGGACTTTGTCACGGCCTTACCTGTTTCGACGAATGGGTTGAATCAAGTTTGGGTGGTAGTCGATCGACTCACCAAGACAGCAAGATTCATTCCCATGAAAGACACATGGGACATGGAAAAGAGGGCGGACGCTTACATCAAGAACGTGGTAAGACTACATGGAGTCCCTAGCTCCATTGTTTCGGATAGAGATCCAAACTTCTTATCTCATTTCTGGAAGGAGCTACAAAAGGCCATGGGCACTGAGCTAAGGTTCAGCACAGTATTTCACCCAGCTACGGATGGCCAGACTGAGAGAACGATCCAAACACTGGAGGACATGCTTCGAGCTTGCATTCTAGACTTTGGAGGTTCATGGGTGGACAAGTTACCACTTATCGAGTTCTCGTATAACAACAGCTACCATGCTAGCATATGGATGGCACCCTACGAAGCACTGTATGGGAGGAAGTGCAGGACACCGCTGTGTTGGAGTGACATCAGCGAGACGATCATTCTTGGACCACAAATGATCGAGGACTCGACAAACCAGATTCGAATAATCCAGCAAAAGATGAAGGCGGCCCAGGATCGACAAAAGTCTTACGCAGATTTGAAGAGAAGGCCATTGGAATTCAAGGTTGGCGACAAAGTGTTCCTAAGGGTTTCACCTACAAAGGGAGTTATGCGTTTCAATCAAAAAGGAAAGCTAAGTCCCAAGTTCATTGGACCCTACGAAGTACTGGATCGTATAGGAGAGGTTGCCTATCGCCTGAATCTTCCTAACAGCCTAGGTAGAGTCCATAACGTTTTCCATGTGTCCCAACTCAAAGCCTATATACCCGATCCGAGTCATATCATTGACCCCGAGCCTGTCGAGCTTGATCCCTCTCTTACCTATGAACAACAACCGATCAAAATCCTTGATACAAAAACCAGAAACACCCGTACCAAGTCCACCACGCTGGTCAAGGTTCTCTGGTCAAACCACCAAACGGAAGAAGAAACTTGGGAAGCCGAGGAGGACATGAGGAAACGTTACCCACACCTTTTCGACCAGGTACGAGTCGAGTGACGGGGACGTCACTCCTTTTAAGGGAGATGTGATTTAACAACCATGCATTTTAATTACCGTCTTGTCTTGTTATTATGTGCACATTAGAACTACATACTTGCATTGGGAGGTTTGATTTATAATTTCATTGGGTGATTTGATTTAGGCTTGGGCGCTTTGATTTATACCTGCGTTAGGAGATTGGTTTACTTTAAGCTTCGGGGACGAAGCTTTGTTTTAAGGGAGATGTGATGTAATACCCCGGTATTTTATGGGGGTATTTTCGGAGTTTAAGAATATTTCGGGCCGTTATTTGAGGTTATAAAAGTTATTTCCCTTTATTAAATAGTTTTCTTCTTTTTACATAATTATTATGATTATTATTATCATCATTATTATTGGCAAAGAGTAGTATTAGCAAAAGTATTTTTTTCTCTTAGTAAATAATTTTTTTTTTCTTCTTTCAAATTACATATTAATATTAATATTACTAGTATGTTGTTATTATTATTTTATATTTTATTATCGAAAGTATATTCTTCTAAGATGAATTTTTTTAGTTAGATTGTGTATAATTGTTAGCGAAGTGTAGCGGGTCGTGTGACGTTTATAGCGTGACCAAATTGTAGCTTCTAGTTAATTTTACGTAACGAACCACCGCGTCACACCGTGTGCCCGCATCACCCTAACCTTCCTCCCTTCATCTTCTCCATCAACATTGAAGAACAGGGGATATTCTTCCCCAATTTCCGGCGACCACCCATGGCAAGAGCCAATGATTTTGACCTCAAACCTTTCCAAATCTCGCCCCAATCTTGCTATGAATTGAAACCCCAATCTCCATCATCAATTTCTCCAATTGACCTTCCAAAATCAACCACAAATTTCTCCAGTAAAAATTTTCTGATTTGGGTTTACACCCAAGCACACCAAAACCCAGCTTCACTCTCGCCATCCCTCTCTCGCACTCTCCGCCCTCTCTCGCTCTCTCTCTGTTCTCTGTCGACCGCCGAAGCAGGCCCGACGCCGACGGCACCAGGCCCGAAGCCCAGAACCGCCGGCGAACCCATGCCGCCCGACGCCGCCCCTCTGCGTCGCCGTCCTCTGCACCTTCGTCCGTCCGTCTCCCTCTCCTCCGTCCTTCCCTCTTCTCCGGCGAAACCAGCGGCGGCAGAAGCCACCATCGCCCCGCCTCCGCCTTCATTGTCGCCACCTTGTTCATCACCGTCCCCGATCGGTAAACCCCTAAATCTTTGCTTCGATGTTTGATTTTCAATACCTGTTGGGGAGTGAGCGTGATGAAGTTGCAGAGACTTCATTTGGGAAGGAGATGAAATGAATTTCTGGGGGAAATAATGTTACAGTGGACTAAATTGGGAAGAGCTGTGTTTGTTTTGTTAATTGTGAACCAGAAGGTGTAAAAGTGTCGTTTCACAAACTTGTTGGGGCCTGTTTTGTAGGTTAGTAAAGTTGTGGGTATGGTGCAACCTTTTAACAAACTGATTTTCTTATATGTTATCAAAGTGTAAATCCAAATTTGTTCTTAACATAACATAAACTAGCATTTTCATATATTTATACACACTATTAAATATAACTTTAGAAATCATTTTATGAAAATAAACCTATAATCTTATTACGTAGATTTGGGATTTTGCAAGTATAATATTTACTTTTTCTTAACCAACTATTTAGCCATGTTTTGTAGATATCGGAAAATAAACTCTTGTCACATAATAACGTTTTTTTTAGTATTATGATTATTATGTTATATATATAGTCGACATTAAGCTTATTTTAAATAGCTACCTTTATTTATAATTATTAGCCGCTAAATGTTATAATATATTAAATAAAGTTTTCTTTACCTCAACTATTACTTTTATATTTATACACCATTATGTTCAAAAAAAAAATATGTACAATAATCGTGCAACTAGTAGCTAGTGAAATATAACTTGTTTGGGGGATTATGTGGGGAATTTCACTTGCATTTCATATAGGACATTTAATTGTGATTTGTTGTATGGATGAATATGTGTTAATATAGGATTATGTGATATTGTAGATTCCGAGTTCGTAGGAGGAGAGTTCGTCGAGGACCCCTACTACTAAGTTCCGTGCTGCTTGTGTTGAATTCTCTCTTTCCAATTCCAAGTAAGTTATATGCACAACATCTTTAATATATCAAAATGTGTTGTTTCGTGTGCGTTATCTCAAACTTCAAATTCAATTTCTGCTTTACAATACTTTGAAATCTTCTAGCGCTTTATTTTTGAAGGATTTGAGAAGCATGTGGTCACTATTTAAAATTGTGGTTTATTACTCCCGTGGAATCTTGAACAATAAATGTACGATAATAGAATTGGGAACGGTGTACAGAGGATGCGTGTGAAGGCTAAGGCCGGGAACACCTATGTGTGATTTCCCTAGGGCATTGTACCCTCTTATCTACTGTGAAAACTAGGAGTACTACCTATACATGTTTAGGTCATGACTGTATAGGGGTGTCGACACTTAAGGTCTCACTAGTTCTTTTAGGGAGAATCGGGATGGACTGTGATATCCCGTAGAAGTACCCTACTTTATTATTATTCCATCGTGACCTCTCTGTCCACACCGTACCTGTTGGGGCTCGTGTTATGCCTCAACCAAATAAAAGAATAAAATTGTGGTTACTGCTTATTTTTACTGCGTATATTCTCGTGTTAGCCAAAAACTCTGTTTTACGTGTTGTGGTATATCTTACTTAGTTTTTACTAATTAAACGTTTTCTGCGGTCGGCTTTCGCTATTTCAAAACCCGCAGGTCAAGAATAAGCTGGGGGAAAACGCGTGCACGAGCTGGAGCTTTAGTTCTTTTAGCAAACAATAAAGTTTAGTTCTAGTTCTTTGTTTAAGACGACGTTTGTTTTCTGTTTAATAATGTAAGGAGGGTTTCTCCTTTACTTTTATTTCAATAAAGCACTTTTGGATTTCGTTAAGTTGTACTAGCGAGGAACCGTAGGTTCCCGGGTTGTTTCTTTTATAATTAGAAAATGTGAAAGTGGGTTAGGTAGGTGCAATTTCAGTGAAATATTTGGCCTCCAATATTTGGTAAATTATTTGGTTTCCCTCCTGTGTGGAGCCAGTTCTTCGATAGATTTTAAATTTTATGTATTTTTTTTAGGAAACCATTAAATTAACGGATTGAGAGGCCAAAACTGTCTGAAACCAATAAATCACTGACCCAAGAAGGAGGCGAGTATACAAGCTAAATTGTGGAATGAGCAAGGCTCTCTTGGCAAAGAAGTCAGCCAGAAAATTACACCGACGGGACACGTGGACTATTTTGATGTCTTCGAACGTCGCTGTCGGTTCAATGCATTTGTCCGCCATCAATTCTATCTCGTCGTTGACCTCAATGCTTCCTCTTCTTCTTCTTCTTCTTCTCCATTTCTTGAGTAGATCAACACTGAGCTTCCAATCTGTTTCTACCATCACTTTCCGTTGACATGAGTCTCGCCATTTAATGACCTCTTTGTATCCCACTGAGTTCAAGTTGAAGAATCGACGGAGCAAAGGGGGTTCTCTCATGGCCACCGGCCACAAAAGTTCCCTCGAAATCTTGCAATACGCACCCAGCGCCTGCGATGGCTAGATCCAGATCCGTAGCGCAATCGGTGCTGATATGTTTCCAGTTCTCAGGGCGCGGGGCTATATGTTGTAATTGTGCCCTAGAGGCAATCAATTTGTCGTGACATTTATATGGACTTACTATTCATTATGTTATCGATATAGAGATACGCTAATATGAATGAAGTCCTTAGACTATAAATGTTATATTCTTAAATATCCCTAGTTGAGTACTACAGTTAATAGGACGACTGTATTACATCGAGACTAGTGTGTGGGTAGATTGATATGGGGATATCAAGTCTAACACATGAGTACGCATTAGGAGTAATGGCGTACTGGATTGACCCACCATGAGAAGGCTACATGGGAGTTATGTGAATGTCACAAGCGTTTCTCATAGTGACAATGGTGTTGTGATCCTTAGACTCGAAGTCACTAGATACTCTAGTCGAAAATAGGCGAATTTGGATGACGTTTGATCAACTCAACAGAAGCCACGCTTCATCAAAGGCTAAACGGCGCTTCTCAAACCCTAGCCAATCATGGCTATGACTGGGGGCTATGGGGATTCGAATTCAAAATTCAAAGGGTCTTCGTGAACTTCACGCACGGTTGATTTTGCGCGACTGCACAACAGAAGAGCTCGTGACAATCGCGCAAAAGGGGGCTATAGTAGATACTGCTTTCCAGACAGGCGTCCAGCACACCCAGCTGTGCTCCATATACACCGGATCACCACCCGTGCTGATCCACGTGGGGGCTACGAGACAGGGCCCCCGCGCACCATAACACGGGACTTGTAGGGACTTAGTGGTTTGGAGGCTAGGTTAAGGCCCGTCGCGCGCATGCGACTACCAAGCTTGCACGCGACCTCTGGTAACTGATTGAGAGATCCTAGGCTTACGTGTCCATCAATGCGGCTGATCTCATAACGGTCTCCGATACTTGCGGACATATGTGTAACGACTCCTATATACACGGTCGAACGTGCCGTTGGGGGTCTATCTTTATGCCGCCATTTATGGTGCATTAACCCCTCAACGGTCACTTCCCCAAAATATATAGGATCGTTAGCTCTCCGCTGTGACACAAGTCATATACCGGTCCAAGACCATAGCTCACTGTCTCTCTCTCACGAGCAGTTACTAGTGCTTACCCTCTCTACACACACTCTACAATTCTCTGTGTTCTTATTCTCTACTTGAGGTGTATATTTGGATATCTCTTGAGGATTTCTTTGTACACATATGACTTTGTGCTTTTTCTTGACAATTTATAGAGACCGAATCTCATATGTATCCATGCTTCTTCTTTAGTACCACTCTGTCTCTTCTCTTTAGCCCCATTTTTACTTTTGTCACTATTCACTGGGTCACTTTGACACGGTGATTTGGCTATCAAAATGATGTAATTTTTTAATTTTTTTTATTGTGTTGTAGAGTAAAAGTTGCTCTATTACACGGTGAAAAAATTATTAAAAAATCGCATCGTTTTATTGTCCAAATCACCCAGTCAAAGTGACTCAGATACGAGTCAAAAAAGTCAAATGGGGCTAAAGAGAAGAGACAGAGTGGTACTACTATTGTCTATTATAGTTGTATCTCATATGTATGACTGGTAAAATATCTGTTATGCATATTCAACCAATCACTTACCATAATGTTGTTGAATGAAATAAATATTGAATTGTATCCCAATTAATCTTTTGACTGGAAAAATCATTCTCCATTTCATAGGCATTAAGCCACAAAAGCAAATATATAATATTCTTTTTTTTTAAAGGAAAGCAAATCGATTCTTTTGTTGTTTTTGGTAGTTTTAGTGTTGGAAGTAAAACCTTAACAAATTAATAATGTTGGGACTGAGATATTTATTAATTTTGCGAGATATTGTATCGATAAATTAATAATTTATTATTTATAGATGTTTTACGTATGAGTTTTAAATTTTCAAGTTCAATGTACTAATACAATGTACATTAGTTAGAGATGAAAAATAAATTACAAAAACGAGTACGAAAGTACATTCCATGAATGTACATTCACAAATTAATTGAATTTGTTAAATTCATTGTTTTTGAATAAGTAAAAAAGTTAGCTCATGGTACCAGAAATTGGTCCACAGTATCAAGGAAGTATGTTTATCACTATGTCAATTGAAATTTATTAAAATCACATCAACCATTGCTCATAAACTACAAGGTGTTCAAAAATCATCCAAGACCAATAAACAACGAAAAATAATTGACTATAGATTAATTTTTTTACTAGACAATCTTATAATTCAGATTATTTTAGTAATTAGTAACTTATAGCTTCGTTGTGACCAATATACGTGGAATTTCAAAAAAAGTTATTATCTTATTATTTATCGATTGAGTCCAATTTTGTACTGGTCATAAGTTGGCACTCAACAAATTATTAATATTATTAAGGTTATTAATTTATAGAAGTTTTACTGTACCTTTTCTTTGTTTGGCAGCTTTATAGGGTGGCATTTTGTAAAATTTGGAGAAGAAATGCTAAAGAATTCAGTGTTATCTCCGGGTTTGACATCTTTTTGTAAAAGCTCAACCCAAACTCACCCAATTATTGATCTCCCTCCCACCTATATCCCACATGTACAATTTCCGAGTTATTTGATCTTCGTAAATTTCAAACTCACCCAATTATAGATCACCCAATTACCTACCACCGTATGGGCGACATAGTACCACAACACAATATTAGGCTTATTTATCTGGTCATCCTATTGATTACGAAGTTATCGTCTTTTTTTTTTTTTTTTTTTTGAGGGGAAACAATTTCATAGATTAAAGAAGGCCATCGGTTACGTCAGACACAAATAAATTTTGTATCCAAACGGGTCCTCTACCTATCCACTTTTTCGAGTGATCTCTACCTTTAGCTCTACTAGCTAGCACATGTGCCACCTTGTTATTAATGAAACTATATATGCGAATGAGATAATTTATAATTTGATATACCATTTATCGTCAACTGAATTAAGAAAGCAATGTAACAATAACTCGGACAGTGAAAAAGAAAAGAGAGAACCCAGCTAGGGGCTGTGGCTAAGGTTTTGGACTCAGGGTCACGGACCGTGAAAAAGAAAAGGGAGAACCCAGTTAGGGTTTCACAAATCAAAGTAACAATATTCTAGATACTGATTTGTCTAACAATGAAATAGACATCAATATTTAAAGACCCCTGATATGATGCCTGATAGGAAACACCTAATACCTATCACTCCGTCTTTGCTCTTTGTTCTCAATTTTCATTTTGGAACGTACTTACACTTTGTTCCAATTTTCTAATTGAGTAACCTTAAACAGTCGAGATGTCCAAATGACCCTCTCAAATAATACCCCCACTTACTTTTTTATCTTCCCAACCTACCTATTTACACCACCCTTATTCTCCCACCCTCACATCAAAATACTCATCCACCACACACACCACACAATATATAGAGAGAAAATAGATAGAGAAAGAGAGGGGAAAGAGAGTTGTGGAGGAGGTGGACGGAGGGAGGGAAGAGATGGACAGACGGTCTGCACCTTCTTCTTCTTCTTCTTCTTCTTCTTCTTCTTCTTTTCTTCTTCTTCTTCTTCTTCTTCTTCTTCTCTCTAGATCTGCACCCATAGGCGACCCAGAGACGACCCAGAGGACGAGGATTCCGACGATTCTCATATGCGCCCCCCCCCTCTTTCCCAGCGGTGACGAAGAAGTTCTTCTTAGACGGTGACGACGGAGGCCATGACGACTTCCATGGCGACGATGGAGACGACGGAAGCCATGGCGACTTCGACGGTGGTTGATGGGGTAGAAGAAGAAGAAGAAGACGGAGCCGGTTACAGTTGTCGTGCGGTCGGGAGTGGCTGCGGCGGTGGAAGACGACGGTACCAAGGTCATATATCTTTTTTCTTTCTCCTTCTTCTCATTCTTATTCGGCCTCTCTATCTGTAGATATGTTAATCTAGAGTCAAGATCTAAATTTTTTGGGCTTCTTCTTCTTCTTCTTCTTCTTCTTCTTCTTCTTCTTCTTCTTCTTCTTCTTCTTCTTCTTCTTCTTCTTCTTCTTCTTCTTCTTCTTCTTCTTCTTCTTCTTCTTCTTCTTCTTCTTCTTCTTCGCATAGGGGTGGAAGTCTTTGCGGCGGCGAAAGTACCGCCAGCGGTGTTGACGTGGATGCGCAGCAACAATGCTATTGTTGTTCTTCTTTTCTACACCAACATCTGTAATATTTTAGTTTATATCTGTAACTATTTGGTACATAATTTGTTAAATTGGTTGTGTATGGTTGTGTTCATGTTTCTGGTGGCTGGTGGTGGTGTGGTTGATCGTGGCTGGTGGCGGTGTGCTTGATAGTGGCTGGTGGTGGTGTGGTTGATGGTGGTGTCTTTGTGAAATAGAAGAACGGGATAGACTTTGAATTACAAAATAGACCAGGGGCATTTTTGTCTTTCTGACTCTCTTCTTATTCCTTGTGCCCAGTCGCCTTGGGAACAAAGAGGAGAGACAATGGTAATAGGAAACTCGATCCTGACTTGATCTTGACTCAAAACAAATTACTAATCCTACCAAATACTAGAAGTTATGAAAAAAAAAATGTGTTTCCACATATATTAAGAGCCCACACTATTTTTGTTCATGCGGCCCAACATGTTCATGCGGCCCAACCTAATAGTATATCACTTTATCGGGCCGCAATTTGATTACTCAAACAACTATTACTTATTTTTTATATAAGCCTACATTAATTACGATTCTACTCTTGATTCCACCATTTTCCTCGGGGATCATGACTAAAGTTCATTTGGCGAATTTTCATTTTCGTGTTTGACGATCTGTTTACCCCATCAACGTCTGTTACTGCTGTTGATCACAACAACAATTTCAAATTAGTATATCATCTGACTAATCAGTTTCTACGAACTAGCAACTGACTGCAATGTACCAGTACCATTACAAAAGGCATAGAACACATCAAAATTAAAGTACAAAGAACCAATAAACATTACCTGGCATGGAGTATTGTCCTCTTTATTCTTTTTCACAAGAACAACCTTGTGATGAGTGACTCAGGGTCACCGACTAATCTTGATACGGATTTGACCAAGGCACTGATCAAACCAATTGAAGCGAAAACGCCTTCTTATATTCGTGCTCTTGTGGGAAATTCTGAGAGTGAAAAACTCTTTGATTTCAATGAGGATAGCAATCCTTCTGATATGGAGGAAAAAGATTCTATTGCTGAATGTTTTAGCAAACCAGGGGATAAACCAACCACTGCTAGAGTCGTTTTTAAACAAATCTATCTTGAAAAAATCGGAGAACCATGGAGGAACCATCTGATTGTTAGACCTCTGGGAGGTTTCTTGAAGGAACAATTCTTTGTTCCTAAAATTCTTGCTCTTTGGAACCCTATGGGATCTGTTTCGAATGTGGAATTGGGAAGAGGTTTCTTACTCTTTAAATTTGAAAAAAAAGAGGATTATACCAAAGCACTCACGGGAGGACCGTGGATTGTTTTTGATCACTATCTTCTAGTCCAAAAATGGACACACAATTTTAAAGTGTCTGAAGTCCAAGAGGCTAAAACAGCCGCTTGGGCTAGAATACTTGAATTGCTGGTTGAATACTACAAAGAAGATGGGCTACACTCAATTGCATGTGCATTGGGTGTTCCCTCAAACTCGATCTTAAAACTGCAAATGTGGATAAAGGAAGATTCGCAAGAGTTTTTGTTGAAGTTGACCTAAAAAACCCTCTTATTTCGGATGTTTTCGTTGGAGAGAAATGCCATTCGGTCGAATATGAACACATCCATCTCATTTGTTTCCCCTGTGGTAGGGTTGGACATACTAGAGGGTATTGCCAGATGAATATCAACAAAGATTTGGAGAAGGAGTCTGGGGAATCGTCGAAGACGATAAAGATCAACACTGAATAGGAGACCAAACAAGTAAGTTTCTCTCAAAATTCTAATTCTAACCTAGGCCCAAAAGGACCAGGCCCGTGGACTGTGGTTACTAAGAAATGGATGAAAAATAATAACAAGGCCAGCCATGCTGGAAATAACAACAAATTCGGGCCACTTAGTGACAACCCAAACAAAGATGAGTAAACTATTTTTAGGCCCAACCCAAATTCTAATAATCAAGGCCTGAACCACAACGGTAATAACTCGGGTTATTATCGTGGGAAAGGATTTAACAAAAATTTTGGAAAGGGGAATGGTGACCAAAACCATCAGAAGGGCAATCAATCTAAGCCGCAGGTTGATAAAACAGATCCTACGGTCACAAATGCTCTGGACGCGGATGGTCATCCGATGGTGAACAACGAGACAACACAAATACCATCTGTGGACGAGATAATGAGAACCCCTGAAGACGGTCAAACAAGCACAGTTAACAAGGAGAGCTACATCAATAAAGCTATTGAAGTCTCCGAAGATAAGAAAGCCCCTCGTTCTTACCCAACGCTTCAGCCACCATAGAGTTTTCTATGGAGAACCAAAGGTCCGATTTGGCTACTTCCAAAGTGTTTGCTGGTGTTCAGATCAAAGATCAAGCGGTTGAGACTTCGGAGTATAGATCACCGGCGATCCGAACGGGTTCCAGAAATAATCATCACAGAAACAGCACGTATCATGACAATCGCGCCAAAGCTAGAGATTACGGAGGAAGGAAGGACGTCGTTTGCAACGGGAAATTTTGGGAGACAAGCGATAATTGCCAGAATTCCATGGGAGATGGAAATCACCAGCCTGGAGGTCTCTCGGTTAATGACGGAAGGGGAGGATCCCTCTCTACTAGGGATTGTGATCCGGTCCATGAGGACAGAGGAGGAGATAAAGAGCAGGTTGCAGGAGATAAGTGATTCTGCAGGTTTAGTTTCCCCCCCCCCACTCCCCAATATTGATATGTTAGAGACAACCAAAGTGTTTTTTTGGAACTGTCGTGGGGCAGGCAGCAAAAACGTCAAAAGATGTTTCGGGAACATGAAGGAGGATCATGAGTTCAAGATTGCTGTCCTACTCGAAACTAAGGTTAAGTTTGCGGATCTGGGGTTTTCTTTCACAATCTGGGCCTTAATGAAAGCCACACCGTTGATCCTAATGGTAGAGCAGGTGGTATATGGCTCCTTTGGAACCCTGATGTGATTGATATCGCTTTTTTGAACAACCACCCTCAAGCGATCCATGCCAAGGTTACTAAAAAGAACTTTGATCTGTGGGTGCTTTCAGCCATCTATGCCAGCCTGCATGAAGCAAACAGACAGGTTCTGTGGGATGACATTAAAATCATGGCGGGGAATACCACTGTTCCTTGGGTTCTTGCCGGAGACTTCAACGACTACACTGGTAGCGCTGAAAGAAGAAGCTTCATCCCTATCAAGTCTTGCACCAAAAAATGTAAAGTTTGTCAACAATATCCAGAGCTGTAGTCTTCATGATCTGGGCAGTTGTGGGCCGAATCTGACCTGGACGAATAATCGAGAAGGGCTTGCCAACACTCAAGAAAAGCTTGATAGAGCTCTGGGAAACAGCCAATGGAAGATGCAGTTCCCAAACTGTCTTGTTACTTGCCTTCCTCGAACCTATTCTGATCACTCTCCATTATTAATGGAGGCTCAAGGTATGACCCCTTTTCGCACTGGCAGACCGTTTAGATTCGAGAACTTTTGGCTTAAACATCCCGAGTTTAATGATATTATTGATGTCAATTGACGTGGTAATGAAAATTTTGATTACAAACTTGATAATCTGAAACCTATTCTGAAAGAGTGGAACCGTAAGGCTTTTGAAAATATTCATAAAAACAAGCGCACTCTGCTTGCTAGAATTGCTGGTATTCAAAAAATTCTATCTGTTAGGTACTGTAGCCACCTTTATTTTCTGGAAAAACAGTTAGTGGTTGAGTTCAATAAAATTTCGGAGCATGAAGAGATATTGTGGCATCAAAAATCTAGTATAAAGTGGATTGTTCAGGGGGAAAGAAATACCAGGTTTTTTCATCTGTCGACGATTGTGCGTAGAAGAAGGAATACCATCATTATGTTAAAAAATGAGAATAATGAGTGGATCACTGAACCTGGTTTGCTAAAAGAGCATATTAGAGACTATTTTTGCAAGCTTTATGCTGAGGAAAATAATTCTAGGATTCCTCACATCAATTATGCTAATTGTACTAATAAGGTTAATAATTCAGATAATGAACTTTTGAGTAAGCAGGTTAGTCATGATGATGTCTTTAGAGCTCTAAAGTCTATTAATCATAACAAAGCGCCAGATCCCGAAGGGTATAACCCCGCTTTTTCTCATAATAATTGGGATGTGGTAGGGTCTGATATCTCTGATAGCATTCTGAAGTTTTTAAAGCATGGTAGACTGCCGGACAACATTAATAATACCTTTATTACCTTAACTCCAAAAAAGGATAATCCAGAATCCATTAAAGAGTTTAGACCGACTGGTTTATGTAATGTTACTTATAAAATTATTACAAAGATTTTCTTCGAAAAAATTAGAACTTTTATTGATAGAGTGATCTCCCCTAATCAAAGTAGTTTCATCCCAGGGAGGTCCACTTGTGATAACATCCTTGTAGTTCAAGAAATTTTTCATAGCATTAGAAAGAAAAAAAGGTAAAAAAGGAGCTATGATTTTGAAAATTGATCTTGAAAAAACTTATGATAGACTTTCTTGGAAGTTTGTTGAGGATACTTTAAACTGGTTTTGTCACGACCCGTACCTTTTTCTCTTTACGTTGATTAATAATTCATCAGAGTAAGCGCTTGCTTTTCGGCCGCGACGGAAATACGAACCTTTTCGCTTTTGAATAAAAATAGCGGAAGCTTTAAGAATAGACAAGTCTTTTCCAATTTGAATAATAATATTATTTTTCCTATTCATTTGACAAATAATGATTTACAAATCTCAAAATATACAATCTTAACAGATATTACATTATTCGAAAAATATATAATTCTAGCCCGTCTATTGTCTTCAATCGGTCCGTTCCGGTACCTGTAATTATTTTAGGGTGAGCAAAAAGCCCAGTAGGTACCGCCTAACCACTGGCGTAGAAATATAATAATCAATTAAACTGTAACATCGATCACGAATCACATAATTATCATGCTTTATACTTCATGCGAATAACAAGAAATAACTTAACAATCAACTAATAAGCATATAATCACGTGCATAGACCGTAATTACAGTAGACGTGAAAATTATATTTTCCCTACCTTTATATCAGCTTCACGATAACATCATTGATATGATACGAGTAGCTCCAAATCTTTTATCTCGGAATATTCTAAATATCTCTCTATCTCACTTATCGGTAGTTTAATCGAATATAGAATGACAAATAACTATAGCACTGGACCCTATTTATAGAATTCAGCGACCAATCAGATCGCGACGAGTCACAGGGACACGTGGCGCGCATGCAATGAAAGTTGTGCCACACGACGACACATGTCGCCTGTGTGTCACACATGGATAAGGATGGCCTCAGAGCATGACACGTGACCCCCCCTACGTGTCGCGCATGCAGGGAAAGTCGCAGATGTTGTGACACGTGTTCCTCTGCGTGTCACACATTTATTTGGTCAAATCTAAATGTTTATCCTCAACCACCACGTCAAATAAACATGTAATTTAGTCATGTCAAGCATGTAACAAGCCACATATTACAAGATAAATACATATGTCCTTAATTAGCACTTAAGCTGCTAATTATCACTAATTATCCCTAAATATTTATATCCTTAATTTAGCAATAAAATAAGAAATTATGACTTTCGGTGTATTTCTGGTCGAACTTAACATTTATAGTTTAGCAATTATGAGTACATATATCAACTACTAAACAATTAAACATGAAATAAACCGATGTAATATAAGCTGAAAAAATGCAGTTAGTACATTCTTCCCTCCTTAATAAAATTTCGTCCTCGAAATTTGAATTTTAATTATAGCGGGTTTCTATTTCAAAAATCATTCTTATCATGACATAAACAATTTCATCACTTTTGCATAGCCAGGCAGCGTGCCTACACAACTCCCCTTGCGCCCCGGCATACCTCGCTTGGATCAAGTTAGCCAAGACCGAGTCCCGTGCGTAGGTGACGAGCGATGCAGGTACCACACTCTACCCCAAAACGTATCCGGCATACCTCGCTTGGATCAAGTTAGCCAAGACCGAGTCCCGGGCGCAAATGTTAGGTAAGGTGGATTTAACACACCGGGCTGGCACCGCTCTGATACCAAATGTCACGACCCGTACCTTTTTCTCTTTACGTTGATTAATCATTCATCAGAGTAAGCGCTTGCTTTTCGGCCGCGACGGAAATACGAACCTTTTCGTTTTTGAATAAAAATAGCGGAAGCTTTAGAAATAGACAAGTCTTTTCCAATTTGAATAATAATATCATTTTTCCTATTCATTTGACAAATAATGATTTACAAATCTCAAAATATACAATCTTAACAGATATTACATTATTCGAAAAATATATAATTCTAGCCCGTCTATTGTCTTCGATCGGTCCGTTCTGGTACCTGTAATTATTTTAGGGTGAGCAAAAAGCCCAGTAGGTACCGCCTAACCACTGACGTCGAAATATAATAATCAATTAAACTGTAATATCGATCACGAATCACATAATTATCATGCTTTATACTTCATGCGAATAACAAGAAATAACTTAACAATCAACAAATAAGCATATAATCACGTGCATAGACCGTAATTACAGTAGACGTGAAAACTATATTTCCCCTACCTTTATATCAGTTTCACGATAACCTCATTGATATGATACGAGTAGCTCCAAATCTTTTATCTCGGAATATTTCAAATATCTCTCTATCTCACTTATCGGTAGTTTAATCGAATATAGAATGAGAAATAACTATAGCACTGGACCCTATTTATAGAATTCAGCGACCAATCAGATCGCGACGAGTCACAGGGACACGTGGCGCGCATGCAATGAAAGTTGTGCCACACGACGACACATGTCGCCTGTGTGTCACACATGGATAAGGATGGCCTCAGAGCATGACACGTGACCCCCCTACGTGTCGCGCATGCAGGGAAAGTCGCAGATGTTGTGACACGTGTTCCTCTGCGTGTCACACATTTATTTGGTCAAATCTAAATGCTTATCCTCAACCACCACGTCAAATAAACATGTAATTTAGTCACGTCAAGCATGTAACAAGCCACATATTACAAGATAAATACATATGTCCTTAATTAGCACTTAAGCTGCTAATTATCACTAATTATCCCTAAATATTTATATCCTTAATTTAGCAATAAAATAAGAAATTATGACTTTCGGTGTATTTCTGGTCGAGCTTAACATTTATAGTTTAGCAATTATGAGTACATATATCAACTACTAAACAATTAAACATGAAATAAACCGATGTAATATAAGCTTAAAAAAATGCGGTTATTAGAGGTTTGACTTTGACCCAAGGGTAGTTGACCGTATTATGAAGTGTATTACAACGGTTAATTTCTCGGTGTTGTGGAATGGGGAACCTCTCCCATATTTTAAGACGGGAAGGGGACTTAGGCAAGGTGACCCCCTTTCTCCTTATATCTTTGTGCTCTGTCTTGAAAGACTTTCTAGCATGATAAATCTTATTGCAGGACAAGGTTTTTGGAAAGGTATCAAATTTACGAATAACATTCCTTTAATTACGCATCTTTTTTTTTTTTTGCTGATGATATGTTGTTATTTGCCCAAACTTATAGCATCAGTGTGCATTTTATTACCCAAGTCCTTAATGATTTTTGTGATATTTCGGGTCAAAAAATTTATGATAGTAAATCTAAAATTTTCATTTCTCCCAATGTTAGTACTAACCTTGCTCGGAGCATTAGTAGTAAAACTGATTTTACTCTTACTCAAAAGTTAAGAAATTACTTAGGAATCAATCTGAACCAGGCTAGAGTGGGAAAGATACAATATGCTGAGCTTAATAACAAAATGGCTAAAAATCTTGCGGTTTAAAAATCAGATTTTCTCTCTATGTGTGGGAGACTTATACTCAGTAAAGCGGTTATTTCGGCTGTTCCTATCTATCAAATGCAAGCCCAGAATATCCATATTGGTATTTGCAAGGATTTAGACAAAATTAATTGAAATTTTCTATGGGGTGATAAAGATAATCAAAGGAAAATCCATGCGGTGAAGTGGGACACTGTTTGGCAAAGCAAGAAGCTGGGGGGATTGGGGATTAGGAAAATGAGAAACCAAAATATTGCCCTCCTTGCCAAGTTGGGATGGAAGATCATTAATAATGATAATGGGCTTTGGGCCAAGTATTTTAGAGGGAAATACCTTAAGAATCACAACCTGTTTAATTGGCCTAAAAAAAGCTTGTACCAAAACTTGGAGGGGAATTATTGAGAGTAGGGATTGCATTTTGGAAGGGATGAGATGGAAAGTGGGAAATGGGCGTAAAATTTCTATTTGGTGTGATAAGTGGGTTGGGAATTTTACGCTTAAGGATATGTACCCGAATGTGGATTTGATGTTAGTTGGACTGTTGATTTGATTATTAATCCTGACACAACTTGGAACACTAATATTCTTCAGGGTGTTATTAGTGATGATCATATTAATACTATCCATGCTAAAATTTTACCTGCTGATACACTTACACCTGATACTCTGTATTGGGATGGGAATGAGAATGGTGGGTTTTCAGTGACTTCTGCTTATGATTTTGTGGAATCCTATGCTCCCTCTGACCCTATGCCTTGGGATTGGATTTGGAAATTGAAAATTCCCACTAAACTTATTTTATTTATTTGGAAAATTCGCCATGGGAAGTTACTTACAAATGTTCAGAAAGCATACGTAGACTCACAGAGGATGATTCTTGTCCTCACTACTCAGGTATCAGTGAGGATTTGAACCACCTCTTTAGAAGCTTCCCTAAAGCCGTAGCAGTTTGGGAAGCGATTTTTAGGAATCAGAAGGACTGTCACATATCCATTAGTGTCTTCCAGAACTGGTTTGACACTAATCTCAAAATTTCCAACGTTACTAGCCAATGGCATTCACTGATTTTTATCAGTGGGTGTTGGTATATTTGGAAGAACCGTAATAATGTTGTGTTCAACAATATTACAATTCCTACAAATATTCTTGCTAGTAACATTAGAAATTATGCGAAGGACATTCTTCAAGCTTTTAAGAATGGTAGTCTTTCTGAATCCAGAAGTATTATTGCTAATTGGATACCTCCTTGTGCAGGTAAGATAAAACTCAACACGGATGGGAGCAAGGACGGAAGAGATGGAGTTGCTGGTTGTGGTGGGGTTTTTAGAGATGAAGTGGGGCAGTGGATTAAAGGATTCATGGGTCAAATTGGATATGCCACAATGCTGGAAGCTGAGATTTGGGCTATCCATAGAGGACTAGCCATCATCCACAAAGATAATTTGAGGGATATAGCTATAGAGACTGACTCTCAGGATGCCATTAAGTTCATCAGTGAAGAGCTTCCAGACAGCTTTCCCTACAAAGCCTTAGTGCACGATATCAAAGTTCTGCTCAAAGACAGTAATAGCTCCATAAACTACATTCCAAGGGAGAGCAATGGGCTTGCTGATGCCATAGCTAAGAGAGGAAGAATGCAAAAAGAGATTGTGGTGATTCTTGATGAGGCTCCACAGTGGGGGGAGAACTTGGTGATTGCTAATATGATCAAGAGCAATTGTGCTCAGTAGTTTAGTCATGGGGCTGCTTTTGGATGTAGTTTGTTTGTTTTCGTTTCCTTGTTGTTCTGTAAGACTCGACTTTGTGTGTGTGGTTTGGTTTTAATTGCTTTCTAATCAAAAAAAAAAAAAAAAAACAAGAACAACCTTGTGAAATTATTTAAGGATTAATCCTTCGATTGATTATCAAAAGATTTATGGATTTCCATCACTGAACTCTCTTGAAGGCGATTTGGAGAGACGTGAAGGAGATTGCCTCCGTCGATTTCTCAGCGGAGAGACGTGTGTGGGTATTTTTTATCTGGTTCGAAGAGACTTGAGGGTGAGAGTGTTTAATGGGGTTCTTGACTTTTTTTATTATGATTTTAAGCAGGTTTTTAGTGATTAAATTAACATACAAGGGTAGTATAGATAGTGTAAAAATATTAGTATTCAAAAACCCCTCTGTAAACTTTTAAATAATAGAGATAAATTATTTTTCTTAAATTTCCAACTTCTCAACAATGTTTACTAGTAAAATTTGACGCGAGTAGAAACGAGTCATTGTAGGTAGCTAGGCATTTGACGGTGGTAGTTGGAGGTGGTTGACGGTATACTTCTTGACACCCAATATTTACTATTCGAAGCAGGAGGGCATTGACGGTGGTGGTGGTGGATGTGTGGAGTGTTGGTAGACTATTCGTGTAGTAGGTTTGAATCTACCCTTTCCTTCTTCTTGAAACCTTACATTACTACCCAATATTTTGTTAACTAAATATTTGGGAGCAACAGTTTTATTGTTGATTCGTACAGAGTAATGATATTTAATTCTTATAGAATCACTATTTATTATGTTATCAACAAGTTTTTACTAATTAAAACTTTGTAACTTTCGATGTCGAATAACATTGTTTTTCTACCTCAACTTTCTAACACTTGCATGCATATAGGGACATCTGGGTTTAATACAACACCGGTCTTGTCGTTTTCTCATGCAGAACAACTTTGCATGCATTGGGGGAATTTCCGTTACGTAAAAGACAATTTCACTACACTAGTTAGTCTGAAGGATACTTTCACCCCTTATAGTTTGGAAAAGGACATTTTCACCCCATCAGCGTGTGCTGAACTACTAAGTAACTTGTACCCTCTAATTGTGAAATAGTTAGTTTGAGGGCAGCGTAAATCACTGAAAATAGTTTGGAGACAAATTTTCTCCCTTATAATGTAAATATCATGCCTATGGATAACCCTTTCGTCTTGCATAATATGGGGTAAAATCGTCTCAAAATTACTAATAGCGGCATATCATAACTCCAGACTAACCAAACTCCCAATATGGAGTGTAAGTTTCCTATAGTGAGACACACTACTGTAGGGTTGTATTTTGAATAAAGCACGTCCCAGAAGTCAAATACAAGAAGGTTAAATTGAGGTTGTTTCGATTTAAAGGTGTTGGAGTTAATGTTAACTTTAACCAAGTTGTGTTTGAATTAAATGGTAAAGGTTGACAATATTGCGGTGACCGGGCATTATGTGAGCCGGTTACCGGCGTAGTTAATTTTTCTGTCGGCCACCAAATTTCTGTACAGACACAACAGCCGGGACCTGGCCCTTCCAACGTCCCCCTTTCCATCCATCCATCCACCAATAAAGCCCGGTTACCGCCCTTGATATGACGTCCACTAGCTTCACATTAGCCGAATAGATTTCCAAGTGTGCCGGCCACCGGATTTCTGCAAAGACAAAAAGAAGTTGAATCCCATTTAGGGTTAACCTAACCGGGTAATCCAAATAGCTCCATACACAATGAAACTCTTAACTTTTGCTTGATGTAATTCTAGACATCGAGAAAAAAATTAATAGTGAAACTCTTAACTTTTTTATATCTATATTCAAGAAAAAAAAATCGTTAGGGTAATAGCGTGCCCGACCCATCCCTATGAGTACCCGAATGAAAAACTCAATCGCCTTACTTCGTTATCATATTCTCACCACTCCGTTGCGATTCCGGCGACTGTTTGTGGTAACGAAGAAAGTATCTGACTCTCTCTACCTAGCTAGCTATATCTCTTTAACTGGACAAGAGGTGCGATTCACGCCCAAGAGGTTTGTATACACGTTCTGATTCGTGTTTGACTACTTTGATTTCTCTACCATGTTGTGGGTTTTTGTCGATGATTGGAATTTTTTGTGGGTTCTTGTTGTCGATGATTGGATTTGGGTGGGTGTAATTCTGTGATGATGATGGAGAAATTAGAGATGGGTTAAGCTTAATTTGGTATTCCCTTACTGATTACTACTATGTTATTTAGATTTTTTGGTTGAATCACTGTTTTGAGTTTGTTCATGGCAAGTCACACTCATTAGTCATTACCATGATGTATCATGATTCAGAGATGGGTGTTCTGTGCATTCCTTTTTCAACTATTGACCCTAACATTATTTGTGCATTATCTGAGTTAACAAGGATGCGTATCCAGTATCGTAAACCCTAAGCCCATTCAATATGAAACTCACTCACTTGTGCACTAGCTTGATTACCTCACTCCTTCATATCTCCAGGCGCAAAATTTTTTAAAGCTGAGTGCTCCAAAATTGCTTAGTAGTGTCTTTGTGAATTACTTTTTGGAGTCATTAGGTTCTAGATACTAATTACGTATTATGCAAACCCGTGTGTCGCCTTGATTGGCCCAATGTGATGAAGGTAGTATTTTCTGTTCACGATGTTGTTTCTTCCCACCAATAAGTTAAGTTAAACTAATAATGTTTCACTGATTTATCATATTTAGTTGTATAAGTGAAGTAGGCTGGGATAGTTCTATGGGGAAGTGCTATGGCAGTATAGTGGATCTGATTGATTTTTGGCACTGTCATGATTTTCACTTGGGAGGTTACTTTTGCTAGTTGTAACTCTTTTGCTGATTTCCAAGTTTTTTGGTCAGATGCTGGATTACTGACTTTGATTCACTATTTTGTTAAATCTCTGACCTTATGATACCTTTATGTTCCTTTCCGTGTTCTTTTGTTCGATCTCTCACGCAATACGATTGTTGTTGCATTCAGGTGTTGCTTTAATGGAGGAGTCAATGGAGAAGTCGCAACAAGGAGAAACAGCGGGTACCTCTTACCTAAAAGCAACATGGAGTACTCGTACTCGTACACCGCGTCCATTCCGTAGAAACTTTTCTTTTATCAATCTTTGCAACACAAGTCAAGTGAGTATAAGGTCTGTTTGTTCTTAATATGTTGTCGCATTATTTTGTTGGATCAATAAAGGGGGACGATTGGGCTTCGTATGAAAGGCGAAACCACCTATGTACCTGTTAAAGACTGGGCACGACCATGTTTAATATTTGAAATTACTTGCAACTGTTGTGAATATAGCACTGAAGTAGTGAATGCCTCTTATAGCTGCACAAATGTTGTGTCAAGAAACTTAAATTTGTATACCTGACCAACCAACTCAACTTCATCTTAGAGCCAGAGTCTGCTTCATTTTTTTTTTCTGCCACCCCATAAAAAAGTACCATACGTTACCTCATCCAAGGTTTACAGGAATCACATAAACACCACTTATTGAACTTTTAAAGTAATCAACAAGGCCACCGTTATATAAATTGAAACGAATGTCTTTCTCCATCTCTCCTCTCCAATTATTCTCCCTGGAACATAACGACGAAGAGCACTGATTGATTCTTGACAGTCTTCAAGGAGATCAAAAGTCGTAAACGAGGTATTTTATGTGTGTTCTGTGAAAACCCACAGTAACTTCATTAAACCTAGAAGAACTGCTGCTTCCGATTTCAAGATTGTATTGTGTTTTCTAGGTTTTATGTGGTTCCATGTATGCATCAAACGGCCCCTCATGCGTTAGCCTGAAAACTTCATAAATTGGGCAACTGTGAGGGTCTTAGGCTCTTAGCTAGTAATGAAATGGGGAGGTGGCGCTTTCGGTACTTCGGATTTGGATTCCCCTTCCGTCAGTTCAGTTAATGGTTTATCCTACGAATTTGCGCCTAGATTTGTTAGTTTTTGTTAATGGAAAGGGTTGGTGATGTTATACCTAGGCAAGTCTCAGCAGGATGTTGAATGAATGTCATTGTTGCCACTTTGAACTTATAAATTTATAAAGAACCATGGTAATGAAGGCTTGAATTTCACGAATCAATGATTTCAATTTTATAACTAGGATGTAATTTCATACATGCTTAAGACAGTTCTCACCTTGTGTGTGCCCCTTTAGTCATATGATTTTTCTGACTTCACTTAATTTTTCTTGAAGGAATTGTGCCCGCCATCTGACCCGGTGGAGCTATCGTCGGATTTGGTGGCTGAGATACTATGTAGGCTTCCAGTGAAAGTACTTCTCCAGCTAAGGTGCGTGTCCAAAGGTTGGCGCACATTGATTGACAGCCAATCCTTCGTCAAAACTCACCTAAGTCGTTCAATACAAACCAGAAAAAACCACTTCCTTATACTAAGCCAATATAATTCTGATGTTGATATGAAGTCCGTAGACCTTGACTTTCTCGAAAGTCCCGTTTATCTGCACAATCCTCTCCCTTACGAGCCGGTCCAAGTCAAACGCAGGGCAGGCGTTTTAGGTCCCAATACCATAATTTACCAGAGAAAAGCCAAATTATAGATCCAAAATGGCTACGATTCACATTACAAGGATGCAAGATTCTAGTGTGGGGTACCTGTAATGGTTTGGTACCTATTAGTACCTGTAAAGCCAAATTATCCTATTAGTACTTGTTTGTGGAACCCCTCAACTCGAAAACACCTCAGCTTACCGGAATTAGAGGTCCCATGGTCCCACACATACCGTCATGGTCTTTATGGATTTGGATATGACAGTGCTAGTGATGATTACAAGGTTATCAAGATTTTGCAGTTTGAGAATCGGTATCCCGAAAGTGACATTCAATATCAAGTGTGGGTTTATAGACTGCAATCGCCGTCTTGGAGGAGTACCGAATGTTTTCACAACCGAAATGTCCAAATCCTGAATTTTATTCAAGGCTGGGTACTCTAAATGGATCGCTCTGCTTAATTTACTCATATTTACCAGTGGGGTTTGATATATGGGTGATGGGAGATCATGGGGTCGATGATTCGTGGACTAGACTGAAATTGCAGTCGGAAGATTTTATTTCTTATCCCGGTGGGTTCAGTAAAGCTATTTCGAGTAATGGTGAGGATCGTTGGCGCTATTGGGATCCCCCTCCCTTCCTTTCTGAAGTCCGCTTGCATATAAAGAGACGTGAGCATTTTCAGGTTTCTCGTATCGACCATGTTGATGTTTGCATTGCTAGCCTGGTTTCACTGGAGGGAGGTGCAGCAATTGATCAGCAAAATGATGCGTGAACTAATAACGACTCACTGTTCGGTCCATCAGGTACCCTCTGTTGTTCTTGCTTAACATCCTTTTGTCATATGAAGTTAATAGTAGATAGAATTACATGATTTGATATATCTTAAAATGTTCTTATGTCTAGATGAAATTAGTAAGGCAAAATTGCAACGGTGGTACCCATATTATCATTTTTGTTACAGTTTCATACCCACCTTTTCAATTTTGGCACATACAGTACCCATATTTTCAATTTGTTGCATCTACGGTACAATTTACTAACAGCCGTAACTTCACCGAACAGAAGACCCGCACATGACTTTCATGTGATTTTAAAGGAGGGGTATATTTGACTTTTTGCTTGTTAAAGATTGCACTAGAATTGTTAATTACACTCACTTGTTGATATATGAACCCATAAGTTGATATATGAACCCATTAGGAATCGAGAGTTCATTAACATATTCTAATTTGGGGATTTCTCTGAGTTTATCACCAGAACCCTGCCGCTCCAAACAACGGCAGTGAACAATCTGGAGCAGCGATTCGATGGTGAAGAAGGGGGCACCGGCGGTCAATGGCTACCATAAGGAGTGACTGTGTATATCAATAAGCACTCGCTAGTCATCTCAGTGTTTATAAATAGATTGATTTATACCAATCCTCTTTTCACATATTATATTAGCAACGTTATACAAATGTAACTGATTTACACTATCTGGCTCATTGATTCTTGAGCTAACTTAGAATATTGCCATTGTGAACAGGGCAGCCTTGTTTATACAAAACATTCTCAGGTTGCATTTGTTTATAGAACTATCTGTCTTGATTATTCTAACTTAGAATAGTGCATTTTTATGAACTATCTGCCTTGTTTATGCTAACTTAGAATAGTGCATTGTTTATACTATCTGGCTCATTGGGCATTTGTTTAAATTCTCAGGTTGCATATGTTCATAAAGAGGTTGCGTTTGTTTATAGAAGCTAATTTGTGGTTTATTTTGTATGTTTCAGGTAAGGCATTTAATTAAAGAGGATGAGGTGACACTTAAAGTCTACCATGGGGGATATTTGAAACACAAACCACAGACAGAATATATTGGAGGTATGGTGGGTTACATATACCATATTGATAGTGAAAGATTTGGGTGGCATGACTTGGGGGACATTCCCAAGGCATTCGGGTATGAAGGGCTGGAAGTGATTCACTACAGAGTGCCGAGTCGAAGTCTGAGTAATGGATTAAAGGCTTTGGTTGATGAAAAAGATGTGACAGAGATGCTCAATTTATTTCCAAGTAAAAGAGAACTGGAATTGTATTTGGATCACTTAGACCTTGACTTCTCTATAGCAAGCACAAGAGCTTTGAATGTGGGAGTTGACTCAAATACTTATCTGGAGAAGAAGAATGGTCTGCCCTTTGGACAAAATTCAGGAGATTGTGAAGATGATGGAGACAGCGATGTTGATGATGATGACTCTGATGGATCTCATTCTGACTTTTTGGCTGATGAAGACTATGTGTACGAAGATGATGACAACATGTTTGTAAGCAAGAGTTGGGCTGCAACTGGTTCTTGTATGTGAGAAAAAGACAAGGGGTGGACACATTTCAGGTTCGGACAATGAATGAGGAGCACTGCTGCCCTAAGATATACGACAGCTAGTATCTGGAGATAGCAAACGACAGCAACTCGACATTTATCACTGACAAACAAAAGGTATGTGCATTCTTAAGTGCCTTCTTTGCATTACAATATACTAATTGACTAAACTAATTTTCGTATCATGTTGTTATTGTACTGATAGGGGCTAAGGAAAATGTTAGCAACCAAAGTTCGAGGACAAGAACACAGATTCTGTCAGCACCTGTATGACAACTTCATGAAGGTGCACAGAGGAAAGACGAAAGATAGACTGAGAGATGCAGCTCAAGCAACCACAGTTCCGGATTTCACACAATGGATGGAGGAGCTCAAAGGCCTATCACGTGATGCTTGAAAGTGGATGCATAAAGAAAAGAACCCTACTGAATGGTCTAAGTCACAGTTTCAGACTCATACTCAATGTGAAATAATGTCTAATAACATGTGTGAGAGTTTTAACAGGAACTTGTTACCAGGAAGAAAAGGCTAATTTATGGGTTGTGTTGAGTCCACAAGATGGTTTATGATGAAAAGAGTACAAGAAAGGAGGACTGCGGGTGAGAAGTGGTCGGGGGATTTGTGCCCAAACATCCAAAAGAAATTAGGAGCAATCTGACAAGTAAGAAGCCACTATAGCTAGACATGGTCAATTTCAGGTCAAGGAAGGATATGTATCTTGCAGCTTATGGTGGTGTCATTCATCCTATCAATGGGAAGAGGACTTTCACAAACAACCGGGCAGAAACAAGAAAAAGAGGAAGGGACCAATGGAAGATATACATAGTGATCATGATATGCCTCCAACTGTAGAAGGAGTACAAGTTCCTACGAAAAGGACAAGTCAATGTAGCAATTGTAATGGATTTGGACACAACAAAAGGTCTTGCAAGGTAACACCAAGTACTGCACCAACAAAAAAGAGAGTAAGAACAGACTACTTGCAGCAAGGTAATGCTTTATATTTTGTTGCCTATGATTTTTTGTTGCCTTGTGGATATTTGAAATCATAGTTAATGTTTACATGGGACCATGTAGGTTCAAAGTCAACAAACAACAGTTCTAGGTAGTGCGCATGTTCCTAATTCTCCTGTTGCAAGTCCTCCTGTTGCAAGTATTCTCCAACAGGTTGTTATTATGTGCATTTAGTTGCATATATTTTTACATGTTATTGTGACATTTAAACTTAATATTTCAGTTTATTGAAATCATAGTTATGCATATGTTACATGTGGCCTTGTAGGTTCAAAGTCAACTAAGTACAATTAGGTAGTGCTCCTGTCTCTTATCCTCCTGTTGCAAGAAATTTCCAACAGGTGAGTAACTCATATGTCTTTATGTGCATTTGGTTGCATATTATCTTACAATCTTACTTAGCATATTATAATGACTATTAAACTTGATGTTTCAGTGTACTCCAAGGAGTAGACAAGGATTAGAAATGGCTTATTCAAGAGGATGGTGTGTGGTAGATGGGAGATGGATTGGAGTGCAGCCTGGGAATAAGTGATGGCATCAACTCTCAGCATTCAACAAACCAAAGGCCAACAATACAATTATAACCTAGGGCCGGAGCTATTGGTAGCAAGGTGTGTATATTTATTAAACTCAGAATTTTTAGTTCAGTATTGCTAGCATTTGTGGCTTATAAAGATCGGTATTTTTTGAAATTCAAGTATTATTAGCTAATTCAGTGCTGTCTGCTAGGATTTGCATCTTATAAAGTTCAGTATCTTTTGAAAATCCAGTTTTTTGATGAATTCAGTATTGCTAGCATTCACAGCTTTTGATTCAGCAAATTAGGGCGCAATCTCACAAGCGTTTGCTGTCATTCATTTTGCAGTTTGCAAGTGGACCAAATGGTGTAGGTGTAGCTGAATCAACATTTTCGGCTTCAAGTAGCGGGTAGAGAAATCAAAATCCAGTGGAGGAACTAACAAACATTCTGGTTGCCCTTCAAGCATGAATCAACCAAGATCTAGGAAGATTGATTTCAATGAGGGGTTAACAGATTACAGGAACTGACCAGGATTTGCTTTTGTCACGGGCATGTGTTTTCTCTGATATTAGAAACGGGCTTATTCAACTTTTGGGGTATATTTTGGCATATTGAGTATAATATGTGGACAGCCAGTGTGTTTAGTTACTGGGCTAGTTTTTTGGACAACATTTTCAACAATGTTTTTTGGACAACAGTTTTAGCAGTGTTGTATCATTTCTTTGTTTGAAAAGTCCAGGTCTTTGTTTATCAATTTATGTTCCTTTAAAAAGTTTCATGTCTTATTTTTTTTACCAAACAACCTGTTTATATTACATTGGGAAAATTACAGCAGAGTGGTATGTGGACTGTTCAACAGCAAAGCAACCTAGACTCCATAATTTACATAGCCTAGGAGACTCCATATATTATAAAGACACAAATAAGAAGACAAGACCATATACATCAAACTAGATAACATGATCCTCCAACAAACTATCTGTATGATCATTGTGACAGTGTACACGTCGAGGCACTGTGTTGGAAAGTTGGTCACCATTAAGTACATGAGTTAAGGTTGCTGGTGGATCATGCAAAAGAACAAAAGGTTGCATTTGACGGCTGCCGGAACCTGCCAAATGATCAGCAGCCAAATTAGCTTCGCGGGGCATACAACGGACCTGCCATGTAGTATGGATCCTCAAGAGGTGGCTGCAATCAGAAACAAGAGTTGTCAAAAGAGGCGCCAAAGAAAACCGTTTTTTTATTGAAGTGATAGTTGTTTGGGAGTCGAGTTCCACAATTGGCGTATGAAAGTTGAGTATGTGCAACAAATCACCCAAAACGAAGAGCATGAAGTTCAGTGAGCAACACCAAACAGTGGGTATGGTGTCCCATAAAACCCAATTGCCAAACACCCATTTCATTCCTAAAAACATCTCCACTTCCTCCTTCCTGATTTGTAATAACAAATGCCTCGTCTGTGTTAAGCTTAAACACACCCGAAGACGGTTTGTTCCAATTGAGTATTTATAAAATTATTATCGGGAGTGTTTGGGGGAGAAAAATAGGTATAAGAAAGTGCCTTATGAAAACTGTTATTTATAATGGTGTGAGTTTGGGGAAGATGATCCTTAAAAATCACTCCATTACGAGTGAGCCAAATTTCCCATAAAAACATAACAACACAAGGTTTGCCATTTAAGTAAAGGCTTGGAAATGTTTGGACGTTGGAGGCATTGATTATGTAACGAAGATTGGAAATTTCCGGGATTCCAAAAATTAATATTCGTAGAGGGCAAAATATAATTCCAAATTCTCGTCGTCGTAGTACAGTCCCGAAAAAATGAATGAGCGTTTGGGCTCTCGATCATGGAAGGTGCAGGACTTGTGTGAAGGCCCAAGATTAATATTAAGAGGTAGCCTACCACAAACTATCCTCCGAATAAAACAATTGATTTTTGGGGCCAGAGCCAATTTCAAATCCAATTAAATTTATTATTGGATATGTGAGTTTGGAAAGATAAGCAACAAACGCCTTGATTAGAAGACCAAGTAATGGAGTCAGGTCAAAGGATGTAAGGGATAGGAAACTTTGGATTTCTTGAATTAAAGTAGTAGGTAATTCAAAAGTAATAGTGGATAAATTTCACAGACCATTCGAAATATAGTCTCTAATTTTTGCTTGGGCCTCACCGAAGGTAAGAGGGCAATAGATATGAGCTCTGATAGGACCTGTAGGAAGCCAACAGTCAGTTCTAAAAGAAAGGAGATAATTTATCAATTGCCAATGATATGAGTGAATTTAGGCGATAAAAGATTGTCACAAACATTTAATAAAGTTTTCCAAAGAGGGCCAGCCGTAGAAGTAAGTTTAGCTTGTAAAATACTACTGTTGGGATAATATTTGGCCTCTAGAATTTGAACCCACCAAAGGGAGTCACGGTAATAAATGTGCCAACAAAGATTGAGTAGGTGTGCTTTATTGTTAAGATTTGACCGTCGAAGGCCAAGTCCCCCACCAGATTTTGGACGTGTAACATTGCCTCAGGAAGATGCAGGAAAATTTTCCTCCCGAGGAGAAATTTCTTTGTATTTTGTCTAACTGATTGGAAATTGAAATCGGAAGAGTTACCGTTTGCAGGGGCGGAGCCATGTACCCTCCCCCCCCCCCCCCCCCCAACATTCTTCGACACGCTAAAATACCCCTATTCTTTGAAGGTTTTTTTAGTCGTTGCGGTATTGACAGATATTTGTGATCACCAAATACTGACATGAAATGTAGTGTGCTCTAGTGGTTAGAAAATTATACTGGCCCAGCGGTTAGAAAATTATACTGTGAAGACTGTTTCTTGAGTTTGAGTATCGGCAAGGTCTTTTTTTAGCTCTTTTTTAGTTGTGCTATTACTGAATATATATGTGTACCCCCTTTTTGCCCACAAATTGAGCTCTACTTCAGTGGTTGGAATGGTGGATTGTAAAACTTGTTACTTGGATTCGAATCACAGCAGAAGCATTTTTGGAGCACAATATTTTTTTGGAGCAAAAAAAGTCCCAACTATTTAATATACTCGAATCTCAGCAGAATATTTTTTTGGAGCAAAAAAAGTCCCAAGTATTTAATATACACAATTGTTCCTTAGTTTTTCATAAATACACCAAAAGACCGAGGTATTTATTAAACTTCGAATCTCGACAAAAACATTTTTTGGACAACAAAAGTGTCACTTATTTAATATACATAATTGCCCTTTATTTTTTATAAATACACAAAAAGACCATAGTATTTATTACATCATCTTAATTTTTTATTCATTAAAAATCTATACCCTCTCGTAAAAAAAATTGTGCTCCCCTTTCACCCGAATCCTGGCTCCGCCACTGACCGTTTGCATGGTATATTGAGGAATCGTAGCAAGACTATGATGATTGATTGAAATTTTTCTACCAGCAAAACTTAAAATAGGGGATTTTCAGGTGGATAGTTTTCGAAGAAGCTTATCTACAAGATAAAGATAGTCTTGTTTTTTGCAACGCCTAAATATGTGTCAATCGTGTCTCTGAAGGGGATAGCACTTGGTGGGAAAGACTATGTTTCCGATGGTGCCTTAAGTTAGTCGAGAAAACTATAAATGATTTAGATAAGTTAATCCTTTGGCCAGAGTTGTTGCAAAAAGATGTAAGAATAGGAGAAAGAGTGTTCATAGTTTTATGCTTGGCTTGACTCAAATAACAAGTACCATTCTTTAACATCAAAGGATGGTACTGCTTTGTCACAATAACTTGGTCAATCTGAAGAGACAACGTGTTTTTTTAGGAGAAAATAATTTCATAGATCAAAGCAGACTATTGTTTACATGGGGAAAAAAAACATATCGAAACCAACTCAGAATAGTCACTTCCATTAGCTCTCACAGATAAAAGTTGCGCATTTTTGTTTGAATCCGTGAACCCATTGTAGGACAATCTCCTCTTATGAACGGCAGCTCGCTTGATTTGTTCCAGAAGAGACAAAAGTATTGAAAGAAAGAATAAAAATGTTCATGTCAGTTAATCGATTTATAAGGGGAAGTGATAATATTGCAGCATATTTATTTAGGTTGATTGCATTTTACCCCCTATGATTACGGATCTGTGCGAAAGACACCCTTATTGTCCCAACGGTTGCAAATAGCCTGCTTTTGTTTTGGTTATGTGCATTTTCCATTAAGTTGACGAAATCCGTCAAAAATGCTAGTTTGTTTTAGCTTAAAAATATGAGGAGTCTTTATGCTACATACCCTTAATCACAGGGGGTAAATGCTATTTACTGTACATTCTTCATCTCTTGCGTCATGTTCTTCATGTTCATCATCATCTTCAACTTCTAACAAAACGCAATTATTTTCGTTTGTAAGTGAAACCCATAACATCTAGATCGACAAAACTACCACTAAAACCCAGAAAACCCCATAAACAATGGAACCTAGAAAACCCAACCAACTTAAGTGAATCCCAAATCTTGAAAGAACCGCTAGGGTTCTGGAGAGAAAACAAAACGAAAGAGAGAGAAAATGTATTTCACATAATGAGCAGAACTAGAGAAAGGAAGCTTATATAGCTTCCATACAAACGGTCGGATGATGATCCGTACAATCTAACGGCTGGAAATATTTAGGGTTACATAAATGACTAAAATACCCTTGTAGATATTGGGTAATTACAAAATATTGAATTGGACTTCAATTGAACTTCTTGAACAGACCCAAAGGTGATAATGGGCTTCAATGCAGGTAATGGGCTTCAATTCTTCAGGTCCATCTATTACGGCCCCTTAAACTGATGGGGAGAAGACACCAGCAGTTTATCACGAAACGTTTGAAAAGGAGCAGCTGCTAGTGATTTGGTGAAGACATCAGCAATGTTATCTGTTCCAGAAATGAAAGAAATAGTAAGATGTTTTAAAAGTGCTTGCTCACGCACATAGTGATAATCAATCTCGATGTGTTTAGTGAGAGCGTGAAAGATAGGGTTTTGAGTTAGAGCAATAGCCGAAATGTTGTCTGTGTGAAGTAAAGGAGGAGAAGGTAAGAAAAAATGTAAGTCATGTAATAATTGACGAAACCAGGAGAGATCTGCTGCTGATGTGGCCAAAGCCCGGTATTCAGCTTCGGTAGAGGATCGCGAAACAGTGGGCTGTTTCTTAGCGGACCAGTGAACGGGGTTTGGGCCCAGAAACACAATTAGTCCAGTAGTGCTACGGCGGTCCGTCGGGTCACCAGCCCAATCGGAGTCCGTAAAAATATGCAGAGGGAGATGCCCTTTGTTGTAAAAAAGTCCAAAACTTTTTGTTCCTTGTAGATATCGTAAAACTCGTTTAGCTCCACTGAGATGGACATCAGTTGGAGCATGCATGAATTGACACAAGTGGTTCACGGCAAAAGCAATATCTGGCCGTGTAAAAGTTAAATATTGAAGAGCCCCAAGAAGTTGACGATAAGTAGAGGCATCCGATAAAAGATGGCCTTGATTTAAATGGTATTTAATGCCCCCATCAAGGGGAGTAGGACTGGGCTTACAATTTGCCATATTGAATTTACTTAACGGATCAGTGACATATTTTTCTTGGGTAATAGAAAGCCCATTAGAAGTGTGACTAATTTGCAGGCCCAAGAAATAAGTTAATGGGCCCAAGTTTGTCATTTGAAATTCAGTGTTAAGTTGATGCAAAAGAGTTGAAATATAATGGGAATCATTACCAGTAACGATAATATCATCTACGTAAAGAAGTAGCAAGGTTAATTTTTGATTTTGGTAACGAATGAAAAGAGAACTGTCAGCAAAGGAGGTAGTGAAACCAAGAGAGTGCATAAATGAAGTAAACCGCTCAAACCAAGCACGGGGTGCTTGTTTGAGTCCATATATGGACTTATGCAAGAGACAAACATGATTTGGAAACTTAGAGTTTGTAAACCCCGGGGGTTGCTTCATATAAACGGTCTCACGTAAAAAACCATGCAAAACGCATTTTTCACATCTAGTTGCTGGAGTGGCCAAGAAAAAGATGCTGCAAGTGCTAAAATTGTGCGGACAGTTGCATGTTTAACCACAGGACTAAAAGTTTCCTCATAATCTAGTCCTGGGGTTTGGTGAAAGCCCTTGGCAACTAAACGGGCTTTAAAGCGAGAAATAGACCCATCAGGGTTATATTTAGTGCCAAAGACCCACTTGTTTCCAATAATGTTTGCATTAGGAGGTGGTGCAACTAAAGTCCATGTACGTTGCTGTAAGAGGCTGTCAAACTCAGTGGTCATAGCTTGACACCACTGAGGGTGCTTGACAGCCTCTGTGTAAGTGTGTGGATCAGAGTGAGTGTCATGACAAAGTGGTGCTGAAAAACCAACATAGAAGAAGGAGAAACATAGTAAACTAGTTTCTTTTTGCTAATCCCAGATTTACTGCGGGTTTGCATGGGATGAGTAGAAGCAGTGGTGGTAGGGGGGTGGGGAATCATCACTGGGTTTGAAATCTCTGCCTGGCTAGAACTAGGAGAGAGAGATGGTGAACTCAAACCAGGATCACACTCACCTGGTGAAGTATCTGTACTATTATCAGTGGCAGCATCTGTGGAAAGAGGTGGAGTGTGATAACCTGGAGATGAGACACCATGGTTTCTCAACCCAGCAGACTGCTGAGAATCAAAACCCTCAGATTGGTGTAGTTCTTGGCTTGATAAGCCAGAACCTAAGGGGGAACCAGTGGGGTGCTGGTTTGGGAATAAACTTGTACCTGAAACAGAAACACTAGAATGTGAGGAAGGAATAGCGGCAAAAGGAAAAGTAAATTCATCAAATATCACATCACGACTGATAATAAATTTGTTACAAGAAGCATCAAAACAAAGATATCTTTTGTATCCAGAAGCATATCCCAGAAAAGTACACTGTTTAGTTTTTGGATCAAGTTTTGAAGAGTTGTAATGAGTTAATCTTGGAAAGCAACTGCAACCAAACACTTTTAAATATTTGTAATCAGGTTTGGATTTAAATAAGATTTCATAAGGAGAAAGATTATATGTGTTTTTACTAGGTAAGCGATTAATCAAGTAAGTAGCTGTAGCAATAGCATGATACCAAAATCTTTTTGGTAAAGAAGCATTATGTAACAAGGTTACTGCAGTTTCCACAATGTGTCTGTGTTTTCGTTCTGAAATCCCATTTTGTTGTGGAGTATATGGACATGATTTTTGATGCATAATACCATTTTCACTAAGAAGTTTCTGAAATATAAAGGCAGTGTATTCTCCTCCACCATCAGAACGCAGGATTTTAATTGAGCAATTTAGTAATTTTTCAACAAACAGTTTAAATGTGGCAAAGACAGATGAAACTTCAGATTTAAATTTCAAGGGAAATAACCATGTAAACCTGGAATGATCATCAATAAATAACAAATAGTATTTGTAACCATCAAAAGACAAGGTAGAAACAGGTCCCCATACATCACTGTGAAGTAGGTGTAGAGGTGTTGTAGCACGAGAATCAGAAAGAGTATAAGGCAATCTTGACATTTTTCCAACAAGACAAGAAGCACATATGGTTCCAATATTGTTATCAGATAATTTAGAAGCAGACACACAATTAACACATTTTGACAAAACAGAAGAAGAGGGGTGTCCAAGTCTGGAGTGCCACAGTTCAGATTTGACTCGTTGACCCAGAAAAGCTTGAGGGTTGGACGAAGCAGACTCAGATGAGAAGGGGTATAGTCCATTTTTACTGGGACCCTGAAAAAGGATTTGACCGTAGACTTGGCCTGAACATAAAAGCAGTCTTTATCAAAAACAAATCGAGTGTTGTGATCAGAACAAAATTTGTGCACAGACAGTAAGTTAAAAGCTAATTTAGGAACATGGAGTGTATCAGTTAAGGAATATTTTCAATTAGAGGTAGAGATAAAGGCATTACCAGAGTGTTTTATAGGAAGAGAAGAGCCGTTACCAACAGTGACAGAATCATTTCCAACATAGGGCTCAGCAAGAGATAAGTTGTTGAAGTCAGCAGTCATATGAGATGAGGCACCAGTATCAGTTAGCCAGAGATCCGAAGGAGGAGCTTGCTGTTGTGAGGTCGAGGCAGCCATGGCAGAAAGCTGTTCGGGTGGCAGCTTGCCTTGATAAGAAAAGTCCATACGATGATAGCAATCAAGTGCGGAATGGTAATCGTACCCGCAAATTTGACAGTTAACTGGTGCTGAACCCGAACCACGCCCGGATCCGCCTCTTCCTCGGTTGTAGGATCGACCCGAACCACGGCCTGAACCGAACCCGGATCCGCCTCCATACCCAGATCCGCCTCCATACCCGGATCCGCCTCCATACCCGGATCCTCCACTATACCCGGATCCGCCTCCATAGTTAGGGTTTGACCCAGAATAGGAACGGCCGCCTCTGGAATCCGATCGGCCACCGCCACCGCCTCGGTGACCAGATCTACCACCGCCTCGATGGCCGGTTGGATTGCGACCACCACCGCGGCCGCCTCCACGGTTGTGATAGAAGGCAGTGGGTTGAGGGAGATCCATGGTGGGGATTTGAAGGGCATGCATCTGTTCTTCTGCCTTGAATGGGATGGGATGGGCTGTGAGTGAATCCGCAGGGAGGACCGGAAGGAGTTGTATTCAGGCGGGAGGCCGTTGAGGGCGTACAAGAGCAGATCTTCATCAGGGGTGAGGACACCAACAACAGCAAGACGGTCACGGATCGATTTGAGCCGTTGCATGTACAGATCGATGGATTCCGACCCTTTTCGCAGAGTGTGGAACTCTGATTTGAGGGCAAGGATATTGGATCTGGTAAGAGATGCGTAGCGGCGTTCGAGAATCAGCCAGGCCTCGTGAGAAGTGAGAGATCCGATGACTAGGGTTAGGGATTCTTGTGAGAGAGTGGAGTTGAGAATGGTTAAGACAGCCTGATCTTGTTGTTTCCAGGCGGTGAACGTCGGGTTAGCAGCCGGAACGCCATCGGTGGTGATGATGGAAGGAGGACAAGGCACAGATCCATCAAGGTAGCCATATAGATTGTGGGTACGAAAAATAGAGATAATTTGGTGCTTCCAAAGCACAAAATTGGTAGAATCAAGCTTGAATGGGAGTAAGTTATGGATGTTAGACAGAAGATAAAGCGGCGGTGAAGCCGAAGATTGGGTGGCGAGAGCCATTAGAGGCTCTGATACCATGAAAGAACCGCTAGGGTTCTGGAGAGAAAACAAAACGAAAGAGAGAGAAAATGTATTTCACATAATGAGCAGAACAAGAGAAAGGAAGCTTATATAGCTTCCATACAAACGGTCGGATGATGATCCGCACAATCTAACGGCTGGAAATATTTAGGGTTACATAAATGACTAAAATACCCTTGTAGATATTGGGTAATTACAAAATATTGAATTGGACTTCAATTGGACTTCTTGAACAGACCCAAAGGTGATAATGGGCTTCAATGCAGGTAATGGGCTTCAATTCTTCAGGTCCATCTATTAAATCTCAGTCAAAATTAGATTGGAATCAGATCGACAAGATAAAAAAGATCACCACCACATCTCACAGCCCCGGTTCACCAGCGGCGGCGAAGTGGACGCGCGATTGTGACGGCGACAACGAGGCTGTCCTCCTCCACTCCTTATAATTACCTTCTTGATCCTGTTGTTTTCTTCTTCCTCTGGTTGTTCCTTTTTTTTCGGTTAGTTGTTGAATATGTGGGGAGAGAGGGAGAGTTCGTCATCTCCGTATTCATCATCTGCAGAGAAAGGGAGAGAGATAAGTGAGGGTCTAGAGAGAAATGTTAAGCGGGAGAGTGAAAAATGATTACAGTAGACTATATATTTAAAGGCATTATAGTCATTTTAGACGCAGTTAACAGAAAATACCCGAAAATACGGAGATGTCCCTGCACATGTATTAGCTAAGGAACACTTAGGGACTAGTTCAGTGTTTTTCTATCTTCATAGCTGCCCTAGTTTCCTAATGACAGCAATCAATGCTGATCAATATGTAATGGCATTATCTTAATTTGATTGCAAGCCCTTTCTTCAACAAAAAAAAAAAGATTACGTAGAATGTTATCTTTTCAGCAACTAGGGGATGACACATGGCTGAGGCCACTACCAAAAAAAATCGTATTGTATGGTTTTCATACCCGAATATGTATTGTGTAATACCCCTAATTTTGTAGGACTTGGTAGCATATGTTTTCTATTTATTATCATTTCCTAAACTTGAGATGTCAGTAATATAATTTTCATAATGTATTCATACTCCAAAAAAATTATAGTAAAATTTTCTTCTCATACGATGCACCCAATGCACCCAAACAATTTTTATAACAATTATAGTACCCGATCGTGTGTTTAATTCAACGGGGTTGTGTGTTTAAGTCAACCGTTCTATTTTATAGAATAGATGTTGCTTTTTCATACCTGGGCTGAGACTCTTTTTGGGCTCCGATTGTGCAACTGTAAAAGATATATTTCTGAATATCACATATCTGTAGTAAACGGGACTGTTGGGGCATATTAATGGGCCATGAGACCCATTCCAATTGCACAGACCTGAATATGTAGGTACCTGGTAGTTAGTACTTAGTAGTTACCATAGCGATTAGACTAGCAACTGAAGGAATTGGGCGGGACATGACCGGTTAGGCCCGGTATGACCGGTTAGAACGTCTTTGGTGAAAGGCACCTTAGTTTCTGTCTGGCCCAAAATTGGGCCCTTGTGTTCATTCATTTACTTTATCCTTGTTTTTCTTATGGTGAATTTACTGTCTTCGTAGCAAAAGATGTTTAACAGTTCACGATTTTTTATTACCTTTGATTATTTTGACAAGTAACTGAGTAAGCATTGCAAGTAACTGCAAGTTTATGCTTCTAAGATTTTTAGGGTTAAATAACAAACTCTGTGGGTGATTGTGAGAAAACAGGTCTTGTATTTACGCGTCATAGTCATATATACTAGTTACAAGTAAAAAGTATATTGAAAATGTAATTATATATCGCGTTTCTCTTTTTTGTTGGTTTAAAAGATATTGCTTACGTATCTCTAGACAATTCAGGGCCGAGTGAAGGATTTCCTTTCTCACTCCTTTTCCCATTATAAAATGGCAAAAGAACAACAAATGTTGAACTTGGGGCTCTTCTTAGAGAGCTTTGGCTAAGAAAAGGAATGAGTAGAAAGGCGCATATAGTGGTAATGAGTCAACTGAATCGCCAACAAAAATTGTGTCTGTACGCTTCCACGCAGGTCAGCCGAAACTACAATAAGACCAAGAGAAATGCTATGCATCCCAACTCTCATGTCCCAACCAAGTTCTAACTTGACCACCTTCACAGCAGGACCCAACACTATATTAAAAATGTTCAAAGTAATTGGTTGATGTAGTTGACATGGCAAGTTGGGACATGGTTGAGACATGAGAGTTGGGATGCATAGTTCTCTAAGACCGATTGTTGATGCTTTCACTTTTCTCGATGGCAGGTAGTCCTATTGTGATTATACATGTGACATAATTGCACTTTTTTGGAATTTTTTTAAACCCTTTTGAGGTTTTTTTTGTTTGTTTGTTTGTTTTTTTTTTTTTTTTTTTTTTTTTTTTTTTTTTTTTTTTTGAGAAATTGTTTTCGTTGTCAACCGGGTTTGAACCCGGGACCTCATGCAAGGACTTCCAACGCTCTGCCACTTGAGCTACCACCCTAGCTGCAACCCATTTGAGGTTTTGTGTTCGCTTTTTGTGGAGGTCTTACATGAAAAAAGAATATAACAAAGCTAATGGGCATATTTGATAGAAACTATGACAAGGGAACATACAATATAAAAATTAATGAATGACAACTCAAAGAAATGTACATTTATCAGATACATGTCATTTCCTTACATCTTTTGATATATCGATTGCATCTATTCTATGCTCACCAATATATAGTAAACTTCGACAATTATCATGTAATTAAATGTCTTCATTGACTGACTGAGTTTTAACCATGTTGTACACATCAATTCCTTGTGTAAAAGGGCTATCGTGGTCCTCACTGATCAATTGACACTTATTTTAAGCTAACTTCGCATGAGATTCTAGTATGTAAAGTGTGAAACGGTGGATAGCTCCTTCACTTAAGGCCAAGTTCCTGCCACTCAATCGAAATAACCATTTATTTTTTTCTTTAAAACATGTAATAATTTGTAAGAACAAAATACACGACATTAAGTATTTGAAATTGAAGTAACATTATTATTTAGATCCAGTTAAATCTGTTTAAGTCCATATCCCATGCCATAAGGGTAAGTCCAAAGTCCTGTCTAGAGTATTAGTTGCAATTTGGTATAAGACTATAGCACTCTTGGTGCTGTAGTAACATTATTATTTGATTAGCAACTTTGTCTTCATGGAGGGCCAGATAGTACAATGGTCGTTTGTTTGAATGCTACACACATAGGCCATCTGTGACCTTAACCACGTTATTGATAACGTCAAAGAAAAATCTGCTTCCGTATTGTTGACGGGTACCAATGATTGAATCGAGCCCGGGTCCGGGGACGATGCTGAAGCAATCGATTCTTGGACCGTCTTCAGGACCAATATTCCTGTCGATAAATCTACTGTCTCTAAGGACTACCTTTTCTCCATAGTCAAAGTAGTAAGTCAGATACGGGAATAAGTAATAAATGGGAACGCCCTCCATGTTGAAACACAAATCATAAAATCTGGAAGGGGACGGAACTACTGGAATCTGTATCTGTTGCAAGAAGGCGGCCTTCAAAGGATCGTAAACTGCCCGAGGAAAATAGGTGAGGTCACTACCGGAGTCGATGATGACGCCAGTGTCTTCAGGATTATCCGGTTGGAGCTCGAAGGCGTCTGGCGGTATCCCTTGTACCATTACGTCGTTGACGCTGATTCCGACGAGGTTGACATAAAAGAACTTTTCACCTTGGGGATCATCCCCCCTGGTCAATAATTGTACGGTGTACGAAACATCATCGGGATCGAAATCGTTCAAAATGAGACTTGACTCATGATGCCGGTCCGTGGGGTCGTTGAGGCAATAAGAAAATGTTTCTAGGTCCAAGGTCTTGACCCAAGAAAGCGGACCTCTCGATAGTGCGATGATTCCTGCCTGTTCGCCACCTAACCCTAGTCTAGATTTGACTGAGCATCCAAATGGTATGTCCTCTCGAGAAACACTGGTGCCGGGGCCTTCAGGATTATATAATGTCAATCTGTCCGTTATGAGATAGCCTCCTGTCCTACTTCCTTCGGCATACTCCGTTAAGTACTGACATTCATTATCAAAACCTGGAAACTGTCTCAAAACCCCCAGGGACGCGCACAAATAGTCTTCATTCCGCACCACACGAGCGGTATTACTTTGAGCGGGGTTGAATATGGGGTCTACTTGCCCGTAGCAGTCTATGCAAGGCTCACACTGGAGCCAGGGTACAAGGCCTGTTGTATCAACCTGGAGATGGTATTTGTGTACCGGATCGCCGATGCCTGCCTCGATCACGTATTGCCCTTCCACAAAGGGGTTACTTAATGGTAGCGAAAAGGGCAACTCATGCCCGTAACTACTACCGTTATTCTTCATCTTCTGGTGCTGGTGCTGTTTGGTCATTCTCCTCCTCATCTCTTTTGCTGCGACCCAATCTCGACGTTCCCCTCTTAATCTGGCTTGGACATAAGATTCGTAGCTTGCGTTGTCCAAGTGTATCCGGTGGTGGAGTTTGAGTTTGATGGGGTTTCTCCGTGGTGGTGGATGTTCCTTCTTACTTGCAGCCGCCACCGCCACAGTGGCCCTTGTTGCTGTTGCAACTACAGCCACCGAGACGAATAAGTAGAAGCATATCATGGTGGTGGTGGTGGTAGGAGTACTCGTGATCATCATCCTTGTGATGGGTGAGAAAAAGGACAGAAATTCCCCTATCGAAACTAAAAATGAATTGAATATTATTTTATCGGGGGATGACAATCACGAGGAATGTATATGTGTATATATAGGAATAATGTTTGATCATGATATGAGGTGAATATAATTTATCGAATAAGCAGGCCAGAAGTAATGAAACAGAAGGTGATAGCAACTTCCTTGAGACATTTATGTGAGCTTTTATGAGTTTGAATAACTTTTCTTTGGAGAAAACGAGTTTGAATAACTTTAAATACAATGAAATTAATCCAACAATTACAATAAATAAAGAGAAATGAATGCATTTCTTCTCTAATCTCTAGTTAAAAATGCACTCATTATGAAATCCAAAATAAGCAATTAATTTTATTAGGAGAAGAATTTATTTATTTTATTCTAAATAAGCAATTAAACTTTGACAGTTATATATTTTAAAACTTCGGCAAAATAAAGACTACTTCTGAGTTCTAGCTCCTTAGGCCGGTTACACTTCAGGAAAATAAATCATCGGAACATAAATGCCTTATCACAATACTTTTGACTTCACTCCCAAAAGAGTCAATGGGTTTTTTTAGTCACTGTCTTGACTACAAATAAATGCCCTGAGTTTATTCTGGAAAATATTGTGCGTCACATTTGAATATGCTAAATTTATTTACGTCATTTTAGTTTTAATCTAATTAACTTTTTCTCAAAAAGTCTTTCTTTTTAAATTCCTCAAAAAAAAGTCTTTCTTTTTTAATGTCATTTAAGGAAAAATATGAATTCATTAAAGCTACTGTAATTGCTCAAAAAGTTTATTTTTAGGTGAATATTAACATTGAAAATGTAAAACTGGGACATGTCTTTCATGATGATTAAAAAAAGATAAAATGTAAAAATAATAGTTTGATGATAATAAAACCTTTTATGTAACTACGGTCTATTTCTTTGTTAAAAGGATATTCACATTAAGATTTATAATTAGAAAACGTGAAAGTAGGTTAGGTAGGTGCAATTTCTGTGAAATATTTGGCCTCCAATTTTTGGTGAATTATTTGGTTTCCCTTCACTAGATTTTAAATTTATGTCTTTCTTTTTTCAGGAAACCATTAAATTAACGGGCCGAGAGGCCAAAACTGTCTGAAACCAATACATCATTGGCCCAAGAAGAAGGGCGAGTATACAAGCTAAATTGTGGAATCAGCAGGGCTCTCTTGGCAAATAAGTCAGCCACAGAATTACACCGACGGGACACGTGGACTATTTTGATGTCTTCGAACGTCGCTATCAGTTCAATGCATTTGTCCGCCATCAATTCTATCTCTTCGTTGACCTCAACGCTTCCTCTTCTTCTTTCCATTTCTCGAGTAGATCAGCACTGAGCTTCAAATCTGTTTCCACTATCACTTTCCTTCGAACTGAGTCTCTCGCCATTTAAAGACCTCTTTGTATCCCAGTGAGTTCAAGTTGAAGAATCGACGGAGCAAAGGGGGTTCTCTCATGGCGACCGGCCACAAAAGCTCCCTCGAAATCTCGCAATACGCACCCAGTTCCGGCGATGGCTAGATCCAGATCCGTAGCGCAATCGGTGCTGATTTTTTTCTAGATCTCAGGGTGGCTATCTATCTCTCACAATATTCATCGGTTTTCATATGAGTTTCCATCTCCGCCGACTTCTCAGTCAAAATACCAGATTCAGATAAGTAGTGATGAATTCTTTCAATAACTTTGTTGCTAGAGAAATATCTTCCGTTCAGCCAAAATACCAGATTCAGATAAGTAGTGATGAATTCTTTCAATAACTTTGTTGCTAGAGAAATCTCTTCCGTTGAATCTTGAATCATTTCTTGCGAACCACAGACACGAAATAACAGTTGCCCATTTTTGTCTGAAGTCTTTCAAATGAAAAGTGAAAATTTCTTGAATCCAACTTTTTAGGTCACGAATTCGGAGTTGGGCTTTCGGGATTCCCAAAACTTCTTCCTAGATCTTAGATACAACCGAACATATGATGAAGAGGTGATTGCTGGTTTCAGGGGCTCGGTGACAAGCAGTATAGAGGATGAGTAGTCTGATCCCCCCGTCTCTCAGCTTCGATGCAACCGGTAAGATATCGTGCCACAACTTCCAGATAGGGTAAGTTCTTTTTTTTCGGGATGGTCATAGACCAGAGGTTAAACCAAGGCATATCCAAGCCAGTTGAAAATTTTGGAAAGCCAAACTTTAATTTTTGATTAAGATTGTAGCCCGTACTCGTTGTGTAAACTCTTGTTTGTGTTTGATTCCAGCTTGCACTATCATGTTCCCCACTCCCTCGGACTGGAATCGCCATAATATCCGATACATCTGCTTCCCACAAGTAACTATGCAACATGTTCTCATTCCATCCTCCATCTTGTAAACAGTGTGAAACTGTCATGTTTGCGAATTCTGAGATTGGAGTGATTGTAGCTGCCTTATGACCCCTGGGGATCCACTTATCTTTGAACAAATTAATCTTCTTTACATCACCCATCTTCCAAAAAAGGGCATTTTTTAACAGGTCACATCCTGACAGAATGCTTCTGAAACCATAAGAGATATGATTTTTTGGTTCAAAATGCTAAAAATCGTAATGTTTGAAGTATTTGTCTATCAAAAGTCAGCTGATTAAGCTCTGTTGTTTCTTAAGAATTCTCCAAGCTTGTTTCGCAAGAAGAGAAACGATAAAACTCTGTAAATACTTAAACCCCAGACCTCCAATCTCTTTTTCCCATTTGAGCTTATCCCAATTTATTAGATGTAGGGATTTCTTTTCCTTAGAATCGCCACCCCAAAATTGTCTAATAAGTTTCTCAATGTCAATACAAATACCAGTTGGTAAGAGGAAACAACTCATCGCGTAATTCAAAATGACTTGAATCACAGCTTTGATAAGTATTTATTTACCTGCTAACTAACGACAACGTCTTCTCCTTCCACCATTTTAGTTTGTTGATAATACTCTCGATAATTTTTTGGATCATAATCCTCTTCTTTCTTCCGAATGCTAAAGGTTGACCCAAGTAGCTTTTGAAGCTCTCAACGAACGACACTCCACACAGGCTGCTGATTTGGGGTGGGGTTTCCCCATAAACATTATTCGAGAAGACCATGGTGGACTTCTGCAGATTTAAAACTTGTCCCGAGGCCTGTTCATATATTTGTAAAATCTGTCATATACAACACCTTAGAATTAGATTTTGTAAACTGTCATCAGCGAAAAATAAGTGAGAGACCACTGGTCCTCCCCTAGACGCTTTAGCTCCGGAATTTCTTCTTTCAGCCACTGCTTTGGTAAGGCCTCGGGATAGAGTTTTGCTGATTAAGAGGAAGAGATAAGGGGATAAGGGACATCCCTGTCTCAATCCTCACTCGTGTATGACCTTTCCTTGCACTGAACCGTTTATAATTAGACTGTAAGACGCCGTAGATATACATTGCATAACCCCTGAGATCCATTTCGTATGCCTTACTCATATCGAGTTTGAGCGCAACGACACCCTCCTTCCCCCTTTTTTTCTTTATAGAATGTAATAATTCTGACGATGTAATAATGTTGTCGGAGATGAGCCTACCTGGAATGAGTGCACTTTGGTTTATGAGATGATCTCATCCAACACTAACTTCAAACGATTAGCCCCACACTTTTTAATAATCGTGTAGACGGTTGAGCATAAAGAAATAGGCCGAAGATCTGAAACCTTACGCACTTGCTTCACCATCAGGATAAGTGCGATCAGTGTATGATTAAATTCCGAGACTTCTATTGGAATAGATGCCCTAGAGGCAATCTCGTTTAGTATGAACTTGTTTTTGGCTAGAACATTCGTTGTATTATTTATTGGATATTTAATATAATGAAGTCCTTAGATTTACAATTGTGTTGTTTATCTTAAATATCCCTAGTCCAATATAATAATTAATAGGACAATCATCTATAGACTAGTATGAGGTTAGATTGATATGGAGATATCATGATCCAACACATGGGTGTGCATTAAGGGTAATGGCGCACTGGATTGACCAATCTCCGAAAAGGCTACATACATGTTATGTGGAGTCCCAAGCGCTTCTCGTGGTGACAACGGTATTGTCATCCTTAGAATTGAAGTCACTAGATTGTCTAGTTGTGGATTATTGTGATTTTGGTGGCGTCAAACGCTACACCGTAACTGGGTAGCTATAAAGGCGTGTACCGGATACAATAAGAAGCAAGCTTAGAAATCGTAGTAGACGTAGATAGAAATTTGTCCCTCCCACATAACGGGAGCAAATATCCGAGGCCACTCGAGGGATAGTGCTTATGGAATGTCTGGCCAGACTCAAATAAATCAATATAGGATATTGATGTTATTTGTACGAATAAGGCTATTCCCAGGGCCGAGAAACTATGGATTGGATATACGAGTGTGATTTGTATGTCTCGTGTCCGATCCGGATATAGAGACAAAGGGATGCGACAATTAGTTGCACAAAGGTTTGTCGGATGACTATTCTATTAGTAGGCTAGAATGGATGTCTTGCTAGAGACTGCTCCATATTTGCAAATTGTTGCGACCAACTAGATAGAACCTATGGGGTCACACGCTAGATAGAGTTGAACTAGATTTGGGATTTAATTAATATGATTAATTAATTAGAAGGATCACTTTGCAACACCTTGCAAACTTAGTAGGAATAATATGCAAGGAAGGGACTAATCTGAATTCATGTTGGATTAGGAAGGGCCTTTAGGTAGTTGACAAGGAGTTGTTGGACTATATAAATGATGCTCCTAGCTTCCTTCCCACACTATTAGCTCATGACATAAGTGAGTGGGAGAGAACAAATGAGAGAGAAAGCAACAAGAGGGCCGAACTTGACCCCTTGCGCCGCCCGTCCCCGTCGCCCAGACCAAACAGGTCGAAGCCTCTTTGTTACCCGGTTGTAGGGGTGTTCAAAAACCCGAGCAACCCGCCCAAACCGGCCGCTCCAAACCGAACCTACACGAAGTATAAAGAGAACGGGTCAAAAAGATTGATTATGGTTTCATAAAATTTAAACCCGCCCACTACCGATTGATTATGGGTATTAGAAAAAGTGGGCCGTTTATCCCCGAACCGCCCCGCCAACATGAAAAACAATAATTTTTTGATATACAATTTATAGATATTTACATCGGTGTCATACTAATTTTTTTTGTACATCGCATTAATCCCAAACTAACATACGTGTAGCCAGGTTCGAACTCGGGACCTCATGCAGAGGCTTGAAACGCTCTACCACTAAGGTAGCACCCATTTGCGGTAACTTGCTAATTTGTGACTGAAAAAAATTAATTCACATACACACAAAATTAATACGATTTCTATCATTTTAACAACTTAGTATGAAAATCACACTTCAATTATTTTGGATATCATCTAAATGAGCAATAGTTTTAGCATTATACAATGATGATTTAATTTAGTATACAATCGTAACGTGTGTGCATCATTCTAACAAGTATGTTTCTATATTTTCTCGGAAAAAAACCGTTCAAACCGAGCCGAACCGGGACGAGTCGAAATGATTGGTTAGGTTTGGATTTATTCATTACTTGGTTAGGTTTGGGTAGAGATTTTTCTAACCCGAGATAGTTGGGTTGTGGAGAAAATAAGGCTTCTACCCGCCCAAACCGCCCCGCGAACACCCCTACCCGGTTGTGTGATTTCTTCTTCCTCTTACTCCGTTCCAAGCTAGCACAAAGGAGAAGGAAGATCTAGATCTCAACTGTAAGCGTGGATCAACCGTAGAGACGTGACATAATTCACGTTACAAGTCATCACAGGAAAACCCTAAGGTGTGTAACATGATTCTTCATTTACCATCGTTATGATTCTCTTCCTGTGATCCTTGGAGGGTATTGAACAAATAATTTATCTTTTCCGCTGCGCATCCATGATCAAAACCCTACAGTGGTATCAGAGCCACAGGTCGTAGAATATAAACGTGGTTTATGTGTGACATTTTTGATAGTTTTACACTTTAAATTTATTATTTATCGCGTAAACGGACAAATCAAGCATATGATGCAATTTTTCAATAGTCAAAGAAAACAAGACCTAGTTTTTGCATTGGATGCAAGAATTAGTGAGTTTGAGAAATTTTAGGATCTTAGATCTAGGGTTTGGGCACCAATTTGGAACCTAGTTTCAAATTTGGAAACTTTGGACTTGGGGAACAATGAAGGAGCTGTTTTGGAAACAACTAAGGAGGTTTGCCCCCTAGGAACCGCCCCTCTCCCTTCCTTGCCGCCCAAGCCACCTATGCCGAAGGCCTAGGCGGTCAGTCGACCCCTCGGGTTGGGCCAACCGGCCTAGGCTCGGCCCGGGGCGGCTCCAATAGGGTTCGGCCATAAGATGGTGGGTCCCTTGGACCGTTTTAACCCTAGAAATTCTAAAATCAATTAAAAATTGACCAAGCGCGTTAAAATTGGATTTTAACTATTTATGTGCAAATCGCATGGTGGTTGGATATGGCCTTAGGATGTGGTTTGATGTGATTGTTTAAATTTGTGGTTTGGTTTACGGCATGCAAGCTGATCAACTTAATGTAATAATTAATTTGGGTTTTATGGCCTGCGAGCCATTTTTTTCTCAACTTGTGAGATTTATTTTATTTAGTATACTTTTTAGCTAGTGTTAGATAGAATAGATTGTTAGCCAAGATTGAAGAAAAGAAGCCCGAAGCCAAAAGAAGCCACAAAAGACGGAGCATGGAGCATTCCACAAGACTATGAAGGATGGACCAAAAGATGAAGACACATGGAGATGTGTTTGTTTTTAGGGTTCATAGATATTCCCATTGGCTTGAGAATATCTTAGTCTAGAAAAAGCCATATCCATATCACGTTTTATTTATTTTGTGGTTGTTTATTTTATTGTCTTATTGTTTTGTGATTGGTGTATGGATGATGCATGCAATTAGGGTAATAAGATAATTAGACAACCCAGATCTATTATTTGGAGTTGTGCCCAAACTCAAAATAGATAGATCAGTTGATATGGATCAACAAAACAATTAAAATTTAATTTCAAAATCCCTCAAAATTAAAATATTGTGTTTTGCCTTCTCGTTATTTAAACACTCATTGCATCATGATTTATCAAGCTCGTGCATGCCAAAGCAAGTCGACTTGGTTCATAATGATGAAATGAGATGGTACAAGCAAGTAATGTGCAATTGTTTAAATAAGAGGTTGGACACAACTAGGCTATTAATATGATTAAAACCTAGAGGCAATCAATTGGGATTATCCATACGGATGGATAATAAGGAGTTATTTTCCCAATTGAACCAAGAGTTGCATGGGATGCAATTGGAATTGTTCCTACCTAAAGTAGTTAAATTTTGGGTGACTTGCCAAAGCAAGCTCAAAAGGAGATGAAACATGGATCTTGGTCCACTAGAAAATATAAGGATATTTTCCGCATTAATATCTTGAGGGTTATTAATCCGTAGAAAAATAGTGGGAGCTATAATTGATAAACTAACCATTATTGAATATAGTCAAAAGTTCACAAATACTAAAAATTGTGTATTTTCCTTTTGTAGAATTTAAAATGTCAAACAACTCATCGAGTTCACAACATTCCATACGATCTGTCCTTGAGAAGGACAAGCTCTCTGGAACCAACTTCCTTGATTGGTACAGAAACTTGAGAATCGTTCTCAAGCAAAAGAAGAAACTGTATGCAATAGAGGAGCAAGTTCCAGCAGGTCCAGAGAACAATACTCCTGCAGCCCTAAAGGCGTATCAAAAGCGTGTTGATGACGCTAATGATGCGGCATGCCTTATTTTATGCACCATGAACTTTGAGCATCAGAAGCAACACGAGAACATGAATGATGTCGATATGATCGAACACTTGAAGCAGCTCTTCCAAGAGCAGGCAAGGGTTGAGAGGTATGAGGTTTCTAAGGCATTGTTCAAATGTCATATGGCTGAATGAAACCTTATGGGACCTCACGTACTCCGTATGATCGGGAACTTAGAGAATCTCGCACGACTAGGGTTTCCGGTCGGCCAAGAGTTGGCCACTGATCTCGTGCTGCAATCGTTGTCTGAGAGTTATGGACAGTTCATCATGAACTATAACATGAACGAGATCGTGAAACCACTGCCATATTTACTCAATATGTTGAGGACCGCTGAACAAAGCATCAACAAGAGTAAGGGCAAGGCCATTATGATGGTGCAAAAGGAAAGGGCAAAAGGTTTGCCTCATACTCCAAGGGCAAACGCAAGTCAGTTGCCAAGTCCAAGGAACCTGTCCTTAAGCCTGTTGGTGGCATTTCCAAAAGTGTGACTAAAGGTGAGTGTCACTACTGCAGTCAACCTGGACACTGGAGAAGGAACTGTCCAAAATATTTGGAGGACAAGAGGCTTGGAATAGTGATTCCACCACCACCATGTATTTTTGTTTTAGATGTCAATTTAACTATCTCTACATCGTGGGTATTGGATACTGGATGTGGATCTCACATTTGTCGAAATGTGCAGGATCTAAAGAGAAGTAGAAGATTGGCTAAAGGGGAGATAGACCTGCGCGTTGGGAATGGAGTAAAGGTTGCCGCATTGGCCGTAGGCGTGTGCGAGCTGTCTCTGCCTTCAGGATTAGTTTTAGAATTAAATAATCGCTCTTTTGTGCCTGCTATGAGCAGAAACATTATTTCTATTTCTTGTTTGAACAAGGAAGGTTTAATTTTTCAATAAAGAACAATTGTTGTTCCATTTATTTTAATACTATTCACTATTATAGTGCGCAATTATTTAACGGAATATATGTCCTTGATCTAAGCAATCCTGTCTACAACATTAATACTAAGAGGATTAAAATAAATGATTTAAGTTCTGCTTACTTATGGCAATGTCGTTTAGACCACATAAACGAGAAACGTGTATCTAGACTCCATAAAGATGGATTTCTAGACTCATTTGATTTGAATCATATGATACATGTGAGGCTTGTTTATTGGGAAAAATGACAAAGTCCCCTTTTAATAAGAAAGGTGAGAGGACTAGTGAGCAATTGGCTCTCATACATACTGATGTGTGTGGGCCATTTGCCACGCCTTCCAGGGGTGGTTACGTCTACTTCATCACGTTTACTGATGATTTCAGTAGATATGGATTTGTATACCTTATGAAGGCCAAATCCGAATTCTTTGAAAGGTTTAAAGAATTCAAGAGTGAAGTAGAGAAGCAACTTGGCAAGAGTATCAAGACTCTACGATCGGATCGTGGAGGAGAGTACTTGAGCCAAGAGTTTGACGACTATCTTAGAGAGTGTGGGATCGTGTCCCAACTCACTCCACCCGGAACGGCACAATGGAATGGCGTGTCTGAGAGGAGGAATCGAACACTTTGATATGGTTCGATCTATGATGTGTCAAACCGATCTTCCATTATCATTTGGGGCTATGCTCTATTAAGTGCAGCTTTCACCATTAACCGTGTTCCATCTAAATCAATCACGAAGACACCACATGAGATGTGGAGTGGGAGGCGTCCCACACTGTCGTTTAAGAAGATTTGGGGCTGCGATGTCTATGTAAAGCGTTTACAATCAGACAAGCTAGGGCCAAAGTCGGATAAGTGTAAGTTTGCGGGGTACGCTAAGGAAACTAAGGGTTACTACTTCTACAATCCAACTGAGAACAAAGTGTTTGTTTCTCGGTCAGGCGTGTTTCTAGAAAGAGAGTTTGTCTCTAAAGAATCAAGTGAGGGTTGTAGAACTTGAAGAGATTCAAGAACCGCAAATCACTGAACCGATGATGGAACATGAACACGAACCGCAAACTGTTGTGGAGGAACCTGTTCAAGTAACACAGGAACTCCGTAGATTAGGAAGAGTGCGTCATGAGCCAAAGAGGTATGGACTTCTCATGACAGATTCTGGTGACACTATGCTCATAGATGATGAGCCTACTACCTATGAAGATGCCATGAAAGGGCTATACTCTCAGAAGTGACTTGAAGCCATGAGATCCGAGATAGAATCCAAAGTATGGACTTTGGTGGAACCACCCGAAGGGGCGCGACCCATAGGGTGCAAGTGGATCTTCAAGAAGAAGGTCGACATGGATGGTAATGTGATTACCTATAAGGGCCGATTAGTGCTAAAGGATTCAGACAGATTCATGGTATTGAATATGATGAAACCTTTTCACCAGTCGCTATGACCAAATCCATCTGAATCCTACTTGCCATTGCAGCATACTACGACTATGAGATTTAGCAGATGGATGTCAAAACAGCATTCCTCTATGGGAATCTCCTCGAGACGTGTATATGATACAGCCTGAGGGTTTTGAAGATCCAAAGCAAGTCAATAAAGTCTTTAAGCTGCAAAGATCCATTTATGGATTGAAGCAAGCTTCTAGGAGTTGGAATCGACATTTTGATGAAGTAGTCAAAGAGTTTGGCTTCATCAGAAACGAAGACGAGTCTTGTGTCTACAAGAAGGTTAGTGGGAGTTATGTAGCTTTTATGGTCTTGTATGTAGATGACATACTACTCATTGGAAACGACGTTCCCATGCTGCAATTTGTTAAAGATTGGCTAGGAAAGTGTTTCTTTGTGAAAGACTTAGGGGAAGCAGCCTATATACTTGGTATAAAGATCTATAGAGATAGATCTAAAAGACTGCTAGGCCTAAGTCAAAGTACGTATATTGACAAGGTGTTGAAACGGTTCAACATGTAAGATTCCAAGAAGGGATTCTTGCCCATGTCACATGGAATTATTCTTTGGAAGAATAATTGTCCTTCCAATGAGATTTAGAAGGAACGCATGAGTAGAATTCCCTATGCCTCGGCCATAGGATCTATCATGTACGCCATGTTGTGTACTAGACCAGATGTGTCATATGCCTTGAGTATGACAAGCAGATACCAATCCAATCCGGATGAGAGTCACTGGATTGCAGTCAAGAACATCCTAAAGTACTTGAGAAGAACTAATGATGCTTTCTTGATATTAGGCGGAGAGGAAGAGTTGCGTGTAAGGGGTTACACGGATACAAGCTTCCAAACCGACAAAGATGATTTCAGATCCCAATCGGGATATGTGTTTTGCCTGAATGGAGCAGCGGTGAGCTGAAAGAGTTCCAAGCAAGAGACGGTGGCTGATTCTACAACGGAGGCTGATTACATTGCTGCAAATGGCGTAGCAAAGGAAGTTGTTTGGATCAGAAAATTAGTTTATGAACTTGGTGTGGTTCCTAGCATTGCGGATCCAGTAGAGTTGTACTGTGACAACACAAGGGCGATCGCGCAATCAAAGGAGCTGCGGTCACACCAGAAATCCAAACACATGCTCAAGAAGTTTCATCTTATTCGAGATATTATCGATAGAGGAGACGTTCGGATATGCAAGATTCCTACAGATGAGAATCTGTCAGATCCAATTACAAAGCCTCTTGTTCAGTGGAAGCATGAAGGGCACACTAGGAGCATTGGCATACGCGATGCGTTAGATTGGCTCTAGTGCAAGTGGGAGACAGTTGAAATAGATGCCCTAGAGGCAATATAGTTTAGTATGAACTTGTTTTTGGCTAGAACATTCATTGTATTATTTATTGGATATTTAATATAATGAATTCCTTAGATTTACAATTGTGTTGTTTATCTTAAATATCCCTAGTCCAATATAATGATTAATAGGACAATCATCTATAGACTAGTATGGGGTTGGATTGATATGGAGATATCATGATCCAGCACATGGGTGTGCATTAAGGGTAATGGCGCACTGGATTGACTCATCTTCGAGAAGGCTACATACATGTTATGTGGAGTCACAAGAGCTTCTCGTGGTGACAACGGTATTGTCATCCTTAGACTTGAAGTCACTAGATTGTCTAGTTGTGGATTATTGTGATTTTGGTAGCGTCAAACGCTACACCGTAACTGGGTAGCTATAAAGGCGTGTACCGGATACAATAAGAAGCAAGCTTAGAAATCGTAGTAGACGTAGATAGAATTTGTTTCTCTCACATAACGGGAGCAAATATCCGAGGCCACTCAAGGAATAGTGCTTATGGAATGTATGGCCAGACTCAAATAAATCAATATAGGATATTGATGTTATTTGTACGAATAAGGCTATTCCCAGGATCATGAAACTATGGATTGGATATACGAGTGTGACTTGTATGTCTTGTGTCCAATCCGGATATAGAGACAAAGGGATGCGACAATTACTTGCACAATGGTTTGTCGGATGACTATTCTATTAGTTGGCTAGAATGGATGTTTTGCTAGAGACCGCTCCATATTAGCAAATTGTTGCTACCAACTAGATAGAACCTATGGGGTCACACGCTAGATAGAGTTGGACTAGATTTGGGAATTAATTAATATGATTAATTAATTAGAAGGATCACTTTGCAATACCTTGCAAACTTAGTAGGACTAATATGCAAGGAAGGGACTAATCTGAATTCATGTTGGATTAGGAAGGGCCTTTAGGTAGTTGACAAGGAGTTGTTGGACTATATAAAGGATGCTCCTAGCTTCCTGCCCACACTAATGCTCATAACATAAGTGAGTGGGAGAGAACAAACGAGAGAGCAAGCAACAAGAGGGCCGAACCCGACCCCTTGCGCCGGCTATCCCCGTCGGCAAAACCGAAGCCTCTTTGTTTCCCGGTTGTGTGATTTCTTCTTCCTCTTCCTCCGTTCTAAGCTAACACAAAAGAGAAGTAAGATCTAGATCTCAACTCTAGGCGTGGATCAACCATAGAGACGTGACACAATTAACGTTACAAGTCATCACAGGAAAACCCTAAGGTGTGTAACATGATTCTTCATTTACCACCGTTATGATTCTCTTCCTGTGATCCTTGGAGGGTATTGAATGGATAATTTATCTTTTCCGCTGCGTATCCGCAAGGTGACTTCTCTCCTACCATCTTTTTCGGCATTTGAAGATATCGCATTAAATCGCCAACTACAAGCCAATGCTGACCTCGTGGCTTCAAGCACGATAATAACTTCCTGGAATACTTCCGTTCACTTCTCACTGGGTCCCCATAGAACCCCGTAAAGATCCAACTTGCATTAGAGCCCTCAAGAAGAATCGACCCTTGATGTAATGCTTCGTTATATGGATTAGGGAGAAATCAACATCCCTATCCCACATTAAAGCTAGCCCTCCACGCCGATTCCCGCAATCAACAAGAACACCATTTCCATACCCACACCTGAGCTTGACCGTTTCCATCTCTCGTTTATAAAGTCTGATTTCCATCAGAAAAACCAAATTAGGCTTCGTGAAGAGATGTAACTTTATGTCTTTCGAAGACTATCAATTTTGTCAAATAGTAGTTGTTTAATTGCTTTTGTGATCTAGATTCACCGACAACAAAAGTTGTTCGTCGCTCATAATTGTGTATTTCGGAAGAAATATTAATTTTATGACAACGGAATAAAAAAAGGTCTTCAAATTGCTTAAGGCCCACGAACCCAAAGACAAACGCAAAAGAATTATTGATTTTTTCTGCTAATAGCGACCATAACTCTGGTAGCCGTGTTGAAACTGCTCGTTAAAAGACATAATTATTGTAGTGGCTTAGTTATTTTCATTAAGTTACAATAAAAAACAATGTTATGCTAAGACAAAAAGACGACTACAACTTAGTCGGCTTAAATTAAAAAACGACGAGAAAACTCGTCAACATATGTTCATCGAAGAAAGAGAGTTGTCGAAATATTGATCGGAAAAAGTTCTAACTACAGAATAATAAAGTCGGCAGGTTGTGGGCAAAGGTAATAACGACGAGCACAAGTAGTTGACAAAGCCGTTGGCAATAAAATTCTAACGACCAAGGGTTGTTTTTGTTGCCCGATCAAACTACCGATAAATTTATTCCGGTCGCATGTCGACAAGCATTGTTCGTCGTCGTTTCATTCTACGACGGGTTTTTTAACGACGAGCATGTTCGTCGTAACCGATTTTTTTTTGTAGTGATCTCATGTCATGTCCAAAAAGGGTAAGTTTAAAGTCCAGTCTAGAATATTCGTGGCAATTTGTTTTGATGCCATAGCACCCTTGATGGGTATTGTAACATTCATTATTATTTATTATTAGATTACTAACTTTGTTTTCATGGAGGCTCATATAGTACAATCTTCGTTGCTTGAAAGTTACAAACAGACGTCGCTCGATACTTTAACCACGTTATTGTTGACATCAAAGAAAAACCTGTTTCCCCACTGTTGATGGCTGCCGATGATTGAATCGAGCCCGTCTTTAGGGACGATACTGAAGCAATCTATTCTAATACGTTCTTTAGGACCAACCCGCTCATCAATATAAGCACGTTGTTTGAGGAGAACCGACTCTCCATTATCAAAGTAGTAAGTCAGACTCGGGAATGAGTATCGAGCATAAGGAACGTTCTGCATGTTGAAACACAAATCGTAGAATCTGGAAGGGGACGGGATTACTGGAACCAGTGTGGTTTTCAAGAAGGCGGCCTTCAAAGGATCGTAAACCGCCCGAGGAAAATACGTGAGATCACTACCGGAGTCGAGGATGACGCCAGTGTCCTCAGTAGTATTCGGTTGGAGCTGGAAGGCTCCTTGCGGTATCCCTTGTACCATTACTCCGTTGACGCCGATTCCCACGAGGTTGACATAAAAGAATTTTTCTACCCGGGGATCTTTCCCCCTACTCAGCAATTGTACCGAGTAGGAAACACTACTTTTAGGGGGATCGGTAGCGTTCAAAATGAGAGTCGAAAGTTGGTACCTGTCTATAGGGTCGGGGAGGCAATAAGAAAATGTTTCTAGTCCCAAGGTGTGGACCAAAGAGAGTGGACCTCTCGATAGTGCAATGATTCCTGCCAGATTGTCACTTAACCCTGGACTAGTTTCGACTGAGCATCCAAATGGTATGTCGTCTATAGTAATATCAGAGTCGTCCCTCTCAGGAGATAAAATCAATCTTTCTTTTATGAGATATCCTTTTGTACTAGTTCCTTGGGCGTACCCGGACAAGTACTCGCATTCACCACCCGGACCCGGGTCCTGTCTGAATTCCCTAAGGGACTTGCACAAATCGTCTCCATTCGGAACCCGAAAAGCGGTACTACTTTTAGCGGGGTCGAATATGGGGTCTTCTTGCGTGTAGCAAGCTATGCAAGGCTCGCACTGGAGCCAGGGTATAAGGTTTGCTGTATCGACCTGGAAATAGTATTTGTGTACCGGATTGCCAATGCCTGCCTCGATCACGTATTGCCCTTCCACAAATGGGTTGCTTAATGGCATTGAAAAGGGCAACTCCTGGCCGTAACTACTACTGTTATTCTTCCTCTGCTGTTGCTGTTGCTGCTTGATCATCCTCCTCCTCATCTCTTTTGCTGCGACCCAATCTCGACGTTCCCCTCTCAATCTGGCTTGAACATAGGATTCGTAGCTTGCGTTGTCTAAGTGTATCCGGTGGTGGAGTTTGAGTTTGATGGGTTTTCTTGGTGGTGGTGAATGTGCCTTCTTACTCGCGGTCGCCATCGCCACCACCACATTGGCTCTTGTTGCTGTTGCAACTACAACCACCAAGACGAATAAGTAGAAGCAGAGCATCATGGTGGTGGTGCTGGTAGGAGTACTCGTGATCATCATCATTATGATGGATGAGATAAAAGGACATAAATTTCTCTATGGGACTACGAATGAACCGGATATCAACCACAGACGTGTGTGTAATATATAGAGAGAGAGAAATAATGTTTGGTCATAACATTATATATGAATATCATTTTCCTAATCAAGCAAGCAAGAGCCAATGAAATCAAACAATGAAAGCAACTTACTAACTGATCATTTATACCACTCTTTCTCATCTCAAATGCACCATTTTGATTTTTTTGCCCGTAACCGGGTCACTTTGACCCGTTGATTTGGATTGCAAAACGATGCAATTTTCGATAACTTTTTTATGATTTTGCAGAATAAGAGTTATTCTACAACACTACGAAAAAATATTTAAAAATTACGAAGTGTTGCTAGCCAAATCACCGGATCAAAGTGACCAAGTGAATAGTAATAAAAGTCAAAATGGTACAAAAGAAGTGGGACAAAGTAGTATGAACTTTGGTATGAACTTTTATGAGTTAGAACAATTTTGAATACAATTAATCGATCCAACAAATTCAGTAAATGAAGATAAATGAATGCATTTATTATGTACCAAATGCACTCATTATGAAATTCAACATAAGCAATTAAACCTTGGAACTTCGATATTAGAACATAGTAGTAAATGTGTAATCACAATACTTTTGACTTTCTCTCCCAAAAAAGTCAACGGAGTTTTTTTTGTAGTCAATGTCTTGACTAGAAATAAATGTCATGATTTTATTCTGAAAAATATTGTTTTTTTTTGAGAATCCTGAAAAATATTGTGCGTCACACTTGAATGTGCAAAATTTATTTACGTTATTTTAGTTTCAATATACTTTTTTTTAAAGGAGTTTCAATATAATTGACTTTTTTTTCCAACAAGTCTTTCTTTTTTAAATGTCATTTAAAGATAAATATTTTTTTTTTGAGGGAAAAGATTTCAATTAACAGGCCAAGGGGCCAACCCTGTCAAAGTCCAATACAATACTGGCCCATTGGGGGGGGGGGGGGGGGGCGAGTATACAAACTAATTTGTGGAATTTGCAGGGACCGCTTGGCAAATAGGTCTGCCACAGTGTTAATTTGTCTTGACACGTGTACGATGCAGATGTCCTCGAAAGAGGCCATTGTTTCAATGCACTTGTCGGCAGTAAATGCTATCTCCTCGTTGACTTCAATACAGCCTCTCCTTCTTCTCCATTTCTCAAGAAGCTCGACCGAGAGCTTTGAATCACTCTCCAGAATTACTCTTCGTCTTCTCGAATCCCTTGCCATCTGTAATCCGCGGTAAATTCCGGTGAGTTCCAAATGAAGAACTGAAGGTCCACAGGTTGTTCTTTCATGGCGGCCGGCGACGAACTCGCCATCGGAATCTCTTAAAACACACCCCGTTCCGGCGATAAATCGCTCCGAATCCATGGCGCAGTCCGTATTGATCTTAACCCATCCTTCCGGTGGGGCAGTCCATCTCGCTGGATCAGTCTCGTCCGGAGCTTTCTTCGCCGCCAACAAGGAGAATTCAGTTAGGTAACGCCGGATTTTCTTGATTACTTTGTCCGTTGAAAAAAATGTCCCGTTAAATCTTGAATCGTTTCTTGCAAACCACACACACCATACTATCGTTGTCCATTTGTGCCTGACCTCCTTAGATTCTGAAGTAAAAATTTCCTCGATCCACTTTCTCAGATCTAGAGCTTGGAGCTGCTTTTTCTGAAAACCCATCACCTCCTCCCAAATCTTGGACACTACAGGGCACTGGACAAACAGATGATTGCTAGTTTCTGGGAACCGATTACAAGCCGTACACGAAGTATGGATTTCAATTCCACGCTCCCTCAGCTTCACAGCCACAGGGAGAATGTCATGCCACAACTTCCAAACTGGGTAAGCAACTCTTCTTGGTATAGACATTTTCCAGATATTTTTGAACCAAGGCATATCCGATCCATTGACTGATTCTGGAAAATCGCAGTTCAACCTTCGTTGGAGATTGTACCCTGTTTTTGTTGAATAAACGCCTGTTTGAGAGTGGCCCCAATTGGCTTTGTCCTGCACTCCCGTCCCAGGAACCTGCACAGCTAAAATGTCTTCAACATCAATATCCCAAAGGTACGTTCGGAGCCTGTTCTCTATCCACTCTCCTGCTTGTAAACATCGTGAAACAGTCATATTTGCGACTTCTGGACCTGGTGTAATTGTAGCTGAAGTATAGCCTCTCGAGATCCATTTATCCTTGTACAGATTAATTGTTTTACCATCTCCCAATTTCCATACGAGCCCCTTCTTTAACAGTTCTCTACCAGCAAGGATACTTCTGTAACCGTAAGACACTTGATTTTTGGGTTTATGATGTAAAAAGTCACCATTCTTGAAGTTACCATCTCCCAATTTCCATACGAGCCCCTCCATGCCTGCTTGGCTAAGAGAGACACGTTAAAGTTCTGAAAATCTTTAAACCCCAGGCCTCCAAACTCTTTTCCCCACTTGAGTGTTTCCCATTTGACTAAATGGAGTGATTTCTTCTCCCTTGAGTCTCCCCACCAAAATTGTCTAATCAATTTCTCGATATCATAACAGATTCCAGAAGGTAGCAAAAAACAGCTCATCGCATAATTGGGAATGGCTTCCGCAACAGCTTTAATAAGAGTCTCTTTACCTGCTAAAGATAAAGTCTTCTCCTTCCAACCCTTCAATTTGCTTAATATGCTCTCAATGATTTTTTGGAACATAACTTTCTTTTTCCTTCCAAACATGACAGGTAGACCCAAATAGCTCTCGTGACTGTCCGCTACTGGGATTCCGCACAGATTATGCAGCTGGTGACGAGTTTCTGCCGCCACATTGTCCGAGAACACCATGGTGGATTTCTGGAAGTTCAGGACTTGTCCCGAGGCCTGTTCATATTGCTGTAAAATCTGTAATAATTCAGTAATTTCGTTAGCATTAGCCTTTGTAAAAATTAAGCTATCATCGGCAAAAAACAAGTGAGAAATCGCCGGTCCTCCTCCAGAAGCTTTGGCTCCTGTAATTCTTCTTCCTGCTACCGCTTTTGTAAGGCCTCGGGATAAAGTTTCACTCACGAGGAGGAAGAGATAAGGGGAGATAGGACACCCTTGTCTCAAACCTCTTTCAGGTATGATTCTTCCTTTGACTGAACCGTTAATAATTAGGCTATAAGTGGCTGTAGAGATACACCGCATTACTGTCGAGACCCACTTATTGCCAAAACCCATACGCTCCATAACGGCCTTTAGGAAATTCCACTCTACTCGGTCATATGCTTTACTCATGTCTAGTTTAAGCGCAACAACACCTTCTTTACCCTTCTTCGTCTTCATAGAGTGCAATAATTCCGAGGCCGCCAAAATGTTATCAGAAATAAGCCGACCCGGTACAAAAGCACTTTGATTCTCCGAAATAATATCATCCAAAACTAACTTCAACCGATTGGCCAAGCATTTAGTGATAATTTTATAAATAGTAGAGCACAAAGAGATCGGTCGAAAATCTTGTACCTTTCGAACTTGCTTGACCTTTGGTATTAAAGCAATTAGAGTGTGGTTGAACTCCGATACATCGCCTCCATCATTTAACACCTTCAAACAAATCGACGTGACTTCGTTACCTACCGTAGGCCAAAGCTTTTGGTAGAACAGGGCCGGAAAGCCATCCGGCCCAGGGGCCTTCTGGCTGGGCATGGCACGCACGGCCTGTAGGATCTCGTCAGCCGAGAAAGGCTGCTCCAGCATTACTTTGCTTTCCTCCGGCAAGACTCCCTCTATATTGCTTAGAAGCCAATCCATTGTGTTGCTTGACGGATTAGATGACGAGAAAATATCGGAGAAATAGTTCTCAAAAATAACTTGAATCTGCTCGGGTTCCTCAAACCACTGACCTTCTGAGTTTTCAATTCCCGTGATGCTATTCCTGGCTCTGCGAATACTTGCTTTTCGGTGGAAAAAACGAGTATTCCTGTCCCCCTGTTTCAACCACAGATCTCGTGAGCGCTGTCTCCACATTATCTCCTCTTTGCTTAGCAACTCCGCTATTTTGTTTTTGGTCGAACGTGTCTCTTCCAAATTAGCTGCAGATTGAGGTTGAGAGCCAAGCACCTCTAAACGTTGTCTCAGTTGCCGGAGCTGAATTCGGACTGACCCGAATGTGGTCCGTTCCCATTGTTGTAGATCTGATGCTAGATTATTTAATTTCGCCGTGAAAGATCCCCGACCCAACTGCCAGCTCTTCTCAATCTCCGGAACACATGTTGGATCCTCAAACCACATCGCTTCCAATTGGAAACGACGGTGCTTTGACCCCCTAACGCCCTTCTTCTCGTTTACAAGAACTTCTATTGGTACGTGATCGGATGTGTCTGCGACAAGATGATTAACTCTTGCCCAACCGCAAAGCTCAATCCAATCGTCCGTGGCTACCACACGGTCGATACGCTCGCGGATAGCTCTTCCGTCTGGTTGGTTATTGGTCCACGTAAAAAGATTACCACTAAAACCCAGATCTCTAAGATCGAGCTTATGTAATACTCTGCTAAAATCTTCTATATGCGGTAAGGTGACTTCTCTCCCACCTTCCTTCTCGGCGTTCGAAGAGATAGCATTGAAATCTCCAACTACAAGCCAAGGCTGCCCCCCCCCCCCCGGCTTTATTCTTGAAAGAAGCTTCCACGAATGTTTTCTTTCACTTCGTACTGGGTCACCGTAAAACCCTGTAAACACCCAACTCGATTGTGAGTTTTCAAGAGCAACCGTGCCCTTTATGTAGAATTTCGTCATGTGGATCAAAGAGAAATCAACCTCCCTGTCCCACATCAACGCTAGCCCTCCCCGTCGATCCTCACAATCCACGAAGACTCCATTTGCATACCCACACCTGCGTTTGACAAATTCCATCTCGCGTTTATAAAGTCTGGTCTCCATCAAAAAGACCATATTGGGCTTCTGCCTCCTCACTAGGTCGTGAAGAGAGAGAACGTTACGGGGGTTTAAAGAATATTCACATTGGAGACAATGATATAAATGTTATTGAGAATTACATCAAATTCTACGTCTAGTCAGGTTCGAACCCGAGATATGCAAGGAGTTAAAATGCTCTACAACTGAGCTAGCACCCATTTCTGTAAAAATATAGATATGATTATTTAATTTAACTTCATAAAATAAGTTACAAGGTTCGTTTTTCTTGTTGAAATTAGTTTATTGAGATGTCAAATAGTGCTTTTTAGAGGGACTATTATCTAAGAACTTCATATATTAGAGGGACTATTATCTAAGAACCTGATATATCGCATTAGGGCTCTTTTATAATTTTTAAGAGATTCGCGATAACGCTTGAAATTTGATAGTTTTATAGAGTGGATAGTTGGCACTTACTACCTCTGTTTCTTCTCTTTCAATGGCAGTTGACTTTTTATGTGTAACTGATTCAATTTGACTCGGTGACTTGGATAGTAAAACGATGTAACTTTTTGACAATTGTTTCATAGTATTGTAGACTGTAGAGTAAATTTTACACTACAAGATCATGCAAAAATTACGAAATTCGTGTATCGTTTGCTAACCAAATCAACGGGTCAAAGTGACACAGTCAATAGTGTCAAAAAATGAAGTAAGCTGAAAGAGAACAAACATAGGTAGAAGTATAGTAATTCATTAAGAATAATTTGATTATGTTTTAAAATAAAAAATTCAGCTTTTATATGTTAGTTAGTAATTAGAATTTACTTTTCTACCCCCTACTTTGCTGAAGTCTTCATACAACCTCGACCTGGTAGAATTTAGGAATCTACCCCGAAATTTTGAACTCTTTCAATCTAACCCTTACATTATATCATCATCCACGAAGCATAGACACCCTCCACCTACACGAGAAATATCAAGTACTAGTACCACTCACTCAGTTCTCTATAAATACCCTCAAGTATGTTTCTCACGCAAATGGGTGCTACTTCAGTGGTAGAGTGTTTAAAGTCCCTCCAGAAAGTTTCGGGTTCGAATCCGGCTATATGAATGATGTAATTCTCAAAAAAAAGATGTCGTTCTTCACTACTGTAGATACTATTATTGAGAAAACAAAGAGAGGAAGAAAAAGATGAATCAATTCAACTGAATTGTTAGCCCCAAAGCAGATGAGATCTCGGGTTTTAACCCTTTTGCTTACATGGAAATGAAAAGAAAAGAAAATAACTAATTTGACAAATCAGAGCCAATCAAGCCATGCCACATGGCCTAATCAAGTCATAAGATGCCAACTAATACAAAACGGCAGCGTTCTCTTATACATATAGTTTAACTGTAATGAAATTGAAAATTAACATCTAATAACGGATCTAGTAAAAAACGATGACGTTCCACTAGACTTGTTTCAACTCCAACGTATAGCTTCATCGACGGTCCAGATTAAGACTCCAAAATTGATCCTACAGCAACTGCTACATCTGGTTTCATGTCATCAATTTGGCAGAGCTTGCACTTTAGTCCTTCTGCAAATTTGGAACCAACTTGAAACCAGGGAGCAATTCTCAAGATCTCCCCTCAAGTTGGAGAGTGAATCAAACGAACTCCCAACTTGGACAATAGGAAATTAAACATAGTTGGATGGAGTGGCTTGGTGAGAATGTCAGCTAACTGATGAGAAGAGGGAATGTGCTGAAGAGTGAATGTACCTTTGTGAACCAAATCTCTTACAAAGTGACAATCTACACCAATGTGTTTAGTCTTGTCATGGAACACTGGATTAGCTGCAAGCTAAAGAGCTGAGCTGCTATCACTGTACATAATAGGAGTTTTAGCAAGAGATATGTCAAAAACCTGAAGCAGATAGAGAAACCACAAGATTTCACAAGACGCCACAGCCAAACTTCTATACTCATACTCTGTGGAGCTTCTAGAGATCACTCTTTGTTTCTTTGATCTTTAGGTGACTAGAGAATCACCAATGTAGACTAAATCTCCACCGTTTGACTTTCTGGTATCTAAACAACCAGCCCAATATGCATCTGTGTAGGCTATAAGATGAATAGAAGAAGAAGATGGGAAGAAGAGACCTTGAGCTGGAGAATTCTTCACACATCTAAGAAGATGATGAACAACTTTAAGATGAGCTACAGTGGGTTTAGCCACAAATTGAGAGAGATTCTCAACTGCATAGCAAATATCAGCTCTTGAGTTGCATAGATAGAGCAGCTTCCCAACAATCTTTCTATAAGTTTTAACATCCACCTAGGGGTGTAAGGAAAACCGAATAAACCGGTCAAACCGACCGAACCAAACCGAAATCGTCGGTTTTGGACGGTTTTTTTGGATGTTCGGTTTATGAATGGTTCAAATTTTCACAAACCGATCTAATCGGTTCGGTTTTTGGTTTGTAAAGATACCGCACCAAACCGAACCGAACCGATATGTGCCTAATGTACTTTTATTAATGTATATATTGCGTAAAGAATGTTAAATAATCTATAAAATAGAACACGAGAAGGTAGATTCAATTAAAATCATCATATTAATCTTAATATTATAATGACCATTCAATAATTTTTATACAAACTGACCGAACCGAACCGAACCGAACCGATTTTTGGTTCGGTTCGGTCCATCCTTTCAAATTGTTTGGTTTGGTTATAAAGTTAGTAAACCGACGTATTCGGTTTGGTTTATGGTTTTCGCACAAACCGCGCCAAACCGAATCGTTTACACCCCTACATCCACCTCTGACTATTTATCACCCACTCCAGCAGATAACTGGATAAGAGGATCCATTGGAACAGAAGAAGGTTTGCATTCACTATAACCAGTTTCTGCAAGAATACATAGAGAAAATTTTCTCTGGCACAAGCTTATGCCATTATCATTTCTAGCAATCTCAAAATCCAAAAAAATATCTGAGAAACCCCAAATCTTAGCTGGAACTTAGAATTCATAACAACTTTGAGAGAATTTAAAGAATTCAAATCATTACCTCCAAGAACAATATCATCCACATAGACAAGGATGCATATAAAATATGAAGGAGTGTGCTTGACAAAGAGAGTGTAATCTGTTTTGCACTGAGTAAAACCAAGGCCAATGAGGGTAACAGAAAAATTACTGTACCACTATCTTGAAGCTTGCTTCAAACCATAGATAGACGTCTTGAGATGACAAAACAGATTGTCTTTAGGCAATGCCATAGTTGAAGGTATAAAATAACCAAGGAGCAAGCTCATATAAACCTCTTCATCAAGCTCACCATGTAATAAGGCATTGTCGACATCTAATTGGAGCAAATGCCATCCTTTAATAGCATTTAAAGCCAATAAACACTTCACTGTAGGAATTTGGCAACTGGAGAGAAAGTTTCTGCGTAGTCTATCCCCTCAGTCTGAGTGTACCCTTTAGCTACTAACCTAGCTTTGTATCTTTCAATTTCTCCATTGGACTTCAATTTGACCTTGTAAACCCATTTACACCCAACTAGATCATGACCTGTAGGTAGAGTAACCAAATCCCAGGTATGATTAATCTCAAGAGCTTGAAGTTCTGCCTGCATTGTCTCTACCCACTCTTGTTGTTTGCTGGCCTCTTCATAGCTTTGGGGTTCAAGAACTCCATTCACTAAAGCAAGAAAGTGTGAATATGAAGAAGTAGCCCCTGAATAAGTGTCAAAAAACACTGGAGCAAGATTGGCTGACATCATTCTAGGCCTATTCACAACATAGTCATTCAAGTAATGAGGAGCTTTGTGCATTCTTGTGCTTTTCCTTACTGGTTCAGGTGGATTATCTGGGCTAACTGAAACTTCAGAGCTAGGAGAGTGTGAAATGGTGGATTAGAATTAGAAACTCCATAATGTAGAGTAGTGTCTTCATCAAACATGGCAGGGAGCACAACATCGTCAGTAAAATGAGGTATGGTTGAAAGTGATGAAGAAAAAGGAAAGACAGTCTCATGAAAGTTCACATTTCCTGAGACATGAAAACAGCATTCCTTGATGTTGTAGAGTCTATAACCCTTCATGCCAAACACATACCCCAAGAATACACAAGGAGCAGCTCTTGGATCAAACTTTGTTCTCCCATGCAACAAGGTAGAACTGTAACATAGACACCCAAACACTCTAAGAGCTGAATAATCTGGTGTTTCTTTGAAGAGAAACTCATGAGGAGATTTTTTTTGAAAAACTGAAGTAGGCACTCTATTGCTGAGATATGCAGCAGTCAATACACTATCTCCCCAAAACTTTGGCGGCAGTGAGGATTGGAAACTCAGAGCTCTAGCCACATTTAACAAGTGATGATGCTTCCTTTCCACAACTTCTCATGAGCCTCCACACAACTAAGTTGATGAATGATACCTTTTTCAAGCATAAAATCCACTAATGTCAATTCCTTACCATTGTCACTTCTTATCTTCTAGATTTTAGCTCCAAATTGAGTTTCAATCATAGTGTATAATTGTGGAATAAGAAGTTGAGCTTCTAATTTATGAGTCAACATATACACCCATGTCTTCCTACTAGCATCATCTACTAGTGTGAGGAAGTATGTGTGCCCTGCATATGTAGGAGTCTTATATGGACCCCAAATGTCACAATGCACTCACACAAAAAGGTGTATTTTCCTTCTTTACAATACTTGGAAATGGTAATTTCTTCTGTTTAGCTTGTGGACAGGCATCACAAAGAGAGTTATCAACTTACCCTTGAGTGTTCATAACAAAAGCCATTTCAATTTTACATCTGAGAGATGGCCTAGCCGATGCCAAATTTCATTAGAAAACATGTTTGTGTCAAAAAATGAGTGACATACCATAGCATAGGCATTTGTGATAACAAATTCAATCCATCAACTTTGTGCCCTTCTCCCAACACCTTATTGTTAGTCTTGAGCAATATCTGACACTTCTCATTGTCACACATGAACACACAAGGCTGCAATTTAGCCAGCTGTGTCATTGACACCAAATTGAACTTGAACTCTGGAATATACAGAACCCCAATTAACTTCAAATTATCATCCAATAACACATTTCCAGTGCGTGGGACTTGAACCTTCTTACCATTTGGAAGATACACAAAAACATCAGACACCTTTACAACTTGCTACAAAAGCCTAAGATCACAACACATATGATCAGTGGCTCCACTGTCAATGATCCAAGTGTCTAAATGTGCTCATTGATTGTCAAAAGATTTAAGACTATAGCTAAGAATTCCTCCCATAAAGTGTTGAGCATACACTTAATCAGTTTTAGAATACTTATGAGTAGGGCTTTCCATGGATCTAGAATGATAACTGTGAGATGGTGAAGTAGAATTAGACTCACTTGAAGATCCATGACTTGTTTGTTGCATCTGAGAGTTGATATAATGCATCATTTGTTGACATTGACTTTGTGTAAAAGGGAAAGCAGACTAATCATCTCCAGCTTCAACATTTGTGTGCACATTTCCAGCTGCATTGTGAGCTTGAACCTTATGTTTGTTTTTGAAGTTGGCTGGATATCCATGTAACTTCCAACACTTAGCTTTTATGTGACATGTACCACCACAGTGGTGAGAAGTCACATTGGGCTTAGACTGTCCTGCAGATGGAACTTCACTCATGTCTTGAGAAGGTACACCTTGAAATTGAGATCCACCATAAGAAGAGTACAATGCAACAGAAGCATCAAAAACAGAAGAGTGCATAGCCATTTTAGGCACAAAACTATAACCAGAACTACTAATTGAACATTGCATTTTCTTCTGAACAATTTTAGCAAACACCTTGTTAAGAGGAGGCAAGGGATCTAGCAGCAACACTTGATCTCTCACTGGAGAATACTGAGGACTTAATCCCATCAAGAACTGCATAATGTGATCTTGTTGCAGCTTACTATGAAGCATTTCCAAAATATTGCAAGTGCAATTATGTAACACCCCACAAACACAACTTGGTTTAAGTGTGTAATTTTCCAATTCATCCCACAAGGACTTCAACTTAGTGAAATATGTGGCAACACTCATATTTCCTTGTTCCAAATTAACAATAGCACTATTTAATTGAAACACTTTAGGAAGATTCTTCTGCGAGAACATCTCTATAAGATCAAACCAAATATCTTTGGCAGTGGTATAGTAAACCACACTAAACCCAATCTCATTACTAAAAGAGTTAAGAAACCATGACAAGACCATTCTATCACACCTCTTCCACAGAGAATACATCTCAGAGGTACGAGATAACACCGGTAATGAAATCAAGCTTGTCTTAGCCTCAAGAGCCACAACATCGATCAATACCAGATATTGAAGTTATCACCAATTACAACTTGTGAAACCAGGACCATACCTGGTGAATCGAAATTGTGAAGAAAAAATGGTGAGGATCTGTCCAGTACAGATCGAGATCCTGAACCGCCAGACGTCGGTAACGGAGAGAAACTGGAATCCGCCGGAAGCGCCATAATCAAACAGAGTACTGCTAGATTGGAGCTCGGATAGAGAAACCCTAGCGAAACGATCAAAGAGAAAACGAGAAATTATCAAGCCTGAGGATCTGATACCATATTGAGAAAACGAAGAGAGGAAGAAAAAGATGAATCAATTAAACAGAATTGTTAGCCCCAAATCAGATGAGATCTAGGGTTTTAACCCCTTTTGCTTACATGGAAATGAAAAGAAAAGAAAATAACTAATTTGACAAATCACAGCCAATCAAGCCATGCCACTTTTCCTAATCAAGTCATAAGATGCTAACTAATACAAAACGACAATGTTCTCTTAAACATATAGTTTAACGGTAATGAAATTGAAATTTAACAGCTAATAAAAGATCTAGTAGAAAACGATGGCGTTCCACTAGACTTGTTTGAACTCCAACGTATAGCTTCATCAACGGTCTAGATTAAGACTCCAAAACTGATCCTACAACAGCTGCTACATCTGGTTTCATGTCATCAATTTGGCAGAGCTTACAGTTTAGTCCTTCTGCAAATTTGGAACCAACTTGAAACCAGAAGCAATTCTCAAGAACTACTGCGCGCTTCTAATTTCTTAGATCTCAAAAATATTACACATAAATTATTAAAATTGTGTCACAAAAGGTAAAATCAAATCAGTTTAGTTTCTACTTTGTTTACCACATGTGAAGTGTCGTTATGTTTGAGGACGCTCATATATAAATAGCCGTATTTGTTTCTACAAACGGCGCTTTAGAGGAAACCAAACACCATTACACATGTGAAGTGTCGTTTTTGAAATAGTCCTGGGAAATCAAATCCCAGGACTATTTCAAAAAAAAAAATCAAATCCCAGGACATATATGGATTTGAAACCAAACACCATTGCAGCTAGGGTGGTAGCTCAAGTGGTAGAGCGTTGAAAGCCCCTATATGAGATCCTGGATTCAAATCCTGGTGACGACAAAATAATTTCTCAAAAAAAACACCAAACACCATTAATAAATAAAAAAAATCGTTCCTCAAAAAAGAAAAAGAAAAAGAAAACAAACACCACTCAATCATTCATTGCTCTTGTATTAATTATTTTTCTCCTTCAAACTCAAATTTATAAGTAAGAAAATATGTTTTCAATAATCTATATGGGTACATAAGTTTCGGCCATGACTTAATGCAGAGATAATAAAACGCCGGAGCAAAGCTACCGATTTTTTTTATACTTCATAGTTTATCAATGGAGAGATGACGATTTTTGTTTCTATCTCGCTAATAGGAGAAATTCCATTAAAAAAATGAATAATTAATGTCGTGCGATGGTCCAGGTCTAATTCATTGTCCTACTTGCATGCTTCGAGAATCAAGACTCCCAGTTTTTTTTGTTTTGTTTTTTGTTTTTTGTTTTTTTTGTTTTTTTGTTTTTTTTACTGTGGAGACTTACCTTAATATGAAAGATGCATACACAAAAAGTATAAAATATGAGCGTATGTTAAAGCCTACAAGCAGCTAAGGTGGTAGCTCAAGTGGTAGAGCGTTGAAAGCCCCTGCATGAGGTCCCGGGTTCAATCCCGGTTACTGACAAAAACAATTTCTTAAAAAAAAGGCTACAGCCTGGTTTAAAGTTTTTACCTAGTTACTAAAAACTTTTCTATGTTGGCTTCTTTGAATAATTCTTTAATTTCTCAAAAAAAAAACAAAAAAAAAACTTTACAATTTCGTCCTTTATAGTGATTACTTTTCAATTACCTTCCTTGATTGTAATAATCCCAAAAAAGGGTTATGCGTCATGCCACAGTGATTTTGTAATTGGGGTATTGTGACTTGAATAACTATTCGGTAATAACTTTACGCCTAGTACCCCTAATATATGGGTACTAGCTCAGTGGTAGAGCATTTGAAACCCTTGCATAAAGTCTCGGGTTCGAACCCGGCAATATGATGTTACTCTAAAAAAATCTAAAAAAAACATCCCCTTTATCTTTTAGTGAGTTCAAACTAATCTCTCTTACTTTAAAAGAAATAGTTTACTTGTTACAAAAAAACTCAAATAAACTCACCAATACTATATACCCATTTTGGATACTTCCATATCTTTAAAATTGGTAATCAATATAAATCTCAACCACTGATTAACTTTTCATCCCATTCTTGGTATCCATACACAAAAATGTAGTGTTTTGATGCAGGTTACGCAGCGGAACAATAAAATTTAATTATGTTCAAGACCCTCCAAGGATCACAGGAAGAGACTACATAACGATAGTAAAGGATTCTAGTATCTACCTACCTTTGGGTTCTCCTGTGATGACTTCACACGTGAAATAGTATTCACGTCTCTATGGCTAGTCCACTCCTGGGATTGAAAACCGGATCCTTCAAGAATTTGTGCTAGCTATGATTGAAGGAGGAAGAGGAAGAAGATCATGCAAACACGGAGCAAGGAGGTGGGCAGACCTCCTTATGGCCGACGAGTAGGGGCTGTCCCAAGGGGGGTTCGGCCCTCCGTTGGGATTTGCTCTCTCTCCTTGCTTTTCTCTCCCAGTCAATGTGTTATGAGCATTAGCGTGAGAATGAAACTAGGAGTGTCCTTTATATAGTCCAACAACTCCTTGTTGACTGCATAAAAGCCCATATCCTAATCCTGTCCATACATGAATAGTCAAACTTGCAAAATAGTCCTACTAAGTTTGCAAGTAGTTGCGTATAGATCCTTCTAATTAATTAATCATATTAATTACTTCGCAAGTCCGGTCTAATCCATAGTGAGTGTGACCCCATAGGTTTCTACTTAGTTGGTAGTAACAAATACTAACATGGAGCGGCCTCTAGCAAGACATCCATGCTACCCAACTAATAAAAATAGTCATCCGACAAACCTTGTGCAAGTATTGTCTCATCCCTTTGTCTCTATATCCGGATTGGACACGAGACATAGAAGTCACACTCGTATATCCAATCTATAGTTTCTTGATCCTGGGAATAGTCTTATCCATGCAGATAACATCAATAAAAAATCCATGCTTCACAGTGAAAGGAGGTAGTAATATTCTAAGGATTTCAATAGATTCAATTTTCACAATTGCATAATGTTTGATTAAACCAATTATTGTTGTAACTACTACAAATATATGTATCCGTACGTTGCACGGGTTTAAGTAGGGATGGCAATGCGGTTCGATCCGATCCGAAATCCGAGTGATTCGAACCGAATGGATCAAGTCGAACCCGATCCATTTTAAAATTGACCGGATATAGATATTAAAAATTGAAATCCGATCCGTATCCGGATTCGATCCAAATACATTAGAATATCCGGTGGATATCCGACCCGAAAGGATCCAAACACACATAGTTTTACGAAAATACGTTTAGAGTTATGAAACATTATGTTTTTACCAACATATATATAAAAAAATTACACTGTTCACAACACATTATGTTTTCAGGCCTAAAGAAAATATTCCACTATGGTTATGGACAATTTTAATGGTGTCTTAAATCTTTTTTTGAGTAATTGCTACATGATAATGTAAGAATAACTGAAGCGAGAAAACTCTTTTAAAGCAAAAACACCCTTGGTGGGTGCAGGGTGTCTTAAATTTTTGAATGGCTTGCTTATATTTCTTGATAGATTTACATTTGTCATATTGGTAAAATATTCTTAATTTTTTATTTTTTAGGCATATTTTTTTTTTGGTGTGGTGAATCTTTATACGTATTTTTTTTTTAATTTGTCTTGTATTTTTTTTTATGAAAAGTAAAAAATGCTCAGGATCCGAATCTGGATCCGAATCAGATCTGTTTATGGAGATTGCATTGTCGGGTCGAATATGGATATTGTAAATTAAAATCTGGTCTGAATTCGACCTGAATCTGTTTAGGATCCGATTGGATTTGGATCGAATATGGATCCACTTATTTTGATCGGATTCAGATATGAATATGGGTGGATCCGATCCGATTGCATTCATGTACCTAGTTCCCTATAACTATTCATGTCCTTTTTAAATAAAAATATGCCTGTTATCTGTTTACACGTTAGGGTGTTTACTTACTCAACATTTCTTGCTGAAAAACTGCGGCCTTGTTTATTTCCCCCCGCAGGTCTAGGTGATGGGAGCTCGGCTTAAGAGGTTCGCAGACTCATCTAGCGGTATTAGTATCTTTAAATAAATGATACTAAACTGCGGCGGCATTAAGCACTCATTGCTGTGAATATCATCAGTGTCTTCTATCAGAAACGACAACAGAGGTACAAATTATATTTAATTCATATCTACATTACATAAACTAATACAATCATTTCTGTGAGTTGTTAAAGTCTAATACAAACTGCTACAAGTAGTACATTATTATCTTTCCTCTCAAATGAGAAATTATCTCTTGCACTTGGCTATACAAACACTAATCTTTTTTCCTCTTTCTTTATTGAACAAGAAGAGCAGAGAATTCTTCCAAAAACTACAACATAAGCCACGTCAAAGAAATCACTCCGTGAGCTTTTGTGATTGACGAGATCATAAGGGATTTATGGAATAATATATCCTCAGTAGTCAGTACTACACTCACACTGGATATACTTACATCTATACATTCTACGTTGGCAAAAGGGCAATTGTCCGATCTATGTAAGCAATGAAATGTAACTCAAATCCAAAACCTGTTGTGAAAACTACTGCAGATGAAACCACCAACCTTTCTTTCATGGACACAAGTAATATTTCATCCAACAAAAGTTTTTTTTTTAATAATATAAGTTGGCCACCCGTTCTTCCGTTTATACGGGTCTACTAACACTATCAGTACTGTGGCAGGAATCTGAATCTTAAATGCAACAAAAATATTAAAGTCAGGTTCTGCGATTGGTTTATCATCTTCATCATGGCTTTCTGTATATGATATGGATATGAACCTCACAAGTTGCTTGGGTTGGGTTGTTGTAATTATCTCGTACCCAGAGAGTCGCACTTTTGGATCACTTGTTCATAGACTTCTTCCGCTAGCATTTCCTGATTGACCTGACTACTGTTGTATGTCTTTAACTTCTATTTTATTTTAACTATAGCAAGAAATCGTTCTTAAAGCTGTTAAATACATGAAACTATAAAGAAGTGGTGCTCCTACCAGGACAAAGTTTCCTTTTGCTGATATATTGGCTCTTTTGAATTGGGAACCTTTTTAGGAGAATAAGTGATAAAAATACTCTATAATTTTTTCTTTCTTATGGCCGGTTACTTATACATTCATGCTTCAAGTATCGTATATTCCTACTGCAACTAAAGCTGTTGCTCTTTACCTCAGGATGATTCAGTTTCAGAGGAAATTATCTGCCTGGTAATATGTCACTCCTTTTATATATTTGTGCTCTACCCGCCATATATGAAAGCTGTTAAATGAAATAGCCATATACTCATTCTCCAGTGTTGGTTATCTTATTCTTTTTCCATCTTCTTTACTTTTATTTCTGTTGTGTGATTTTTCAGTGGCAAAGAAGGGTCCCGTGGATGTAATTTCCAAATTAGAGGAACCTCTGCATGACTTCAATTTGAAGGTGACAATAGCATTCACTATCCAGTTTTTTTTGGGATCTATTTGTTCTGCCAATTTTCCGAACGATATTTTGTACTGGTTAAGCAGTCCAGGATGTAGATTCTCCAGTCTATGGTGAATGACATAAAATTGAAGAAACATAATTTTTTGTTATAAGTAGTGAAATTTTTATATGCTTATTGGCCTTACTAAATCATGAGAAAGATATAGTGGGGTTTATTTTAGATTTTATCGTAACCAGCTCGCTCTAGGTTGGTTATCTTTCACATACTCCCAAACTTTATCTAACACTTTCAAAAAACAAATACAAACCTAGGAGTGTATGTAACTGTAAAGAAACAGATGTAAAGAAATCAGAATTTATACTTGTATAACATAGGAGTTTATGTAACTGTATAACATACTTGTATAAGATAGGAAGAGATCAAGTGAGAATATTGGTTCTAGGTTGTTCTTGTTTATAATGTTTGTCTTTGAGTAGTGTCTGTTAGCTTGGATCTAGCACTTGGGCAAAACTGGAGCCATTCTCTTTGAGTTAAGCACCAACAACGTACTTACGCTGTTGCTTTGCCTTCTTTTAGAGAGTTCATGTAACTCAGATTGTCAGATATCATATATTGAATGAGACACCTGTCTCGCTCGATATTGTTCCACCAGAGAACTAATAATAGTGCTGCGAGAGTGGAAGTATATGGCCTACATTTTGACAAGTTAACGTTCTGGGTACAATTCTTCCCTTTATATGGCTATTCCATGATAAGGTAGAAGTGAGTCTTGTGTTACAGTTCAATATTTGTGGCAATGGTTGTTAGTGGTGGAAGTTTCTGTTGGTTTGAGAATGATTCGTAGGAATTTTTCACCGGAATGAGCTTGTTTTGACCAAAAACACCAAAATAAGTTCCAACTGGGGGATAATATCAATATAGGCTCCTTTAGAAACCCCTAGTAGGAGTAGTGGTTTTGGGCTTTAAACCCAATACTCCTACTAGCAGTTTTTAGTTTCCAGCCGGACAACTAAGAACCGCTAAAGATCCAATAGTTATAGTATCCGTCTTTATCACAAGAACCGATAGTTAGACTATAGTTTATTATTTGAAGCATTATCGGTTCTATGCTTAAATCCCATAAACAATATTGTTGTTTAAATATTTCATTTATCGTTTACCTAAAAAACACATCATGTACACGTTAATCTATACAAAACTGAAAGCTTCTTCGTAGATTCAAACAGAAGGGCTCGTTTTGCAGTTCATACAAAATGGATTGTAGATTCAAAATACATCATACTTAATCACATCCGACCTCTACTAGTGATCAAAGAATATGCACTGTGTACTGCAACGGCGTTGTTTGGGCTTGCCTAATAGCGGGGGAATGTGCTCCTGCCTTGCCTTCCGACTGACTTACCCCGTCTCCCAGATTTGGCGTGACCGATCTCATGCTTCAAATGTAGTAGATAATCACCCTGCAGTCCCTGATTTATATTAACTTGGGTACCCGTTTGCTTCTTCTCCGTTTTACTGCACGTAAATAAAAATAATTCCGGCAGCATTGTGACGTAAAATGAACAAATTCCCTGTTTCATAGAAGGTAGGTACTTGGAGCAGGAAGGCTAATAGTGCCCGATTCATGTCTTAATCACTTATTGTTGCGCTATTGGAATGCAACTCTGGCTATAATGATCTTTTGGATTAGGTAAGTTTTATTTCCATCAGATTGGTGATCTGTGGAGGTTTTGTTGGTGTATGAGGTCCCAGTTTGGAGGGTGTTTGGACTTTGGATGGGGAAAAACTGTTTAAATTGTAAACCAGATACGGAATAAGTTGTGGGGATGAACAGAGGGAAGGAATATGTAAGGAATATTTTCGCTCTATTCATCCTCACCACTCATTTAAAAGACCAGTATTAATTTAAAACATTTTTTTTACTATCCAAACACCCTATTCCTAATGAGATAAAAATGCAAGGAATATTTTTTTGTCTTTGTTTTACTTACAGGGGAATTTGGTTCTGAAAATGTTTTATGATCCAAACGATCGAAGTCATGAGACTCCGATGTTGGCTCTGCCCATTCCAGAACGGAAAAGGTCACTCCCTAAAACTGTCAGGCAATGAAATCGTTCATCTGAAGTACCTTCTAGAAGAAATTTGAAGGAAGGCTATGATACTCACAAACCATGGAGAAGACCTGTTCAGGAAGAAAAAAAGTCAATAGTACATCTCAAAGTTGTTATGTCCTCTACTGAATTGTTAATATGCTTCAACAAAAGTCTAAAGCCTCGTATCTAATTTAGTTATTTGTTATTTAGAGTATTGTGTTCTCTTCTATACGTCGCAGTTGGAAGTCTAACAAAAACACTATGCTTTAATCCAGGCTTATCTGAAGGAAATGGTAGCTCAAGTAAGATGTAACTATTTGCCACTACGGTTTGCCATTCGTTATTTTGGATATGAATCACAATATGCAAATTCTGCCATTAACTTCTCATTTCAATATTTTCATTGTTGTTTTGTGCATAGTTGTCAGAATCTTACGATTCCTGATTCGATTCACACGGTCCTGAATATATCTTACGATCCAAACGATGTGAATCCCTCTGTGAATCTTAAATCGAGCAAAATATGAACCGAATCCCGAGCCAAGAGCTTGAAACTAATGATTCGTAACGATTCCCACCGCTTCTTGTAGTTCATCATCGATGCGGCTGGGGCCTAATTAAATTAAGAGTAAATCTACAAAGTTATATTTTTAGTGTTTCTGTCCATTATTTCAAAATAACCGGTACATCCTTATCAAGTCCAAGACTAATAGTTTCCCTCTAACTTTGCTTATCTTCGTATCTTATTATCTTGCTCTACATACACACTTTCTCAGATCATCGCGCTTTTTATCTTTTGGATAGATGCATATGGCTCCTAATCACTCATTATGACAGAAATTTTCTGAAAGATAGTGTTTTACTTTCTCTTGAAATATGAATGTATTGTTCACACATGCTCACTGATTTAAGGGATATGTAAATAATTGAGAATATTTTAATCGAATATTCACGATTCCCGATTCGATTCAGTTTGGGATTCAGTAAAGTGGAATTTTCATTCATGATGATCCGAATCTCAATTTGACAACTACGAGTTTTTCTGTTTTGCAGCCCCGATGATGGATTGAGGTGATGTGAAGTTTGGAGTAAAAGAATCTCTTACTGACCAAGAAATAAAGGTAATGATAGAATGAATCCTCTAAAGAATAATGTTATCCCATGTTACCTCTACTACTCTTTGGTTGCTCTCCCATTGATGGAGTTAATATTTTTGACATGTTGTCGTATATTTGTCGAGGAAACATTGATGGTTGAGAACCTTCTTCCGAAAAGTTCTGAAAACAAACCAGTACATCTATCTTATGTCGGAAACTTCATATCATTGAACATATGAATTCTTTCGAGGAAATTTTTATTTTGTGAAAGTTTCAAGACATGCTTATGTAGGATCCGGAATTGTTAGGCCTCAGTTGAATGAAATATTTGACACACGGCATGGATTTGATCCTTTATATGAATGTGTAGATATGCAGTTGTACATTCCCCTGGCCAAAATTTTCAAAGAATACCAATCCCTTGAGCCTTGCCGGCGGAGTTTCTTCGTGCGATAGCTTCATAGTTTTGAAGTTTGAATTTCTGTTTGAGCTCAGGTTATTAATTTGCTTTTTCGATTGAAAGTTTGACAAAAGATTGTTGTGCTTCAACACAGGGTAGATCATCATTTTCTGACGAAAGCAGTTACAGTAGCCTGGGTAAGATGTTAATCTCTAATATTTTGCTACAGTTACTGTATTCCTGATAGTTCTTTGGGTTAGGAATCTTAATATGTTAATCCGCCATTGCTTGGGATTGTTTACATTTTCATAATGGTTGTTTTAGAGTAGGATATGTATTTCGAAGATGGAATGCCTGTAGTGGATCTTAGTGAACCAAATGGAAAGATAGAATAGATAGTTAAACTTTACTTTACTATATATATTGATTTGAGCATGGTTGTCAAATTGATATTGGATTGGTAATTGAGTTCTTTACTTTATGACATGTTTGCATTAATGTTACTAGCTAGGATTGGACTACTTATTGTACATTATTGTACAGTGATTATTAATAATTTGTTTGGTTTGTTCCGTACTAAATTTAGTATCGGTTTTATATGGTGAAAAGCATGAGTTTAATACCCTATTTTAAACCACTCTCACATGTAAGTATTAGCTGAATTGTACTATTTGTGCCAAAAAAACCTGGATTGTACTATTCACAATCCTTAGTATTAAACATTAATTGCATCAACAAATCCCCAAGTATTAACATAATTATTAATATAATACTGGACAACGCCAAACATAGTATCGGTATTAATTGGTACATACTGAAAGTACTACACAGAACCAATACGGTATTAACATAATACAGCCAATCTAGTCATATCTTATCCGGCTACTCCATTCCAGTACAATCCAGTCCAGCTAGTCCGGAAAACCAAACGCGACCTTAGTTGCGGTCTTTTCAAGTAAGTTGTAACATAAAATTGCAGCATGAGCGAAGAATATATTCATATTCAACAACAAAATCAAGTTTTCAGAAAATGGCAGCCATGAGCTTCACAGATCATATACATAGAAGTGGCAAATTTATTAGGTTGAGCAACGAAACATAAGATACCAAGAGAAAGACAAGATAATAGGACAAACTGACAAAGTTAGCTTTGTTTGTAAACGTGCTAGGCATTTTGAAACAATCATATGTATCAAAGTCGGCACAATTACATTAGTATTTGTATTCCTTACCATGGAGTTTGTGATACGTCTTGGCACCGTTTCCCGGCTTAACACAGATTATTTTCTTGAAAATTGGTTGAAGATAATATAGGAAGAAAAAGAAAGTTCATAACCAGAATAGAGATAATATGTTTCACTTTCCTTTCCTAATTGCTTCAACCCCCAATCTCAGTCACGTAGTCTGCAAAGTATCAGAACGCAAAAGCCCCCGCTTCAGAATTTGTGGGTCAATCTCCGATTCAAGTCTCATTCTCTCTTTTTTCTTTTCTTTTTTGAATTGTTGGTGGTGCTCGCCCTGTATAGTGTTATCAGAGAACCGAGACTATCGCCTTCGAAGTGTTTTAGGGGCAGAACCTTCTTAACTAGATTATATATTGTTTTAATGGACTGAAGTAAATCAAGTAATCGACATTGCATGATTTGGATTTTGACACTTGGTTGCCATCTAAGTCGGTCACTTTGATGCATAACGTTCAAATTGGATGGAGACATCAATTTCTCACTAAGATAAATGTTTTAGGGATGAAATAATGAATTTTGAGCCTTCTTAAGGGTGTAGAGTGCTTTTTTTGCCTTCTCTTTTTTTTCTGTGGCCCATTTGCTAATTTACACCAGAAGTTAGATAAATAAAAAAATGTTGTGCACACAGGGTAAATCATCATTTTCTGAGGAAAGCAGTTACAATAGCATGGGTAAGATTTTATTCTCTAATGTTTTTGCCACAGTTACTGTATGCCGCTTGATAGTGGAACTTTAATATGTTATTCATTGCTGCTGGTGATTGATTATTTTGTTTCCATTTTATTTTTTTGACTTATTTCCAAGATGGAATGTCTGCAGTGCAAGCTCTTACTGAACCAAAAAAAAAAGGTAATGTTTTCTAAAAGAACTTTTCTTTGCTGTATCTATTGGTTTGAGCATAGTTGTCGAATTGATATTGGATTGTGAATCGAGCTCTTCACTTTACTGAATTGTGAATCGGAAAGATTCACTTGTGATCTTTTCAAGTAAGTTCTGACATAAAATTATAGCACGAGCGAAGAATATATTCATATTCAACTACGAACAAAATCAAGTTTTCAGAAATTGCAGCCATGACTAATGATTAGGAGCTTACACATCTGAAATGTTGAAGTGATCAAATATATTAGGTTGAGCTAGGAAACATAAGATGCCAAGAGAAAGACAAGATAATAGGATAAAGTTATAGGGTATTTTGAAACAATCCTATGTAGCAAAGTGGACAAAAATAGGTAGTATTTGTATTCCTTACCCTGAAGTCTGCGAAATGTCTTGGCACCGTGTCCTGGCTTATCACAGATTTGACAGACCAATTTAGGCGAGGTTTGACTTCAGGGGCGGAGCCATATAGGGGCCGGGGGGCACGTGCCCCACACATTCCCAGAAACTCTAGGATATCTCTATATTTTTAGCTCTTTCTAGTTGTGCCATGATAGAATATATACATCCTCCCCTCCCCCCCCCCCCCCCCCTCTCACAAGCATTCAGTACTTTGGTCCAGCGGTTACAACTTTGGTTTATGAAACTGGTTTCCTGAGTACGTGTGTGCTAGTGCCATTTCTTTTTAGGAAAAGAACGTGTTGCCGATTAATATATACTTGTGCTCCCCATTTGGTCACAAATAGTACTTTAGTCCAGTGGTTACAACTTTTGTTTATGAAAGTAGTTACCTGAGTTCGAATCTTGGCAACGCCACTTCTTTTTTGGACAAAAAAGTGTCATCTATTCAATATACACAATTGCCTCTATAACTTTTAATATATAAACAATAAAATCATGATATTTATTACACCATCCTAATTTTTATTCATTAAAAATCTATACCCCCTCTTGACACACAAAAAAAGTCATCCCCCCCCCCCCCCAAATCCTGGCCCGCCACTGTTTGACTTGAAGTGGGTCCATTCCTGTTATAACATTTCTTTTTCCGCAAACCATTCCTTTTATGACCATCATCTATTAGTATTAGCGTTTTATTGTTGTATTATTATTGTTGGTCAGAAAGTAACGGAACTTTGTGAAACTGCAGCATCATGGAGTTCTAATGAAGGAGGATAAGTGGAAGTATTCCAAGGATCTTGACTATTATGATTATTGTAAAGCTAGAAAAATGGATGTCATTACATTCTTGGAAGATATTTTGGGACTGGACGCTGGGTGAGTAGTATTGTTTCAACTTGTAAATACTATTTTCTGACATTATTGTTGGAGTCGTTAGCTGTTGATCTTTTCAGATGTAGATGGAGGCTGCTCGTGATACAGTGGAACTACTTTTGCTGTAGACTTTCAAAGACGGAGCGTGAACTCATGGAAGGTTCATTTTGCTTCTTCTTCTTTTGATACTTTCAAAGAGGGAGTGTGTTTAAGCGAGCAATTTTTTTATTTGTTTATTTGTACGTGCAGGACATGACGAGGTAGAATCAGTGGAACGATATTCGGCCAAAATCGTGTATGATTGAAGAAGGCTCTCCTCTCCTCCCACTTCTCTGTCCGTTGTCACAGACGATGATGGGGTTGAATAGGTGGTAGGTGGAGCTTTAACCGTTGTAAACTGTGCTTTATTTCACATTAAACCTCTTCTGTGTTGTGGTGTGTGTTTAAATCTCTTTTGACTAAGAGAACTAGTGTAATGTAAAAATAGTACTGGAGTCATGGTAATTTAGGGCATGGGTCCTTCCGTATATGTTACTAGAGAACTAGTGAATTACATCATGTGTGGAAAGTACTTTACAGCGACTTTTTTATGTGCAAAGAAGCCTTGGAGGCTTTTCTAACAATGTTTTAGCTTGAGCCACCTTTTAAAATTTGCAATTAGAACTTGTGTCAGTCGAAAGAGGAACAGGAAAGACATCGAGGATGTCTAAAGCAGTTTGTATGTTACTCCTGATTCTTTCCAATTGACGTTTTGAGGGTCATTTGATCCAGAGGTCACTGGTCTTTCTTGCATCGTTCCGCTAACCAAATCACAGGTCAAAATGACCCGGTGAATATTATATAAGAGAAACGGAGGCAGTATTACATAAGAGAATCCAAGATGCATGGAGTTGTTGGGAAACGGACTAATAAGTTCTAGGGTGCTGACCATCTATCTGCTATGGCAAAACTAGTAGTACTACTACTACTGCACACAAGATGTCCATGATGTTGTGTGTGTTATTTCCTCCGTTTTGCCAAGATCTTCTTATTTGATTTCAGGTAGCTCAATTTGACCGACAAATTTAACTAACGATGTGATATGAAAATTTACCAATTCTTTTAGTAATATTATAGTGTTAAGAAAGTTGAAGGGGGGGGGGGGGGGGGGGGGGCTTGGTGCAACGTTAAACTTGTCTTCGTGTGACCATAAGGTCACTCGTTCAAGTTGTGGATTGACACTGATCGCAAATGTCCTGGTAGTAGAAGAATTCGATAGTTGAAGAGAGCCACGTCGGCAATATGTCAATACCATTCATGTATCCGAACTTTTCAAGAATAGGAAACATTCCATAATTCCATAGGAAACATTCTATCATTGGACATTTTCCTTTTTGTCACAGGGTTGTGAATTCATCCATTTCCTTGCGGGAGAAGAAGAGTCCGTCCATTTGTTTCACTCAAACTTCATTTGTGCCATAAAGTCACACTGTTTTCTAGTTAGCGCAGCATGTTTAGCATCATCCATAATTTAAATTCAATTAGAACAATAAAAGTTTCTACCTGTTGCGACATCTAAAAATTAACTGAAAATTTGCAGATTATACTTATCAAATTCCTGATCCATTATACTCAAATTTACGTGAAAGTTTCTACCTTTTGCGACACTGTTTTCTAGTTAGTGCAGCATGTCACTTGCTTAGCATCTTTGTTCCCTGAGAACAGTAGCAGCAGCAGCTATTAGTTAAACGCCCCATCCATTAGCACAAGAGCATAAACAAACAACAGATAATCAACTCATGAAGATGGACACTAGGAAAAAACCCATGAAGATAAACACTCCTCCAAAAGACCAGAAATTGCTTGATGCTAGAAAAGAAGTGATTTGGATTCGGAGAGACACAATAAAGAGAAGCCATTTTGAAGCAATTTGAGGCATAAGAAAATATGACAAAAGAAGAGAAGAAGTGGGTGAATGTAGAAGCTTAAATTAAACCATTTCAAAAACCCATTAGGGATGAGAATTGTTTCAATGATAAACCAACAGGATGTAATCATAGTCATCTTGAGAAACTCTCAACCTCCATTTCCATGACTTGTGAAATTATAAGTTACTTATAACATATATTTGCCTATAGTTTCCCATATTTTATTTATCATTTTATCTACACATTCAAAGAATAATTAACAAATTTAAACATTGACCGATGGCTTCCAGTGAATTTAGTATAAAAACTACTAGGATGGTGCATAACTTCTGACTAGGAGAAATTGCGACACCTAATCTTCCTAAGCAAAATCCAAAATTTATGCCTCTCTACATACTCTATTGTCTTCTCTCCTCACCCAATCGCCTCTATGAGGTTACTTCTTATTAGTAATAAGATAGCTAGTAGAGATTGAAGATAGAAGCTTCAAGAGAGGTGGCCAAACCAAAAGCTATGGCACAAGGTGCATGGAGCAAATAGGCGAACCAAGGAGCTTCAAGGGGAGTACTCCAGATAGACGAGATCGATGAGGCGGGAAGTTTAAGACTTGCTCAAGACGTGCTCCCAATAGTGGGAGTGCACCTTAGGGGCCACATCCATTGCATATTTATTTATGCTTGAGTTTGTTTTATATTATAACTGCGTGTGATTGGATATCACTATATAACCTCGCATGCTAAGGAACTAAAACAAAAGAGCTCACATGATTATACATGATTAAAACTAATAGGGAATCATAAGTGACGACATTTGATTCCTAGAATTGCTACTAGGTTTTGGTGGAGTCCTTATGAGGAACTATAAAATTTTAATCTATGTATCATGTTATTTTTGGAGCTAAGTAAATGCTAGTATTAATTTCTTAAGCAATGTCTCAAGATCAATCGTGTCTAAATCGAACTGTAAAGGCTAAAATGGTGACAATAAACGATATGACGAGGCATCGTACTATGTAACCAATCGTTGGACATAGGTTGTCAAACCACCTACAAGTATGATCGAACCTGTGATGATTAGTTGTCACAGCGGCACATAGACATTATCTTTAGACTAGCCAATATTGGGAGGCAGTCACGATAAATGTCATAAAGCGTGCTAAGCCAAGGTGGGAAAATGGTCTCATCAGCAAGTTCTATACCACTTTGAAATTCAAAGATTGTAGGAATGAGCCAAAGAAGAATCTTGGATCCACCTTAGCCATTTGCCTACATTAAAATCATGAGTAGTAACTCATGAATCCCTCCTTAAACTATGAGTAGAGACTCATGTCATAAAATGTGCACTCGACTATAGCCATTCATGACGAGAGGTTTAAGTTATCCGATTAGCAATTTGATGCTATCTCTGCCACGTTTCATGAAAATGACATGAAAACGTTATATGACACACTTTGAGAGTGTCAAGATGATTGAATCAGACCAAACATCGCTCCGTTCTAGGATCTAAGCAAACAAGTGTTTGCTAAGAATACTAGTTCAGCAGACCTCTGAAGTCTAAGCAATATATGATTGCCAAAGGCTGTGAATGAAGTATGATCGGCAGATTTAGTCCCTAGCCCGGTACTAAGACCGAGGAGCAGGTGAGACAAGGATAAGGGAATATAAGGACCATGTTGGTATAGGACCAATAGCCCATGACTGGCAAATGCAAAGGAGAAAAAGGATGTTTTCCTAAGACTAGAGAAAAGGCCATACCTGGCACTAACTTCTCCTCTAAGGATCCATGAGATTATCTTTAAGGGAGTAGCCACCAAAAGTTGTTTTTGGTCACCGTTAACTTTAGACTTGGTCATGTTATGTATGGTTACGCGCTCTTGAATTCTAGCATAAGTAACGCCTCATAATCTTTAGATTTCACCTCTAGAGTAGTGACTTGAGATTCTCATATGAGGCGCTAGATTGAGATACACAATATCAGGACAAATGATGTTCAGGCTAGCTACGGCATGCCTGCTTGGAATGTGCCCAAGCTACCCTTACCTGTGTGTGATTCTTGCCTTACAGAATAGGCGAAACGCAAACCATCCAGTAAATCATGACGATTATCGAGTCTTTACTTAATATTCATTCTATTTTTTGTGATCCATTAAAAGTTAAAGCTAAGACATGTTGCTTATTGTTCCATCACATTTGTAGATAAAAGTACGCGTCTCAAAATATGTGTGCTAGATGCCACATAAGTCTGAGGCACTAGAGTACTTCAGACAAGTATCTACAAAAGGTAGAACCACTGGACAGCCATAATGAGACTGCGAGTGTCTATCTTAGCAAGAGCTATGTGATGGAAAGGAGTAGTAAGGCATTTGTGCATTCCCCGCACTCCGCAGCAGGATGTTGTAGCGGATAGGAGGAGTAGGATATTGCCTGAAGATGGTTCGATGTATGATAGCATGTTCAAAGTACATGTTCCCTATATTGAGGAGACGCTTTGTTAAACGGCTGTCGACGTACTCAACCAAATACCCACCAAGCATGTAGCCACTACACCCTACGAGATGTGGACCAAAAAGGCAACCTATATGAGGTCACCTTAGGCCATATACAGCTTATGAGCAAACTAAATTTTCAAAGTCAGGAAGAGGTTCGCAGAGAAGTAAGTCTCTACGAAATAGATATTTCCCTGGATGACGCCCCATCCCTGAATGATCAACAGGAAACAAGTTCCTACGAGTCTTCAGGACAGTGGGAGCAACTAGCCTGGTGAAACAACCCACCTTATAATATGACTATGTGGGGAACCCTCTTTGCGTAGGAACGCTCTTTAGAGCGTACCCCGTCGACGATTTGACATCGAAGGGGAAGACATGATGGTCACCACGCAAGAAGATAAACCTGGGATATTGCTCCAGGATTTTTTATCACCTGACAAAAAGGAATTTAGACCCTAGATGGAAGAAATGTATCTTCATGGAGTAACGTATCTTCTCATATTATTCTGAGTACTATAGGGGTTGCATATTTGAAACGAAACAGCCGATTAGTAGCGTAATGTAGATGGATTTTCACGAGATATATGATTTCTCATAAGGAGATGTCCAAGGGAAATGTTCATAGAGATGATAATCTTCACGAGCATCGAGGAATCGCTGGAATACGCCCGTTCCTTGGACGATTATGAGGAAATAGTCAAAGCTTTTCGGCGAAGATGGCGGAAGTTAAAGCTGCTGAGGAAGGTCTTAAGCTAGCAAGGAGGTTAGGGATTACAAGGGTGGTGCTAGAAGGGGATGGTAAACTTGCTATTCAAGAAATTCAAAGGAGACTGAAGGGACAACCACCTAATGACATTACTGAAGCTGAAGAGATTATAGAGGAGATTGTGATCTTGTTAAAGAGGTTACAGGAGAGCAAAGTTCAGTTCATCAGAAGAACGGGTAATGCCCCAACACACTCGCTAGCCCAGTTGCATAAGAAGAACGCTGCGGATTCCGAATGGCTTGAAAATCCCCCTGACTGGTTGCAGATCTTAGCTGAGAAGGATGTACCAGTTTCGCCAGTTTTGATTTGAGCCTAATATATCATTGTTTCTCAAAAAAAAAAAAAAACACAATGTATGTATAACATAACAAAAATATTGGGCTATTTCAAAAAAAAAAAAAAAAACAAAAATATTGGGCCAACTAAGCAAACAGAATCGAAATGACATTTTGCGTCAGCAACCCGTTCGTGTTGTTGGGCCCAACTAGTACTTATTGGGCTTAAAAGAATCGCCGCGTTAGCATCATCATCCCCCTTTTTGCCTCTCGCACTATCCTCCTCTCGTGAAACCAGCAGCAGCAATGAGGTACGAACTTCTTCTTCTTCGTCACCTTCAAACCCTTTTCTTTACTTTTTACGATTTCACCAACCAAAAACACTGGATCTGCTCTAATCCCCATGACCGTCTTTTTTTATTGTTCAATATACGAAATTAGGTCAAGCAAAATCCATCTTTTTTAAATGTTCTGGGTTCGAATATCACACCGTCTGAGCTCTGAATCATCAATTTCTTATAAGCCTTGTTTCTTCTTCCGCACACCATAGTTTTTCTAATCTTCAGAATTCTGTTTTGGCAGCTCATCTGATTCATCAGGCATCTTGGAATCCCATTCATCAGGCAGCTCATCTGATCATTCAGGTAGTATTTTACTACTACTGGACTTTAATAATAATAACAATAATAATAATGGGTTATTCATACCTTTTTTATGGCTAGTCTCTCAAAGTTAATCTTCTTCTTATTTGTCCCCCAATCTTCTTAGGTCACAGTGAGCCAAACCCAACTAAAGGTGTGTTTACTAGTCTAATAATAATGGATCATTCTCTTCTCTATGTTGCTCTGTCCCTCAATCTTCTTGTCTATTCCCTCAGCTAGATACAACACCAGGCTCGCTGCTTTTCACGAACGACTTGCTGCCCAGGTATTATTTTCTTTGCTAATACAATATAGATGCTACAACAGGTACTGACTATCGTGGCAGTGGCTAACATATAATGCATTTCATTAATAATATGAGAATTGAAGTTGGATCACTTTTCAAATCTACCCCTTAACTATAGCTTTAATAAAGCTGTCTTTTGCAAAATCTATCTTGGGATTATTTCTGATAAGTTTGTACAAGAAAGATAGCTAAGGTGCGCAACCAGAATTTTCTTGTTCAAGATGGAAACTTCTTTAGTACTAGGGCTCTGTGCACCCCTTGGGTAGTTTTAATCTCATACTTTCTTACCTAAAATCCGCTTACATGACTAGCAGTGATCAATATCCTCTCGATTCCGTCCCTCGTCATCTTGCCAAACTCATTTGTCACCTGTTAAAAAGTATCCCCTCATCTTACATCAGTCATTGTAGTTGATTTGTTCATTGTGCATCAGCGCAATTAAGGTACTTTAATAGCTCGATCTTGTGGAAAAGTCGTTGCAGTGCACATGTACACACTCTATTGAGACATTGAAAAAAGTCTCTGAAGCCCTTTCTTTCCCGAATTGAATCTTCAAGGTCTAATTTAGGGAGACCGTACGACATTTGAAGGGTGAAATATAAATTGGCCTATCACTGGTCTAGAAACACATTACTCAAGAGAAATCTTCTGATTTGCCTGCTGTTTTCCAAAGTTTGCCATGATCAGAATATAAGAATTAAGACATGACTGGTATGACCTTGATCAGATCACACCGTCTTTGCTTTCATCTAAGTCAATGCAGCTAGTCACGGTGACAGAACTTGCATCCCTATCATCGGCTGCATTTTTCTCTGATAACAAAAAATAAAATAAAATTATCTTTCCCAATTACTTCCTCCTCATGGGCTGGTCCATAAACTCCTATTGGACTCTTTATATCATTGCGCCTCTGTCTTATCACTTGTGATATTAAGTTCTTCCACTTTGTTTGAGCTGACTTTGACGTTTGAAAATGATGAAATCCTCTGCCGGCTCTGCCGTGTTTCAAGGGAATAGTATTATTTCTTCCAACTAAACTTCACTGAAAAGACTGAGCAGGTTTTGAGTGAAGTAGTACTATTGTGCATTTTTCCAAAAAAAAATAATGTTTGCGTAGGGTTAAAAGTTGAAAGGAATCAATCAAGCTGTGGTTGAAACCAGGTACAGGGGCTGTTTGGATATACAGATTTTTGATATTACTAAGACTTGATTTTGGAATATGTGGTAGTGATGAGGTGAGAGAAGGAATATTCTTTCCTTCTCTTCAGCACAAGTTCACCGATTTCAAAACCAGATTATTGTCTTATTGCTGGATAAAAGATATGAACTCCAAAAAAGGCCATATATTACTTTTGTCCCCAGGAGGACACAACTCTCTCTTGGCCAATCCAAAAAGTTAGAAACATGCTTTTGGCGTCTTTATAGTGATTGTCCATTCTCTGTTGTGTGTTTGATCTTGTAGATGATACTATTTCACATATGCAAGACTTGTATATCATCTATGTGTGCTTAGCCCAAGAAAAATGTTTTAACAATGCCTCTTTTGTAATGGTTTGCCCAGGAAAGAACTGCTCATGAGAAAACCCGTGCCTCTGGTAAGCCGTTAGCCTTTAATCCTCCTACTCGAAGCACTCTCTCCCCAAGTTGCATGTTAGTTGTTGGAGAAACACACTGCTCATCTTCACATCTGATTCATCAGGCAGCTGCTCATCTGATTCAGCAACCTCAAGTCGTAAACGAAAAGCAAAAAGAGGTATTTTACTACTGGACTTTAATAATAATGGGTTCATACTTTTTTATGGCTGTCTCTCAATGTTAATCTTCTTATTTGTTCCACAATCTTAGGTCAAAGTGAAGCAAAACCAACTGGAGGTAATGTTTACCAGTCTAATAATGGATCATTCTGTTCTCTAAGTTGCTCTATCCCTCAACTTCCTTTAATTTTCTTGTTTATGACTATTCCCTCAGCTAGATACAACACTAGGCTCGCTGCTCGTAACGAACAGGTATTATTTTATTCACTAATACAGAGTAGTAATATTTTTCTCCGAATTTTGCAGTTTGTAATAATATGCATGGCGTATTCTCATATATGTTACAATAGTTTTATCACTTTGAAAGAGATAGGAGTCTAATGTCTTCTCAAATCAACCTGGTACTCAGAAAGATGAACACAGAAATTTTATTTGTTCCCCTGCTATGTAACATTTTAACAATTCCCATTCCTGTGATCCCCATTCCTGCCATGTTCTAGACTATGGTGATCACTTCGTAGTGGTCAGGCCTCGAAAACCAATGTGTGGATAAAAAAAGGATCTCTTTGTGCTTCCATGGAAGCCACAACTTCCTCGCATGGTTTCACACCAACATCACTAAGACTAGCCTTCCTATATTGTTGATCTCTCTTCCAAATAAGAACACTGTTATAGGATGTGAGAACAGTTACTGAATATGGTGGCAGTGGCTAACATTAATGCATTTGATGAATAATATGAGAATTTAAGTTGTAATACTTTTCAAATCTACCCTCAACTATAGCTTTAATGAAGCTGTCTTTTGCAAATGTAACGTGGAATTATTTTCTGATAAGTTTGTACAAGAAAGATAGCTAAGATGCGCAACCAGAATTTGTTCTTGTTCAATATGGAAACTTCTTTAGTTGGACTCTTTGCACTCCTTGGGTGGTTTTACTTTCATACTTCGTCAGTAGAAGATGAAATTCTTACCTAAAATCCGCTTATATGACTAGCAGTGATCAACATTCTCTCGATTCCTTCCCTCATCATCTTGCCAAACTCATTTTTCACCTGTTAAAAAGTATTCCCTCATCTTACATCAATCATTGTAGTTGATTTGTTCATTGTGCATCAGTGCAATTAAGGTACCTTTGAAAATGAAGTGAATACTTTAATAGCTCTCGTGGAAAAATCGTTCTATTGAGACATTGAAAGAAGTCTCTGAAGCCTAGTCTCTGAAGCCTTTCTTTCCCGAATTGAAGCTTGAAGGTCTAATTTAGGGAGATCGTACGACATTTGAAGGGTGAAATATAAATTGGCTTATCACTGGTCTAGAAACACATTACTCAAGTTAACCCTTCTGATTTGCATGCTGGTTTCCAAAGTTTGGTCATGATCAGAACATAAGACATGACTGGTATGACCTTGATCAAATCACGTCGGTCTTTGATTTCATCTAAGTCAATGCAGTTAGTCACAGTGACAGCACTTGCATCCCTATCATCGGCCTTACGATGCTTTACAGTACTTTATTAAACAACTTGGCATGTTATGACGTCTGCATTTTTCTCTGATAACAAAAAAAAGTTATCTTTCAAATATTACTTCCTCCTCATGGGCTGGTCCATAAACTCCTATTGGACTCTTTATATCATTGCGCCTCGGTCTCATCACTTGTGATATTGAGTTCTTCCACTTTGTTTGAGCTGATTTTGACGTTTGAAAATGATGAAATCCTCTGCCGGCTCTGCCGTGTTTCAAGGGAATAGTATTATTTCTTCCAACTAAACTTCACTGAAAAGACTTAGCAGGTTTTGAGTGAAGAAGTATTATTGTGCATTTTTCCATAAAAAAATGTTTGCGTAGGGTTAAAAGCTGCTAGGAATAAATCAAGCTGTGGTTGAAACCAGGTATAGCTGCTGTTTTAATATACATATTTTTTATATAACTACCAATATGATTTTGGAATACGTAGTATTGATGAGGTGAGAAAAGGAATATTCTTTCTCGTCAGCCCAAGTTCACCGGTTTCAAAACCAGATTATTGTCTTATGATGGATAAAAAATCTGAACTCCAAAAGAGGCCATATATTACTTTTGTCACCAGGAGTACACAACTTTCTTTTGGCCAATCCAAAAGTTACAAACATGCGCTTGGCGTCTTTATGGTGATTGTTCATTCTCTGTTGTGTGTTTGAAATTGTACTATGATACTATTTCACCTGTGATGCAAGAGTTGTATATCATCTATGTGCACTTAGAATAAGAAAAATGTTTTAACATGCCTATTTTGTAATGGTTTTCCCAGGAAAGAATTGCTTATGAGCAAACACGTGCCTCTGGTAAGCTGTTAGCCTTTGAAATCCTCCTACTCGAGCCACTCTCTCCCCAAGTTGCATATTACGCTGTTGGCGAAACACACTGCTCATTTTTCATGATTTTTTCTGTAATGCCTTCTTTCTGTTTGTGGTGTTGCAGTTGTATTCTGGGATTTACCAGATGGAACAACTAAGCGTTACAGAGAAAAGGTGAAGGCATTTAGACTGGTGAGTATAGAATGGACACTTTGTGCGCTACGCGAGTTAAGCTTGCACATTTGATTTGTGTTTATGTATATGCTGAAGAGCTATATAGGATCGCCCTAGCTACATGCCTTTTAGCTATAATGTGTACGAACTTCAATACTCATTTTCTCAGTCGGTGTGAAAACGCTCAATTTCTTTCTAGAAATGAGTTGTGCACTAAAATCTTCTTCTGTAATAAACATCCCAGGAGTATGACGTTGAAATGAAGAAGCGCGCGTATAAGAACCCGTTCGGTAAACGGAAGCTCACGTATGATGAGCATGGTGAAGCGATCAAGTTGTCTGGCATCAAGTTGCTGGAAGATGCTTTGGGCAAGAGGTGAAATATGTTTTCTAGGTTTCAGCTTCTCAGTTATCTATATATACTTGTGGAAGTAGGGATGCTAATCTTTTTTTTTTTTTTTTTGAAATAAATTGGTCTCTCAGTTGTGGTGGCTGGCCCTACGATGTATATGCTGATAGTAGTTATACCTTTTCATGTTATCTTTCCAAGGAGGAGGTGAAACTTGTGAGAGGTATGTTATTATTCTTTTTATGGTAGGGTTGGGCAATTTCTTCTATTCATTTCGTGCACTTGGCTCATTTACACCACCACTGCCACCATGACTGATTTTCTTTCTTTTTTATTTCTCAGGACACAAGGACGTCGAGAGTGTTGAGCTGCCGACTACCTGTTTCATATGGTGAATCATCTTTTTTTTATCACAAGTTGTGTGGTTTGTTGGACTGGAAACTCTCTCTGTTTATTGTTCTCCACACACGATGTGATATGCTTCTATTGTGTGATATAGTAGTAGTAGTTGTTTGTTTTGGAGGGGGTTGGTCATGTGTAGAAAACTCAGCAACTCTCGGGATGTGATTAATGAATGTATTAATTATGTACTTATTTAGCCTCTTTATCTGATTTGACTGTGCGTGCCCTCTCCCGTTTGCATCATGTGGGTTCTGGCTGGCTTGAGTTTTTTCAGATGCTCAAGTATGATGGCAAAAGTATTAATGTGTTTTTGAGTGTTGACAGCTAACAGATAGAATGTTTCCTATGGAATTATCGAACTTTTCCTGTTCTTGAAAAGTTTTTTTTTTTTTTTTTTTTTTTTGAGAAACTTCTTGAAAAGTTTGGATACATCTTTATGAATGGTATTGGCATATTACCGATATCTCTACAACTATCAAATTCTTCTACTACCATGCCATTTGCGATCAGTGTCAATCCACAACCTGAACCGGTGACCAGACAACTTCACCATTGCACCAAGGCACCCCTTCATCTTTCTTAACACTATAATATTTTTAAAAGAATTAGTAAATTTTCATATCACATTGTTAGCTAAATTTGTCGGTCTAATTGAACTACCTGCCATCTAAGAAAACACATACAACATCATGGACATCTTGTGTGCCATCGCACCCAAGAACTTACTAGTCCGTTTCCCCAACAACTCCACCATGCATCTTGGATTCTCTTATGTAATACTGCCTCAGTTTCTCTTTGAATCTTCCCATTGAACTATATTCAACAGGTCACTTTGACCTGTGATTTGGTTAGCGAAACGATGCAAGAAAGACCAGTGACCCCTGGATCAAATGACCCTCAAAAAGTCAATCGGGAAGAATCAGGAGAAACATACAAACTGCTTTAGACATCCTCGATATATTTCCTGTTCCTCTTTCGACTGACGCAAGATCTGATTGCAAATTTTAAAAGGGTTGCTCAAGCTAAAACATTGTTAGAAAAGCCTCCTCCATGGCTTCTTTGCACATAAAAAAGTTGCCGTAAAGTACTTTCCACACATGATGTAATTCACTAGTTCTCTAGTAACATATACGGAAGGACCCATACCCTAAATTACCATGACTCCAGTACTATTTTTACATTACACTTTCTTAGTCAAAAGAGATTTAAACACACCACAACACAGCAGAGGCCCCAATGTGAAATAAAACACAGTTTACAACGGTTTAAGCTCCACCTCCACCTAGTCAACCCCATCATCGTCTGTGACAACGGACAGAGAAGTGGGAGGAGAGCCTTCTTCAATCGTACACGATTTTGGCCGAATATCGTTCCACTGATTCTACCTCGTCGTGTCCTGCACGTACAAATAAACAAATAAAAAAATTGCTCGCTTAAACACACTCCGTCTTTCAAAGTATCAGAAGAAGAAGAAGAAGAAGAAGCAAAAATGAACCTTCCATCAGTTCACGCTCCGTCTTTGAAAGTCTACAGCAAAAGTAGTTTGACTGTATCACGAGGGGAGAATACAGCCTCCATCCACATCTAAAAATATCAACAGCTAATGTAAGAAACGCCGCTGACTACAACAATAATGTAAGAAAAGAGTGTTTACAAGACGAAACAATACTCACCCAGCGCCCAGTCCCAAAACATCTTCCAAGAATGCAGTCACATCCATTTTTCTAGCTTTACAATAAGCATAATAGTCAACATCCTTGGAATACTTCCACTTATCCTTCTTCATTAGAACTCCATAATGCTGCAGTTTCACAAAGTTTCATCACTTTCTAACCAATAATAATACAACAAATACTAATAGATGACGGTCATAACAGGAATAGAGTGTTTGGATAATAAAAAACATGTTATAAATTAATACCGGTTTTTTAAATGAGTGGTGACTGGTGAGGATGAAAAGAGAGAAAATATTCCTTACGTATTCCTTCTCTCTCTTCATCCCCACAACTTATTCCGTATCTGGTTTACAATTTAACCAGTTTTTCCCTATCCAAAGTCCAAAGACCCTCCAAACCGGGACCTCATACACCAACAAAACCTCCACAGATCACCAATATGACGGAAAGAAAACTTACCTAATCCAAAAGATCATTCTAGCCAGAGTTGCATTCCAAGAGCGCAACAATAAGTGATGAAGACATGAATTGGGCACTATTAGCCTTCCGGCTCAAAGGACGTACCTTCTAAAAAACAGGGAATTTGTTCATTTTACGTCACAACGCTGCCGGAATTATTTTTATTTACGTGCAGTATAATGGAGAAGAAGCAAAGGGGTACCCAAGTTAATATAAATCGGGGACTGGAGGGTGATTATCTACTACCTTTGAAGCATGAGATCGGTCCCGCTATTAGGCAAGCCCAAACAACACCGTTGCAGTACACAGTGCATATTCTTCGATCACTAGTAGAGGTCGGATGTGATTAAGAAATGATTTATTTTAAATCTATAATCCATTTTGTATGAACTGCCAAACGACCCCTTTTGTATGAATCTACGAAGAAGCTTTCAGGTTTGTATGGATTAACGTGTACATAGTGTGTTTTTTAGGTAAAGGATAAATATAATATTTAAACAACAATATAGTTTATGGGATTTAAGCATAGAACCAATAACGCAATTAATCGGCTTCAAATAATAACCTATAGTCTAACTATCGGTTCTTGTGATAAAAACGGATACTATAAGTCTATAACATCGGTTCTTTAGCGGTTATTAGTTGTCCGGCTGGAAACTAAAAACTGCTAGTAGGAGTATCAGGTTGAAAGCCCAAAACCTCTACTGCTACTAAGGGTTTCAAAAGAAGCCTATATTGATACTATGCCCCAGTTGGGACTTATTTTGGTGTTTTTGGTCAAAACAAGCTCATTCCAGTGAAAAGTTCCTACGAATCATTCTCAAACCAACAGAAACTTCCACCACAAACAACCATCACCACAAATATTGAACTGTAACACAAGACTCACTTCTACCTTATCATGAAATAGCCATATAAAGGGAAGAATTGTACCCAGAACGTTAACTTGTCAAAATGTAGGCCATATACTTACACTCTCGCAGCACTATTATTAGTTCTCGGGTGGAACAATATCGAGGTAGACAGGTATGTCATTCAATATATGATGTCTGACAATCTGAGTTACATGAACTCTCTAAAAAGAAGGTAAAGCAAGAGCGTAAGTACGTTGTTGGAGCTTACTCACAGAGAATGGCTCTAGTTTTGCCCAAGTGCTAGACCCGAGCTAACCGACACTACTCATAGACAAACATTGTAAACAAGAACAACCTAGAACCAATATTCTCACTTGATCTCTTCCTATGTTATACAAGTATGTTGTACAGTTACATAAACTCCTATGTTATACAAGTATAAATTCTGATTTCTTTACATCTGTTTCTTTACAGTTACATACACTCCTAGGTTTGTATCTGTTTTTTGAAAGTGTTAGATAAAGTTTGGGAGTATGTGAAAGATAACCAACCTAGAGCGAGCTGGTTACGATAAAATCTAAAATAAACCCCACTATATCTTTCTCATGATTTAGTAAGGCCAATAAGCATATAAGAATTTCACTACTTATAACAAAAAATTATGTTTCTTCAATTTTATGTCGTTCACCATAGATTGGAGAATCTACATCCTGGACTGCTTAACCAGTACAAATATCGTTCGGAAAATTTGCAGAACAAATAGATCCCAAAAAAAAACTGGAAAGTGAATGCTATTGTCACCTTCAAATTGAAGTCATGCAGAGGTTCCTCTAATTTGGAAATTACATCCACGGGACCCTTCTTTGCCACTGAAAAATCACACAACAGAAATAAAAGTAAAGAAGATGGAAAAAGAATAAGATAACCAACACTGGAGAATGAGCATATGGCTATTTCATTTAACGGCTTTCATATATGGCGGGTGTTGAAATATGTAAACTCATTTTCACTTTTTGGGCTATTTTGTAATTTACAGAAACCTACTAGATAGGTTAGTAATTATATTAGACTTAGTACTTAAGTTTTTAGAATAGTCAAAGTTTGTAGGCTATCTTTTGTAAGCTGCTTTTCTTACTCTGTTCGAGATGTAGAGAGCATCAGAGTAGCGGCAGCAGCAGCAGCAGCAGCATCAACGAAGGCAGATAGATGAAGTCGGCTCAAGTACTTCGCATAGAAGAAAGGTGCTCCAGGGGCGGCAAAGCTTCAACTTTTAAGTGTGCTCAAGTGATTCTTATGTATTCAGAAAATTGAGAAAGAGAAGAACCTCAGAGAATATAGAGCCGAAGCTCTCCAGATTTGAAGCACTGTTTTTAGTGAAAGTTGGGTAGAAGAAGAAGAAGAGCAGAAGCTCTTATTGTTGCTGAATATTGTATCCAAGCTCGTTTATGAATCAAAGATAAGTTTCCCCAATTCTCTCTTGTTCTTGCAGTCTGAATTTTACTCTTAAACTGTGAGTCTTAGTTCTTGGTTGCTGCGAGTATTATGCATCTGTTTGTTGCTGCTACTTGCTCCTAGTTGCTGGCGCTGTTTTTGCGAATTAAATTTCTGTGCATATTAGAAGTCTCTGTTCTGAGAATTTGGATTCATGAGCTGCTGTTGTGGTGTTCCTTTGTGGTGAGATTAAAGCTGAAATTCTGAATTGGGGCATCTTGTTTCCAAGCACAAATATATAAAAGGAGTGACATATTACCAGGCAGATAATTTCCTCTGAAACTGAATCATCCTGAGGTAAAGAGCAACAGCTTTAGTTGCAGTAGGAATATACGATACTTGAAGCATGAATGTATAAGTAACTGGCCATAAGAAAGAAAAAATTATAGAGTATTTTTATCACTTATCTCTACTATTTAAAAGTTTGTAGTGTTCCTAACCCTTCAAGTGTTCCTAACCTTTTTAAAATGCCTAAAATACCCCTAATTAATGGATTCCTAATTACTAATATAGCCCTCCCAGTTAACAAATTGAACAGACACGTCCCTTGGTTAGATCATGATATAATAGATTGACGGGCCGTACTGGGAGAGATACATCGCGAGTTTCCTGAAGCGTTGCAACAAGAGAATGACCTCAACAAAGAACGTCGCTCAAACAGAGGTTCGCGGTACTCAGTTTTGCCTCCGATGAATGGTCCTGCAAAGCACCGGGATGCATCGCTTTGGCTTTTCGGTTGACTCGTTCTATTCCGTTCCAGGTATAGAGTCGGAAGTCCTCTGATGCATCTAGGTAAGCAGTTCAAAAGTTGTAATAGCAGTATAAGAAATAGCAGTCGCCTCACAGTCCCGTTCTCCATCTTGTTTGATTCGCCAGCGACCCTTCTGCAAAGACTATATTGAGCCACAGACTAGGATTTCCTTCTGTTGATGTCCCGAAAGGTCTTCTTCAAATCATTCGGTATGTCTTCTATTTGATTTTGTTTATGTTGAAATCGAAATAGAAAACTGGTGTTTGAATCGATCGTCTGGTCTGAATTCTCAAACTTCATCCTCCTGCATTAGTTGGTTAGCCCTTTTTCTATCTAATACTTGCCTGCCTCCCTGTTATTTTATTCATCTCAATTCACGGCTTTGTACTGTACTAATAACGTTTCAGTTTTCTTGTTATTTTTATCTTATGTTGTCTCTGGGAGTTGAGTTATTTGGTTTTGACTTTTGATGAAACTTTCTTAGAATTAATTCAACAAGGTGGTGGCAATCTGGGACGTATTTCTCATAATACCAGTAGCTAATTAACCTACTTCTGGTGCCATAGCCTTGCGAACATCCTACTGGCCTGAGAATATGTTGGACGTCGTACCCATGGATGTATATTTTCATTGATAAACGGCACCAGAGGAATTTTAATGATTAACTTATGATTTGTCCCTAATAATGTTAAGTGGAAAAGTATGAAAAGTGTACACTGATGGACACCCCGAACCATTAGATTTTTCCGTAATAGGTGAACAAATGACTTCTTAGAACAAACTTCCTTTCAAGCATAGGTTGCCAGATATGAGGGTATCAGTTTGAGAAAATGCAGGAAGGTAAAGTGAGTTGGATGTTAATTGTTTTTCACAAAGTTTATTTTGGGGCTTTATACATTGTTGTTGGCGATCTTGAAAATAACAACAAACTGGAGACTTCAATAATTGACAAAGGTGTTTATCTATCTGCCTCCCCTCTATCTATACTAGGTTTTCTTTACACATGTTATTTACTTGATTGAAATATCAGCACCCAATTATAGGCGATGATCTTGACACTGAGATGGGGTGAAGCCTTAGTAGAAGAACGATATAACAAGGGATACGAATGGAACATATTAATAAACTCATTATCGAATGTAAAGAGACATGATCTTCCAGCTTATGTAAAACACACCAATTTAGCCGCGCATTCATAAGGTTAGAGATCATAATTACCCAATTCACTGTTTATTTTCTTAAACAAGTTGTTGCACCCTCCTTGCAACCTGGGGTCACTAAATTGTTGGAAGCTCTTAAAATGTCTTTTTGTCAGTACGTCTTATTTACTAAAAATATCATGTTATTGTTAGAATATAATCAGATATTAAGTACTCAAATCAGTGCAGTATACAGTCGGACCCAGAGACAGAAGATTTCCAAAAGAAAGTTGTTCCTTATCAACAATATGTCAATTGGCCAGAAACTGTAGTGGTACACAACAAAAGTATGGACTCCAAACGGCTGGAGTATGTTAACTTGGCTGGCAATGCAATTTTCAACATAAAGCTCCATTCCCTATAATACAATATGAGGTAATCTAATATGGACATTATCACAACAAACATGACATTTAACAAATAAAAAAAGAGGTTATAACTCCTAAAAGGACGATGAGTGTGGCTTCGTGAATCATCTCCAGCCAGTATCACTGCCAAATTGAATCGAACTCAGTTGTTCTTTCACCTGACCGCATCACTATATCAATCAGTCCTTCAAATACTTTCTGGTCTCTCATAACAAGAAATTTTCTATATTTATTTAGGAAATTATTTGATTAAGTCGCAACTCGCAAGGGACCATTTTAAAGGGTAAAGTGTTTCAAGAGAGTTACGTATAGTGTATTATTGGCTACTTGGGGGATGGTTGTTCTGCATAATTTCCTTGTGCTTGGACGAAGAGTGAAAAACTGAAAATTGAGAAAGTTAAATTTACATGGTGTACAATCCTTAGACATTAGATATGAATTGTATGACTTGCCACAACTTTTCCCTCTTTGTGGTTCCTGAAATCACTGCTAAAGTGGGAGAAAAATTGTCCGTTTTATTCCTTAGCAAGTAGTAAAAAAAAATGAAAATCAACGAAAATCTGTTAAAGAATGGGGTATTTGGTTGAATCAACGAGTACAATCTAGGACACAAACATTTAGATCTTCTGAGGTAGACGTATTGTTCAGTTTAGTCCAATTAGCATTTTGCAAACTCTCTTTTACCTCATTTTCATCTCAAAATTTTGAAAAATCAAATATGGAATCTCACTTTCCGTAAAATTGAAATTAGTTTGGGCAACTGTGGGGCTTTTCTCCTTATTCACCATGGAATTCAAAAAAAACCCCACGTGCAAAGCACGTGCATCCAACTAGTTCTCCTAAAAAGGTTCCCAATTCAAAAGAGCCAATATATCAGCAAAAGGAAACTTTGTCCTGGTAGGAGCACCACTTCTTTATAGTTTCATGTATTTTAACAGCTTTAAGAACGATTTCTTGCTACAGTTAAAATAAAATAGAAGTTAAAGACATACAACAGTAGTCAGGTCAATCAGGATATGCTAGTGGATGAAGTCTACGAACGATTGATCCAAGCACCTCTCTGGGTATGAGATAACTGCAACAACCCAGCCCAAGCAACTTGTGTAGTTCATCAGGATACCAAATTTCATATCCATATCCATATACAGAAAGCCATGATGAAGATGATAAATCAATCGCAGAACCTGACTTAAATATTTTTATTGCATTTAAATTACAGTGATAGTGAACCCGTATAAACGTAAGAACGGGTGCCCGACTTATTATATTAAAACCAATTCTTTTGTTGGATGACGTATTACTTGTGTCCATGAAAGAAATGTTGGTTGTTTCATCCGCGGTAGTTTTCACTACAGGTTTTGGATTGGAGTTACATTTCATTGCTGATAGATCGTACAATTTCCCTTTTGCCAATGTAGAATTTATCGATGTAAGTATCTCTAGAGTGTGAGTGTAGTACTGAGGATATATTATTCCATAAATTCCTTACGATCTCGTCAATCACAAAAGCTCACGGAGTGATTTCTTTGACGTGGCTTATGTTGTAGTTTTTGGAAGCATTCTCTGCTCTTCTTGTTCAATAAAGAAAGAGGAAAAAAGATTAGTGTTTGTATAGCCAAGTGCAAGAGATAATTTCTCATTTGAGAGGAAAGATAATAATGTACTACTTGTAGCAGTTTGTATTAGACTTTAACAACTCACAGAAATTACTGTATTAGTTTATGTAATGTAGATATGAATTAAATATAATTTCTACCTTTGTTGTGGTTTCGGATAGAAGACACTAATGATATTCACAGCAATGAGTGCATACTGCCGCCGCGGCTGTCGGGAATGGGCATGTGAGATATCAGAGTTAGTCCATTGATTACATTAACCATGCTCATGCCATTTCATAGATAGATAGATAGATAGATAGATAGATACCTCTTCTTCTAGTTTTTTTAGTTCCCTGCCCATGGCCGCGAGAGAGCAATCCCTTACTTTCAATCTGGGAAAAGGTAATAATAATAATGTGGTGTTTTCAGATACAAGATCTTCATTCAGAACTGAAAACGAATAATGTGGTGTTCTTTAGAGGAGGCTTGAATCCGAAATTGGAGTGAACCCTAGCCCTAGATAACATAAGAGAACGGTACCAGCAACAATCTGGGGATGAAATGGGACGGGAAACATACCTCATCGTTGCCGGTGATCAACGATCAGCTCCGATCTATCGGAAAAAGATGGCCGGTAAGTAGTAGAGTTGCTTTGAGACGAGAAACGATTCGGAGCACCAACGACGAGGACGACGATAATACTACGCACACAGGCGAAGAAGAAGCGACTTTACCCACGGGGTACCCGACCCGACCCGACCCGACCAGAATGGGATTTTTTTCGGCAAAGGAAGAGAATACCATAAAAGTGAAAATATCACTCACTCGGGCTCGTCCCCACCAATTTGATTTTTACCAATATTCACTGGGTCACTTTGACTCGGTGATTTGGATAGCAAAATAATGTAATTTTTTGATAACTTTTTCATGCTATTGTAGAATATAAGTTGCTCTATATCACGGTGAAAAAAATATCGAAAAATCGCATTATTTTGCTATCGTAATCACCCGGTCAAAGTGACCCATATACGAGTTAAATATTCAGGATGGTGGGCAAGAGCTGGGACTGAGGGGTATACTACAAGGAGTCTCTAAGGCATACCCGAGCTAAATGGACCACCTAGCAAAACGATTAAACCAAATGAAACCGAGGACAATGAGACAACCTACTAGAGTTCATTATGATAGATACAAAACAGAGATCAAAGACACAACCTACTAGAGTTCTAAGTTAAAAATAAAAATGGAACCAGGGGTGAAGAAGTCCCCGCCACCAGCTGGGTTGCACCACCGGAAGGTTGGTAGAAAGTAAACACGGATGTAGCCCACCCAGACACTCTCAGATTCGCAGGCTCGGGTTGCATTCTTCGAGCCTCTCTAGGGACGTTCGTCGCTGGCAGAGTTGAGAGAATCGAAACCCAGCCATCTGTTATGCTGTTAGAAATGATCGGTATTCGCAAGGGAATGGAAATGGCTAAAGCAGCGCGCTGCCAGAAATTAACTGTGGAGTCCGATTCTTTTCCGAGTATCGAATTGCTTCGACATGGCGGATGGGATACGGCTCAAGTGTCAGTGTTAGTGAAGATTGGGCGAAAACAGCTTGCGGGTGCATGGATCTCTGCAAAGCTTTTAAGGAAGTGGTGTTTAATTATGTGTTGCGCCATTGCAATCAGCTTGCTGATTTGTTCGCACGTCTTGCACTGTCGATTCCGCAGTATAGTTTATATAACCTTCCTTCCGGACTGGGCTGTCGGTGTACTGACGATCGACTCTAGTAGCCTTTTTGGCTCTTCTTAATGAATTTGTTCCCTCAAAATAAGTTAAAAGATACAACCAAAAGAGCAAAGAAATGCGGCTCCTCTATGGAGCTGCTTCCCGCCACCCACCCCCCTCCCCCACCACCACCACCACCACTAACACAACGTGTCGCCCCCTCCACCTACGCCGCCACTACCTAATAAGCCACTTTCGCTCCAACCGGCTCCAATCGATGCCTCTCCAGCCTTTGTCGGATAGCATCGGACTCGCGAAACACCGGCTCCGCGCCGATATCGAAGTCGGGAGCGCCCCTCTTCGACGTCCCAGTGGGAATCCATGTATGCGCTTTCAACTACCCCAACCTCCTCGCTCGTTGCCGCCTCAGCCACCATGTCTAGATCGAAGATCCGACGACCCGCCTCCATGGATGTTGCCGTACCCGCCTGCCTCTGCCGCCCCCGTCGCTTCCTAACTCACCCCCCCCCCCCTCCATCGGCCCCTACCCTTGGTTTTGGCTACACCATTTGGGGATTTTCTTGCTGAACTCACCCCTTCCTTTCCCCATTATCAGATTTGTCCTCACGTAGCCGTCCCCCCACCCCATCCCCCTTCCCCTTTCCTAGGTTGGTCCCTAGACTTGGAACACCCCCCCAGAGCAGTCCCCTCACCGCTCAGTGACAATACTAAGAGCCGCATCTATTTCGGGACCCGGGTGATGTTTCTGGCCCCTCTTGGCTCACGTCAAACCAACCCCTGTGCTGGTATGTGGATGCTGGTAGAAATGTTTTCCTGCTGTGATGGCTTGGTAGTCCGTCACAGAAAAAGAAGGTGGCTAGGTGTGTGAATGTACTTTGGGCTTGGGGGGCTTTTCCACCTCCTCTATATTAGTATAAATAGAGGTTATAGTTATTGTTTTAGATAGTCGAGTTGAGTAGAGTAGAGAATCGGTGAGAGACATCTTTGAGCGAATGTGTGAGGTTAGACTTTCAAAGATGTTGTATATGCGAATGAAAGTATTGCGTCGACGTGGTCCCCAGATTGTTTTGTCTCTCCCCTAGGATGTATTCTCTCATTGATATAATGAAACTCTCCTCCTCCTGTAGATGTAGGCGGATTTGCCGAACCACAATAAATTTTGTGTTGTCGTTTTTCTTCTCCTATATGGCATGTGTTGAGTGTGTGATCGCGTGTTGATTTTTACTTCCGTTGCGACGGGAATTTGGGTCGACGAATAATTCCCAACAATTGTATGCCATCATTGGATTGTTCAAACTTCAAAGACTCTGTAATGTATCACTATGGAGACACTGCAACATCATAATGAAATTAAAACCACCTCAACCACCATCATAAAGACAATCAGCCACCCCCCGCATGGCTATACCTTCCATCAAACATGTCGTCTCTAAAGTCTCAACCCAAACATGCTTTGTATCTTAATACATCATTGATGTACTGAGCACCCTCATTGTCATTGTTGGAGTCTCTCAGGTTATAGATGTAGTAGTTAGTGCAGGTTCATTTGAACTTTAAATTTTGAACACAAGTGGAAACACTTTGCAGAGTGACAAAGTGAGAAGAAGACACTAGCCATATTGCAGAATGGCTAGAGTCAGTGGCAACCACTAGTGCCCGACGGAGCAAACGGCAGCAGATTCTCCATTTGTTCTATCAGTTACAATAATTTTATGCCATGGGTGGATTCAAAGATGTTCTTTGGAGGTAGGTTTATGATACTTCAAATTTTATTTGTTATGTTCTTCACTGCGATCTCATAAAAGTACAATCGTGCATCAATTTTATTCAGATCTGAGTACTTTCATCTCCTGCAAAAAAATTTACTCCCTCCCAATGTTGAAGTACTAATTTGGGCTAAACACACATACCATCTTTAGAATAATTAGACCAAATTGTGAATACTAGCAATTGAGACATCTAGTTGTTGGTCATCTTTCAATTTTTCAAGAGTCCCATGATTATGGTCCATGGTGATGCACATCAAGTAATATAGATCATCTCTCTTCTTCGATTTAGTAATTTTGCCAATTCCTCTATTTATGATTTTATATATTTTTATTTCCATGGAAACAGACGCTCGGTATCCACTAAATAAACATGATGCTTACAGTACAAGGTACAGAAGAATGAACGAGTCTGCTCGAGTGAGGACCTTGTTGCAGCAAAATGGCATCGGGGTACATGCATGAATGGATGGTTGATTTTTTTATGTGGCTTATTCATTTTTTTTTCTTTCTTCTTATTGTGAGGTTTCTTATTTCAGCACTGTACGCTAAGCTGATAATCATGGATTCTTAGCTCAGCTCTATTTTGAACTCTAATGAACCAGTCGGACAAAATGTGTTGCTGTCAAATTCGGTGAACAACTAGCGTAATGTTAGAACGTGAAAGCAACGCCGTACATTCGTTATCAAGTTTGCCATTTTTCATTTTTAGATCTGTTTCATCCTTATTTGACAGTGGATTTTGATTAACTTTTTTTTTGATTAAATTTTCATCTAATATAAATAGCTTAGAGTACAAACAGAAAAGTTTATATATATTTTTTTAAACAAAACTTGTATAGTTGGACTTAAAGGGGTCACCAGAGTTGGTAGTTGCCTCCCCGAGCAAAATTATTTCTCCTGCGTAAGCGTTTGGTTTCATTTCTCACTTAAATAACTCAACCATCTGCCAATTGTATCCCATATCGAGATATTGTGGATTAAATGATGGTTGGAGGATTTGTGAGTTCGAAATCTGGTATATGGTAAACCTTGTGGATTACAACTAGCATCTTCAAATCTTAATCATTTTAACCCGGTGGTACGGGTAAAGAAGTTGATGGGAGCAAAGTTTTTAAAATCGGACCGGCCATCGAACCGGTGAGTGGTCGGACCGGTTGGACGGGTGGTCGGACATTTATATATATATATATATATATATATATATATATATATATATATATATATATGTATGTATGTATATGTATATATATGCAATAGAGCTTGTAATGTTGTTCAAAAAAAACTTGTAATGTTAATATTGGGCCTGATAAAACCAAATATGATACATGCCGGTAGGAGAGGTAGTCCAAACATTAGTACCTAGCTTAAGGCCCAACTTGGCCATCCCATATGCAAGGGCATTTTTGTCTCTGCATACATATTTTACATCATAATCAAAACCCTACAGACTAACAAGGCAGTATGTTGAATGAGTCTCTCCACTTCATTTCATTTCTCCGCCGCTTCGAGCATTTGCTACTTGGACGAGAGATTTACAATCAATATCAACTAGAAAAGATAAGCCTTGATCCATCATCAGAGATCCCCGTCTTCATTTTCTTGTGATTTTGCCGTCATAGAGGACCTTAAGAACGCTGTCACCTTGTAGACAACGCCGCCACAGCCGTACCGAAAATGACTGCAACACAGTCGTCTGAGTTCCAGACAACGCTGCCACCTTGCAATCTCCCGATCGGCCTGCATCTACGTTCGATTCCCACTCATGGCAACATATTTTTTCAATTTATTAAAAAACGGCCAGTTATCAACCCGACCGATTCACCGGTTGGACCACAAAACCTGCCGTTGTTTGACCGCTTTGACAGGTTCTTGCATATGCGGTCTGAATTACGAACCGAACCGGTCACCTGCCGGTTAACCGGTCCGATCGGTTGAACCGGCCGGTCTGGTCTTTAAAACTATGGATGGGAGAGTAATCCACAGAGGTAATCCACGGGACATTACAAATGGTATCAGAGCTAACCCTGGTCCCGAAAGGACTTCGAGGTGGTTCGCCGCCAGCCAAGGGGATACGTGACTAGGTACACTCGACGAGGATGTCGAGCAAATAAGACGGGGGATTGTAATATCCCGTCCCACATCGAGATATTGTGGATTGATTTTATGGATTAAATGTATGTATGGTTAAGGGATTGTAATATCCGGTCACACATTGGATATTTGTGAGTTTAAAATTTAGTATATGGTAAACCTTGTGGATTACACCTTCAAGTCTTACGCATTTTTATACGGTAGTACGGGTAAAGAAGTTGTCGGGACAGTAATCCACGAGGCGTTACAAAAAATACCTCTATCGGCTCTAAGGCTATAGTAGTTCGCTTCAGAGTGGGTCTAGTAGGCATCACTTTTTCTTCTTCCTCTTTATGGATTTCGCACCACTTCTCTCTCTCGTCTCACACTATGCTATTTGGGAGCACAGTTACTTTTTGTAAGAGAATTAGGGACAATATGGTCTTTTACTTAGCTAATTTAAAGTTCCAACAACTCTTTCAACTACTTTGTTTTAAGTTCCATCAATGAGGTATGGAGAGCATGTCGAAGACATAAACAAAAGAACATGTTTGGTTGAGAGCATTAATTTGTAGTTGGTGGTTGGTTCCATCAATGAGTTTGACCAAGATTTACCCATACAAAACTCATCAAATTCATGTAATAATTCAAAGTAACTTGGGTCTACTCTCTTTGTAGTTCTCTTTCATAGGTTGCCAAACAATATTAATGACAGTGACTAAAGTGATTTTCAATTTTAAAAATGCTGAAACTCGAAAAAATTTACAATATATTCCGTAATTGGACTAACGGAGTTTATTTCACAATTTTAATAAGATAGTAGTATTGAAAATGGGGGATGCAATCAATTAACTTTAGACTAGGGATTACAATCAGCCTAGGTTTTCAAACCCGTGGGTTAGCATAAACCCGTAGAGGGGGGAGGGGTAGACTCGACTTGTTGTGGCATCTTCATTTTTTTTTGGCGAACAGTCTCCCTTTCTGGTATTCCTTTCTCAGAAGTATCAGTACTTGGAATTATGATTTTCGAGTGTTAGTTGGAACGTGCGAAGACAACACTCGCGATTTTTTTCTGCGTGAATGAACCCTTGTGTTTGCCCAATTAGGAACCATGAAACCATTTGCTTGGCGATCTGATACGCACTAGAAATTTTAGCAACAAAAATGTAATATTGTGAACTATATTGGAAGCCTGAATAGCTGTTTTGCGGTTTTGCTGCAGAGGAATGTGATGATATTGATTGGAAGCCAGAAGTAAAAAAAAACTCCAGTGTGAACAGGTTAAGGTGGCAGTAGAGTAGATTCTTTTGTTTTAAGCATCTGTGCTATGGTGTTCATTTTTCAAAGGAAAAATTACAGTATTAAGTTAATGTTGCTACGTAGATGGTTAATTTTTTCTTTGACCTACTTGCCTCTTAAAGTTTAGTTCATTCCACATTGCAAGGCATTTTCTGGAAACATCGTAGGTTGCAATGTAACAGTTGCAATGCTCATTACATAGGAGGGTCACACAACCAAACAATATTTCATACAAAGTGATTGAAATTGATGTAGAACTTTGTCAATAGAATTTTGCAGCGTTGCCTCCTAGCGTCAATCCATTCTGTTAGCAATTGGTGCGTCCATGTGGGGTGCCCAATGTAATTATCGTAATCTTATGGGGTTAGTTGCACTAATGCACAAACTAGAAGGGTTAGTAGCTAAGGCTCAAACCCTAGGGGTTTATGTGCAAACCTAGGAGAAGTTTTGCCTATATAAAGAGGTAGCCTCCTACACATTATGGTGTGCTATAATGCTAAGACTATAATGGCTATTCCAGAGAATAAAGTTACTCTGTCTAGATTCATACTAGTTGTAGAGAACCCTAGTCTCTCTCCAACTTCATCCAAGGAGGTGGAACGTGGTGTGGAAATCAGTGTTCGTCCTTGAGATTCACACTAGATTGGTGGGAGCAAGATCAAGAAGGAGGCGCGTGAAAAGCAAACAACAAACGATCATCCGCTGCATTAAGGAGCTTAGGAAGACAAGGTAAACACATGAATATTCCGCTTTAATTCATGTTGTAGATCTGAATGTGTTAGATCCTTCCTGCCCTTCACATTCACACCCTAGGTGTCGTGATAAATAGGCAAGGCCGCAAGGGCAATATAGTGCGTCCTTAGGTGAGGGTGTGCAGCTGATGACAAGATCTTGACAATTGTCAACTTGGTTCGTTGCCCTCGTGTTATTGGTGCTGTTTGTGAAGGTCGAGTTCTAATAGTACCTCCTGCTGCTCTGCTACATTGTCCAGCAGTTTGGCTCCTGCCATGGTTTCAGAGTTTAACTGCTCGGGGGTTGTGTTTTGGTATGAAGTTTGTTTGTCGTAGAAAAACAAAGAGTGTTCTAGCATTGTGAAATTAAACGAAGTGTGTGTGAATTTTTTCATAATTCACTAACTAACCAACCTTTAAAGTGTCATGTTTTGATAATTTCATTACATTGTCATACATGACATATTTTGGATATTCCCTTGTAGTTCTCTAGTGGACTCATTGCAGACGTGGTAAGTGACTTTATTTCGTGGAAGTTTCAAGGTCTGTTGGTTCATTCTGAAAGAGAAAGAAGTGTGTGTGTGTGTGGGGGGGGGGGGGGGGGGGGGTATAGGTAGAGCGTAATTGGTTGTTTCTGCTCCACTCAAGGCATGTTAAGACGGCATGATGCTTTTAGGATATTGTCCTGATGATATTTGTCGTTACTATGTTTCTGTTACCATTGGTCAGAAACCTGTTTTGTCTCTAACCTTTGTAACTACAATGGTTGATGTGTTTCGTTAAATATTCTATGCTCTTGTAATAGCATCTTTATTTCTTTTTGACGCGTCTCCCTTTCTGGTATTCCTTCTTCAGAAGAATCAGTACCTAGAATTCTGATTAATGAGGGTTAGTTGAAGCGTACAATGACTACACTTGTGATCTTTTTTTCTGTCTGTGAATGAACCCTTGTGTCTGCCCAATTAGGAACCATGAAACCATCTTCTTGGTGATCCGGTATGCATTAGAAATTTGACAACGAAAATGTTTTATATATGGCTGTCAAGTATTATATTGACAAAGTTGAATTATGAACTATATTTTGACTCCAGAATAGCTGTTTTGGGTCATCAGCGGTTCCCTGTGGTTTCTGTTTTTCTGGTTACTATTACATGCGAGTTTGTTTGTTTTTTTTTTTTTGTGTGTGTGTGTCAACTGGAAGATCTAACAGTTGTTATGCTTCAATCCACAGGAAATCGGTGATGATGAATCAATACACGTCCGAGATTTTGTTCGTGAAATGTTTAACTTCCAGCCAGGTAATACATTGTTCTTTAAGCTGTATGCATTACTCTTCATCACGACTACTTAATCTCAATATGATTCATCCGTTTCATTTTGTTTCTTTATCATGTTTTGCGGTTTTGCTGCAGGCAAAAGGAATCTGACATGATTATGAGCCAGAAGTCAAAAAACAGGTAAAATGTGACAGCTGCAATGTCACACAACCAATCAATATCTCATAACAAGATGATTGAAGTTGATGTAGAACTTTTGTCCAAAAAAAAAAAGTTTGCGGCGTTCCCTACTAACGACACGCCTTCAGACCCTAGGTGTTGTGATAAATAAACGAGGGCAAAATAGTGCGTCCTTTGCTGAGCGGTGAGGTTGTTGTGAAAAGAAGGCAACGGCTACCGGATTAATATGTATGGGTGCGGATAAGAAACTAGTATCACCGGAAGAACACAATTTCCATTTAGGACCTTGTATCACAGGAATGCTCATTAGTAAAACAATGGAACCAGTTAACACTATGATCAGTATGATCAGGAAGAGGGTTAATACAGCGTGCTTTCAGAAAATATAGTGGGTAGGGAGAAACTTAAAGCTAAAGGGATTGGAAGAATATGTTTTAAGATTTTGAATGCAAGAAAATATGGGCGTATGAATGCTGCATGTATTCTTGTAGACAAGTCTTTGAGGATGAAGTACTAGAGGTTGTTAGTCCTTTTGAAAGAAGGATATTGATGTTGGGAAAGATGGGTACCATATGGGATATGAATCTAAGTGTGAAAGTCGCTAGGTGACAAAGGAGTACTATGGTTGACTAGATTCTTGTAGACAAGTCTTTGAGGATTGTAATACCCCGATTTTATAAAAGAAGCTAATTTGATAATTTTACATAAAGTTTGGGAGTATAGTTGCGATTTATAGAAGTTATGAATGAATTAAATCAAGAATAGGGTTATAATTATAGTTTTTAGAAAGTTATAAAGTAATTGGATTTTATTTGGAGGTTTATAATTATAGTTTCCAAGAATATAAAGTTGATAATTTAAAGAATATGGATGTAATTGTATTTTAAAGAAGTTATATATATTAATCTAGCTAAGTGAGGGGCCATAATTGAAGTTTTAAGAAGTTGCAAATCAACTAAATTAAAGAATGGGGTTATGTTTGTAGTGTTGAGAAGTGATAAATTAGTTGAAATGGAGTTTAGGGGAGGTGAGTGTAGTTTAGAGAAGTTAATAATGAATTTAATTAAAAGGTTGGGGAGCTAGATGTATTTTAGAAGAATAGGTGTATGTATATACGTATAGTATAATTATCTTTAACCCGTATTTTACATAACCCGACCCGTATATCCGTATAACCCGTATTTTTAATTAAAAATTATTATTATTATTATATTTTATTTTCTCTCCCAACCTCTTCCCATATTTTTCTCTTTTATTGTTTTCTCCCTTATTTCTCTCTCTCTCTCTCTCTCACGGGCAGCCCCCTCCTCCCTCACACATCACCATCCCTCCTCCCATCTTTTTCTCAACCTCCTCCCTCTTCTCTCTTTTCTTCACCGTACACACACACCCACACACACCCACAACTCCTCCTCTCCCACTCCTAATTTAATAAACTCCTTCCTCCTCCTATTCTTATATTAAATATTCACCATCTCCTATTAAATTAATTCTCCTCCTTCCTCCATCACCCTCACCTCTCTCTCATCTCCCTCCCCATCTCTCTCTCACCGTCACTTTCTCTCTCTCTCTCCTCCTCCCTCTCTCGGCAAACACCCAACCCCTCACATAACACATCCCTCAATTTTTACTCCCCCACACAACACAAATACATCCCCCTCTTCCTCCCTCTCACAATCACACAAAAACACACACCCTCCTCAAATCTCCCTACTTCCTCCTCCTACCTCCTCTTACAATACATCTTCTCCCTCAAATATTTTAATCACCCTCCTCTCAAAATTTCACTATAAATAGAACCATCCTCCTTCTTCACCATCATCACCAACAACACCCACCTCCCTCACTCTCCATCCTCCTCCCTCTCCCTCTCGGTAAAACACCACCACCACTACCATTGCCGACGCCACCACCACCATTACCCCCTCACCACTCCCTGCTCCCTCTCGGCAAAACCCAGCAGCCACCACACCACCAAAACCCCACTGCCACCATCACCAAAAATCACCACCACCACACCACCTCCATCTCCATCCCCGTCACCACCACCATCACCACCATGCCCTCCTAACTCCCTCCATAACTCTCTGCCCCACCTCTGTTTTTCCTCTCTCCTAAACCCAGCAGACAACACCCCCAACACCACCACCAACATCGCCACCGTCACCACCCCCCCCCCATCTCCACCATCGGAACCACCACTGTCACCCTCTCTCTCTCCCATCACCTCTCTGCCTCCACCCCTCCCAACCTCTGTTTTCAATCTCTCTCCTTCTTCCCTGCAAAACCCAGCAGAGATAACACCACCACCACCACCATCATCGCCATCGTCACCACCGTCCAAGACGCCACCACCACTGCCGCCATCTCCACCGGCACCCATCACCTCCACCCCCCTCCATCCTCTCTCTCACCCCTCGGTCTCTCCCTCTCACTCCCTTGCTCTGTTCGCCGGAGCCGGAAACAGAGGAAGAAGGCGGTCAAGCCGCCGCCGAACCAGACCCGAAGGCCGACCCGACGGCAACCCGGCGCCCCGCGCCTCCCCCGTCCTTCTTCCTTCACTTTTGACGTTGCCCTCCACCTCCTTGGGGTCCGATCAGACCCTAGAGGTCGATTACAGTAGCCACTAGTCGCCGGAAACCATATTTTCCGGCGGGTTTCCGGGTCAACTTCGGCGATCAATTTCTTGGTCATTCGGTAACAGATTCAATTGATTTTTGACATAAATCTACTTATTTTGACCTGAATTAGAGTTTTATAACATTAAAATCATATGGGTATCCTTAAATTTGATGATTCATATTTGGGTTTTGAGAAGAGAAAGAAGATGAAGGAGATAGGGTGATTTTGTCATTTAACAGAAAATTTTGGGTATTAAGTGTGAAGTCAGAAAACTAGTTTTGGTAGCAAGTGTTATATTTATAAAACTTGAGGATCTTGTTATAGTTTATATAATCTGATTTTATAAATAAATATAATAATTTTTTTTAAACAAACTAAAATAGATTATTTATGATTTTCTCATATATATATAAATATATAATCTTGTATAATAAAGTAAGAATAGAGTATTTGTGTAAATTTGGCCATGTTTATAATCTTTTACTTGCAACGTTATGAACTAAACATAAATAGATATTTTTAAATGAGACTTTAGCTCCTAATTAATGAAATTGTTGATTTATATAAATAAAAATATATAACTACCCAAGTAATGTAAGAAAAATGTAATATCTATATAACCTAGAAAAGTTTTCACGACTAAATAACTATAAAGCATTTCATGGGAAAATTTTATGAATTAAATATTTATATATATATATATATTGTAAGGAAAAAGAGGTGTTTTAATTATTTTCTAACTATTGGATAAAAACTAAGAATTTACTTTGTCTTGAAATTTATATGCTATTATTGTATTAAAGTTAACCAAATTATTTTGTGAAATAATTATAAAATTTACAATTTGAAAGGGAGGCTCATGCCTAATTACGTGTTTAATTAAATATGAGTTTATTTAATAATTCTCTAACTAATTATAAGTTTGCCACTTAGTTTGCTAAATGAAAAATAAAAATAATAGAGTACTTATTCTACATAAACCGGAAGTTTGGGTTGGCTTGAAAACTTAAAATAAGAAGTTAGCTAATATTTAGAACCTACATCGCATTACTTGCCTTATACATGATAGTTGAAACTAAGATTTGATTAGGGATTATAATTTGTAGGAAACGAGTTTGTAGACGAAGGCTACGTTTATCTGTAGGAGCTATCTCGTGATATTTGCTGTTGCTACGGGAGGTAAGTAAATATGCCAGGCCTAGAGCCTTATCTCCGTTCGTGTCGAAATTGTGCTTTTATTATATCTCGTCTCAAAATGAATATTTGCTTTATGCTTATTACTTGAAAGCTTGCTTTGCTTGTCGATAAATGATTTTTGAAACTCTTACATGATAAGTAATAATGCGTAATAACGTAAAGTGGAAATAGTTGTGCGGGTGAACAGTATTTGGTTACTTATATATTTAACTCGGTCGCAACCTGCCGAGTCGCTACATGTACTTACCCTTCTGGCCGCGAGGAGTCTTTAGGGGGTGTCGACACTTATGGTCATGGTTGCTAGTGAAAGGAAAGGAAAGGAAAGGAAATGATAGATTATCCCCGTATCAACAAGATGATTAAATGAGTTTTGAGAAAAGGAAGTTTATAATAAAGACAAGAAAAGTTTGGGAAATATATCCCCCGTATCGAGATACAAAGGAAAGTTGAAGGACTCATATTTTGAGAAAGAAGTCTTACTATATTTCTTCACTACGTGAGATCATGATAAGTTACTTTATTAAAGTGGATATCTATTCCTCATTATTTTTCAAAATGAAAGTATGCCTCATAATCTGTTTACACGTTTGGGTGTTTACTTACTCAGCATTTCTCGCTGACTTTGGAAAAACTGCGGTCTTTGTTTTATTCCTCCGCAGGTCTAGGAGAAGGGAGCTCGGCATAAGGGAGTCATCGTATCATGTGATGTCTAGTAGTAATTTAAATAAGACGAACCCTTAGTTAATCTCACATTGTGTAATAGTATTTTGAATATTGTGTTAAGACAATTTGTGGTTTGTAATATATAATTATGTTGGTGTTTGTTTCGGTTACCATTGTTCCTAGCATCCGGGCTTAATACCGGGTGCGGAGTGGCGTTCTCGTATTTCCTCCCCGGCGGGAATACGGGGCTGTCACAGGTGGTATCAGAGCAGGCAATCCAAAAAAGGAATTAAAACCTGTAGGGTTATATAAAATGAATTTAGGGCAAGAAAATCTAAAATTTATCAAGCCGTTTGGGGTATGGGTAGTCCGAGTCTTACTAAAGTCCCACCCACCCGCGACCTCTATTTTAGCTGCCTGAGGTAATTTATGGTTTGATAATACTTGCGATGACTGATTGATCATGAGATAATTTATTAGAATTGATCGTCCTTTGGACGTATATCACTCCCTTGATGGTGAATAGAATAGAATAATTTGGGATTATGAGAAGGAAATAGAAAGGATAAAGTTATGTTTATTATTTGCTAAATGATGCATACTTCAATTTTACTTGTTAGGGAATACTCTATGAGTAATATTCGTGTGATAAGAAGAGATAAGTGTGCATTTCATCATCTAAAGTTCATTACCCCGCGATAGGATACGCAATAATACAATAGGTGATAGTGTAGGAATATGACTGATAGACCACTGCGATACTACACCAGGAGAGCTCAACAAGGACAGATGGCACAAAACAACAATAGCATGGAGCAATTTTTCACCCAGATGACTCAAGTGATGAACATTAATGAAGCCCAGGGAGGACCTAACTGGGCCAAGAAGGTGGCTGACATGAAACCGCCGAGTTTCATGGGGAATGAAGATCCCGTCGAGCTGGAGGACTGGATCATGGAGATGGACAAAGTCCTAGAATACGTGGAATGCCCAGAAGACCGAAAGGTCAACTGTGCAGTCTTCTATCTGAAAAGTACGGCCAATCTCTGGTGGAGAACCTCACGAGATACCCTGTTGGCCCAACCCAACTTTAATTGGGAAGCCCTCCAGTCTGCCCTCAGATCTCGCTTCTATCCTTCTCACGTGAAGAGCAATAAGAGGCGAGAGTTTCAGAACTTACAACAGGGAAGTGACTCTGTGACCGAGTATTTCCGGAAGTTTATGGAACTAGCTCGGTTTGCAGGCAACATGGTGCCTGACGAGGAAGAAAAGGTTGACAAGTTTATGTCAGGGCTACATCTGCACTTGCAAAAAGATATGTCCAACAGGACCTACCCCACTCTGCAGGAGGCCTATGATAGGGCAGCAAACCTTTGGCGAATTCAGGAGATCCAAGACAACATACGGGGAAAGCGCAAGATGGAAGGTTCAGGAAACAACACTAACGCGCCTAGAGGCAACCAGAGCAGTCAAGACAAGAGGCTTAGGCCAAACAATGGCGGAGGCAATCAAGGACAGTATCGAGGAAACCAGCAAAACCAGGCAACTCAGCGAGTTCGCCGCTATTTCTGCAAGAAGTGCCCAAGGAACCATCCAGGAGAGGACTGTGCGGGAAACGTAGTCACTTGCAACAACTGTGGCAGGAAGGGACATCGAGCGTATGAATGTAGAGCGCAACCAGCAGGGAACCAGCAACCCAGAACCCTGCAAATTGGATATGGGAACCTTGGAAACCCCCAGAACAATGGAGGAAATGGCTATGGAAGGCAGCAGAACTTTAACCAAGGGAACGCTAGGCAGAATGGAGCCCAGAACCGCAACAACAACGCTGGTCAGGGGGCTAACATCAACAATGGAGCTGGTGTAGCAGGAGGAGCTGGAGCCCATAATGCCAATGTGGGAAGAATTGCAGTCATGACCAAGACTGAGGCTGATGCTGCACATGGAGTTGTCACGGGTACATTCCTCGTCCATGAGCACCCAGCTTTTGTATTATTTGATTCCGGTGCATCATACTCTTTCATATCATCATCATTTGTTGAGAAATTGGGATTGGATAAGTCATCTAGCATATTCACCCCTATAGCGACACCCACTGGCCAAATAGAAGTATGTGACACCGTGTTTGGAGGAGTAGGAGTGGAAATTCTAGAATGTACCTTGCCTTCGGATTTGATTAAGTTCGATCTTAGAGGCATAGATGTCATCCTAGGGATGGATTGGCTTAGTAAATACCGGGCCATCATTGATTGTTATGATCAAAAGGTTCGGTTAAGAGGACCTAACGGGGAAAAGATCTCGTATCGTGGGATCAAGAAGGAGCCCTGCATTAGACTAGTGTCAGCAATGACCATAGTCAAGCAAGTGAAGAAGGGCAATTCTGCCTACTTGTGTTACATCCAGGATGTATCCAAGAAGGAGAACGTGCTGGAAGAGATACCAGTCGTGAGGGAATTTCCTGACGTATTCCCAGATGAGATTCCAGGAATGCCACCTAAAAGAGAATTGGAGTTTACCCTGGACTTGGCGCCTGAAACAACGCCTATCTCAAAAGCACCGTACCGGATGGCGCCAGCAGAACTGAAGGAATTGAAGGATCAATTGCAAGAACTTCTGGAGAAAGGATACATACGACCAAGTGTTTCGCCTTGGGGAGCGCCAGTGCTTTTCGTGAAGAAGAAAGATGGAAGCTTGAGGCTATGCATTGACTACCGCGAGTTGAACAGTGCAACCATCAAGAATAAGTACCCTCTACCCCGGATTGACGATTTGTTCGATCAATTACAAGGGGCTAGTGTCTTCTCGAAGATTGATTTGAGATCAGGGTACCATCAACTTCGGGTAGCCGAGAAGGATATCCCGAAGACAGCCTTTAGGACGAGGTATGGCCATTATGAGTTCACTGTGATGCCGTTTGGTTTGACCAACGCACCTGCAGTGTTTATGGACTTGATGAATCGAGTCATGAGGCCATTCCTAGACAAATTTGTAGTCGTCTTCATTGATGACATCCTCGTGTACTCGAAGAGCAAGGAAAACCACGAGGAACATCTCAGAGAAGTTTTGCAGACTCTGAGACAGGAACAGCTATATGCTAAGCTGTCCAAGTGCGAGTTTTGGCTGGATCGTGTCCCGTTTCTGGGTCACATCATCTCGAAGGAGGGAATATCAGTAGACCCAGGAAAGATTTCAGCAGTTAAGGATTGGCCAACACCGAAGAACGTATCCAAGATAAGGAGTTTCCTTGGCTTAGCAGGATACTACAGGCGTTTTGTGAAGGACTTCTCCAAAATTGCTAGGCCATTAACTGCGTTGACAAAGAAAGCAGTCAAGTACCAGTGGAGTGAAAGCTGTGAAGAGGCGTTCCAGACCCTGAAGGAGAAATTAACTACAGCCCCAGTATTGGCTCTTCCGAATGAGTCAGGCGAGTTTGAGGTGTACATTGATGCATCGAAGAAGGGGCTAGGATGTGTGCTTATGCAAGAAAGGAGGGTGATTGCCTATGCGTCAAGGCAGCTGAAACCCCACGAGGAAAACTATGCCACTCACGACTTGGAGTTGGCAGCAGTAGTCTTCGCCTTAAAGATATGGAGACATCACTTGTATGGAGCTGTTTGCAAGCTCTACACAGATCACCGCAGCCTAAAGTACATATTCACTCAGAAGGAGCTGAACAACAGGCAGCGACGATGGCTAGAGGTCATCAAAGACTATGACTTGCGAATACAGTACCACGAAGGGAAAGCAAATGTGGTTGCTGACGCATTGAGTCGAAAATCGAGCCATGTAGTGAACTCCATGCTAAACTTGCCAGGCTGGCTATGCCACGAGTTCAGGAAGCTCGAAATCGAAGTAGTAGGTCAAGGAGGAGTAAAGAACCTGCTCGGGAGTATGACAGTCGTACCAGACTTCTTGGAAGAGATAAGAAGCAACCAGGCAGGAGATGTGAAGCTGGAGAGAATCAGGAAAAAGATCGCCGCAGGAAAAGCTATAGGATTCCAGATTCATGAGGATGGAAGCATTCGCTACAAAGGAAGATGGTGTGTTCCACAAGAATGTGCAGAGACGAAGGAAAAGCTGATGCGTGAAGCACACAACACACCTTACTCAGTACACCCTGGAGGCGACAAGCTCTACAAAGACTTGAAGAAGACATTTTGGTGGCCAAACATGAAGAAGGAAGTAGCAGAGTTCGTGGCTAGATGTTTGACATGCCAGAAGGTGAAGTTCGAGCACAAGAGAATGGGAGGACTCGTTCAACCTTTGGACGTACCAGTTTGGAAGTGGGATTCCATTTCGATGGATTTTGTGACTGCCTTGCCAACGACGAAGAATGGATTCAACCAGATTTGGGTTGTAGTAGACAGACTAACGAAGACAGCAAGATTCATTCTGATGAAGGATACGTGGAACATGGAGCAGAGAGCTGACGCATATGTCAAGAATATAGTAAGGTATCATGGGGTTCCAAGCTCGATCATTTCGGACCGGGACCCTAATTTCCTCTCTCATTTCTGGAAGGCACTGCAAGAAGCATTAGGAACCCAATTGAGATTTAGTACAGCTTTCCACCCAGCTACGGATGGACAGACAGAAAGGACGATTCAAACGTTAGAAGACATGCTTAGGGCTTGCGTAATGGACTTCCAAGGATCATGGGTCGACAGACTGCCGCTGATAGAGTTCTCATATAACAACAGCTATCACGCTAGTATTGGCATGGCACCGCACGAGGCTTTGTATGGAAGGAAGTGTCGAACGCCCTTGTGCTGGAGCGACATAAGCGAAACAGTAGTTATTGGTCCACAGATTATCGAGGAGATGACGGATCAAGTGAGGCTTATCCAACAACGAATGAAGGCAGCTCAAGACAGGCAAAAGTCTTATGCAGATCAGAAGAGAAGGCCGTTGGAATTTCAAGTGGGTGAAAAGGCGTTTCTTAAGGTTTCGCCAACAAAAGGAGTAACGAGATTCAATCAAAAGGGGAAACTTAGCCCAAAGTTCATTGGACCATACAACATTCTGGAGAGAATTGGGGAAGTTGCTTACCGACTGGATCTACCATCCAACTTGGGGCGAGTACACAATGTTTTTCACGTTTCACAGCTGAAGAAGTATGTACCTGACGCATCCCATGTTTTGGACCCTGAACCAGTAGAGTTAGACCCGTCTTTGTCATACGAGGAGCATCCAGTCAAGATCCTAGATACCAAAACGAGGGACACGCGTACCAAGAGCATTAAGCTGGTGAAAGTCCTATGGACAAACCATCAGACAGAAGAAGCTACTTGGGAAGCTGAGAATGAGATGCGAAAGAAATACCCGCACCTATTTGACGAGGTAATTTGAGTTCCGGGGACGTCACTCTCCTAAGGGGGAGAGGATGTAACCCTTTGAATTTTCATACCATAACACAACACGCCATCACACTAAGTATTCACACATTACATCACAAAAGTAGTAACACGATTGCATGCCATATTAGATTTGCATATCATACTCCATTATATCTTATATGCTAGTTAAACATAAAAGGATTTCACTCCCGTCAAGTATGAAGTTAAGCTTCGAGGACGAAGCTCAGTTTAAGGGGGGAAGGATGTAATACCCCGATTTTATAAAAGAAGCTAATTTGATAATTTTACATAAAGTTTGGGAGTATAGTTGCGATTTATAGAAGTTATGAATGAATTAAATCAAGAATAGGGTTATAATTATAGTTTTTAGAAAGTTATAAAGTAATTGGATTTTATTTGGAGGTTTATAATTATAGTTTCCAAGAATATAAAGTTGATAATTTAAAGAATATGGATGTAATTGTATTTTAAAGAAGTTATATATATTAATCTAGCTAAGTGAGGGGCCATAATTGAAGTTTTAAGAAGTTGCAAATCAACTAAATTAAAGAATGGGGTTATGTTTGTAGTTTTGAGAAGTGATAAATTAGTTGAAATGGAGTTTAGGGGAGGTGAGTGTAGTTTAGAGAAGTTAATAATGAATTTAATTAAAAGGTTGGGGAGCTAGATGTATTTTAGAAGAATAGGTGTATGTATATACGTATAGTATAATTATCTTTAACCCGTATTTTACATAACCCGACCCGTATATCCGTATAACCCGTATTTTTAATTAAAAATTATTATTATTATTATATTTTATTTTCTCTCCCAACCTCTTCCCATATTTTTCTCTTTTATTGTTTTCTCCCTTATTTCTCTCTCTCTCTCTCTCTCACGGGCAGCCCCCTCCTCCCTCACACATCACCATCCCTCCTCCCATCTTTTTCTCAACCTCCTCCCTCTTCTCTCTTTTCTTCACCGTACACACACACCCACACACACCCACAACTCCTCCTCTCCCACTCCTAATTTAATAAACTCCTTCCTCCTCCTATTCTTATATTAAATATTCACCATCTCCTATTAAATTAATTCTCCTCCTTCCTCCATCACCCTCACCTCTCTCTCATCTCCCTCCCCATCTCTCTCTCACCGTCACTTTCTCTCTCTCTCTCCTCCTCCCTCTCTCGGCAAACACCCAACCCCTCACATAACACATCCCTCAATTTTTACTCCCCCACACAACACAAATACATCCCCCTCTTCCTCCCTCTCACAATCACACAAAAACACACGCCCTCCTCAAATCTCCCTACTTCCTCCTCCTACCTCCTCTTACAATACATCTTCTCCCTCAAATATTTTAATCACCCTCCTCTCAAAATTTCACTATAAATAGAACCATCCTCCTTCTTCACCATCATCACCAACAACACCCACCTCCCTCACTCTCCATCCTCCTCCCTCTCCCTCTCGGTAAAACACCACCACCACTACCATTGCCGACGCCACCACCACCATTACCCCCTCACCACTCCCTGCTCCCTCTCGGCAAAACCCAGCAGCCACCACACCACCAAAACCCCACTGCCACCATCACCAAAAATCACCACCACCACACCACCTCCATCTCCATCCCCGTCACCACCACCATCACCACCATGCCCTCCTAACTCCCTCCATAACTCTCTGCCCCACCTCTGTTTTTCCTCTCTCCTAAACCCAGCAGACAACACCCCCAACACCACCACCAACATCGCCACCGTCACCACCCCCCCCCCCCCCATCTCCACCATCGGAACCACCACTGTCACCCTCTCTCTCTCCCATCACCTCTCTGCCTCCACCCCTCCCAACCTCTGTTTTCAATCTCTCTCCTTCTTCCCTGCAAAACCCAGCAGAGATAACACCACCACCACCACCATCATCGCCATCGTCACCACCGTCCAAGACGCCACCACCACTGCCGCCATCTCCACCGGCACCCATCACCTCCACCCCCCTCCATCCTCTCTCTCACCCCTCGGTCTCTCCCTCTCACTCCCTTGCTCTGTTCGCCGGAGCCGGAAACAGAGGAAGAAGGCGGTCAAGCCGCCGCCGAACCAGACCCGAAGGCCGACCCGACGGCAACCCGGCGCCCCGCGCCTCCCCCGTCCTTCTTCCTTCACTTTTGACGTTGCCCTCCACCTCCTTGGGGTCCGATCAGACCCTAGAGGTCGATTACAGTAGCCACTAGTCGCCGGAAACCATATTTTCCGGCGGGTTTCCGGGTCAACTTCGGCGATCAATTTCTTGGTCATTCGGTAACAGATTCAATTGATTTTTGACGTAAATCTACTTATTTTGACCTGAATTAGAGTTTTATAACATTAAAATCATATGGGTATCCTTAAATTTGATGATTCATATTTGGGTTTTGAGAAGAGAAAGAAGATGAAGGAGATAGGGTGATTTTGTCATTTAACAGAAAGTTTTGGGTATTAAGTGTGAAGTCAGAAAACTAGTTTTGGTAGCAAGTGTTATATTTATAAAACTTGAGGATCTTGTTATAGTTTATATAATCTGATTTTATAAATAAATATAATAATTTTTTTTAAACAAACTAAAATAGATTATTTATGATTTTCTCATATATATATAAATATATAATCTTGTATAATAAAGTAAGAATAGAGTATTTGTGTAAATTTGGCCATGTTTATAATCTTTTACTTGCAACGTTATGAACTAAACATAAATAGATATTTTTAAATGAGACTTTAGCTCCTAATTAATGAAATTGTTGATTTATATAAATAAAAATATATAACTACCCAAGTAATGTAAGAAAAATGTAATATCTATATAACCTAGAAAAGTTTTCACGACTAAATAACTATAAAGCATTTCATGGGAAAATTTTATGAATTAAATATTTATATATATATATATATATATTGTAAGGAAAAAGAGGTGTTTTAATTATTTTCTAACTATTGGAATAAAAACTAAGAATTTACTTTGTCTTGAAATTTATATGCTATTATTGTATTAAAGTTAACCAAATTATTTTGTGAAATAATTATAAAATTTACAATTTGAAAGGGAGGCTCATGCCTAATTACGTGTTTAATTAAATATGAGTTTATTTAATAATTCTCTAACTAATTATAAGTTTGCCACTTAGTTTGCTAAATGAAAAATAAAAATAATAGAGTACTTATTCTACATAAACCGGAAGTTTGGGTTGGCTTGAAAACTTAAAATAAGAAGTTAGCTAATATTTAGAACCTACATCGCATTACTTGCCTTATACATGATAGTTGAAACTAAGATTTGATTAGGGATTATAATTTGTAGGAAACGAGTTTGTAGACGAAGGCTACGTTTATCTGTAGGAGCTATCTCGTGATATTTGCTGTTGCTACGGGAGGTAAGTAAATATGCCAGGCCTAGAGCCTTATCTCCGTTCGTGTCGAAATTGTGCTTTTATTATATCTCGTCTCAAAATGAATATTTGCTTTATGCTTATTACTTGAAAGCTTGCTTTGCTTGTCGATAAATGATTTTTGAAACTCTTACATGATAAGTAATAATGCGTAATAACGTAAAGTGGAAATAGTTGTGCGGGTGAACAGTATTTGGTTACTTATATATTTAACTCGGTCGCAACCTGCCGAGTCGCTCCATGTACTTACCCTTCTGGCCGCGAGGAGTCTTTAGGGGGTGTCGACACTTATGGTCATGGTTGCTAGTGAAAGGAAAGGAAAGGAAAGGAAATGATAGATTATCCCCGTATCAACAAGATAATTAAATGAGTTTTGAGAAAAGGAAGTTTATAATAAAGACAAGAAAAGTTTGGGAAATATATCCCCCGTATCGAGATACAAAGGAAAGTTGAAGGACTCATATTTTGAGAAAGAAGTCTTACTATATTTCTTCACTACGTGAGATCATGATAAGTTACTTTATTAAAGTGGATATCTATTCCTCATTATTTTTCAAAATGAAAGTATGCCTCATAATCTGTTTACACGTTTGGGTGTTTACTTACTCAGCATTTCTCGCTGACTTTGGAAAAACTGCGGTCTTTGTTTTATTCCTCCGCAGGTCTAGGAGAAGGGAGCTCGGCATAAGGGAGTCATCGTATCATGTGATGTCTAGTAGTAATTTAAATAAGACGAACCCTTAGTTAATCTCACATTGTGTAATAGTATGTTGAATATTGTGTTAAGACAATTTGTGGTTTGTAATATATAATTATGTTGGTGTTTGTTTCGGTTACCATTGTTCCTAGCATCCGGGCTTAATACCGGGTGCGGAGTGGCGTTCTCGTATTTCCTCCCCGGCGGGAATACGGGGCTGTCACAAGGATGAAGTACTAGAGGTTGTTAGTCCTTTTGAAAGAAGGATATTGATGTTGGGAAAGATGGGTACCATATGGGATATGAATCTAAGTGTGAAAGTCGCTAGGTGACAGAGGAGTACTATGGTTGACTAGTTTGTTCAATGAAATCTTGAAGTGTAAGAAAATGGTGGATGGGTGGAGGAAGGGTACGGTGATGCCTTTATTTGAGAACAATTAGATGTTCATATTTGCAATAATTATAGAGGCACCTAGCTTATGAGTCACGTCATTGAAGCTTTCAGATGTTATTGAGAGGATATTCAGATGTTTGACAAGAACCACCCAAAATCAATTTGGTGTTTTATAGGGATATCGACTTTCCTTCTTGGCGGTTAAATGGAGAAAGACTTCCATTTAGTGTTCATAGGGTTAGAAAATGCATATGATACTGCCTGGAGAGCTATTGTGGAAAGTCTAGGAGAAACGGGTGAACCCATTCAGTACATTCAGTTCGCCCACATTTCGCAACACCCTGATAATCGTGACTGGGTAAACAAATTCTTGTTGTAAAAACTCTGGTTACAAAATGGTTTAGTAGAGTCGAGACTGCTCTGGTTAAAAATAGACCTACATTTCGCATCCGCACCTTTGTTAACATGGAGAAGTTTAATCAAATACAGATTTTTTTTATGGTTCCTTCAATTTTGATTACTGATGAATGATAGGCTCTATTGCAACCCACAAAATATCAAAAATCAAAGTAGATTTTAACTGGGTAGTAGAATTATTTGTGGAACTAGAGATGGGATTTCATGAGTTTTCTTATTAGCGATAAACTCAAAGAATCTGTATCAGAAAGATCAGTTGACGTTTATTGATTGGACCTAGTCTCTAATACTTTATGATAATAAGTGGTAATCACCACCTGGTTTAGCAAGTTTTCTTGGTTACTGACGAACTGGCTCTTGTGGCCAGAAACGATTTATTACAGATCTAATACCCTTGAGTTAAACTCTAAGCTGCTGATGAACAACTGGAGATGTTGTTAAGCAGATATCATTTCCATCCTTCATCTTCATGTGCCTCTATGGTAGCAAACTGTATTGAATCCTCTATATTAGAATTTAGCGAATAGTCTCTTTTTCTCGTATCTGCAGTTCTGCACCCATGGAGGCTTGATGAATTTGGCAGCCAGCTGAATGCCTCTTTCCAATTGGCCTTTTTTCTGGCTGATTTTTTTGGGTTACTTCGGAAATTAAACATTAAACAAGTCTAAACCAACCCAAAAACAAAGAGGAACTACAAAAACATTCCAATCCCCATCTTCTCAGTAATGAGCAGTCCCTTAGTAGCATCAGGAATCTCCACGAGGAGCTTCATATGATCTTGTTCTTCAGTACCCCCATATTAGCCAAGGCATTTGCAACCTCATTGGTATCCCAGTTGCCAGTTGCCTATCATTTCTAGAGACACCTCCAAATCCAGCTTTGTCAGCATCCAATCTTGTACAGCCATCATCATTAATCTTGATCTCACCTGTCACAGGAGTGCACCAATTAGATTGTGGCTTGAGCAAATTGAAGATAAACCGGATTAGAGTTTTGGGAGAATGGCTAGTGCAACCAATTTTTCTACACAAGATACATCAGTATCCAAAATATCATTGAAAACAAAATTGTTTTTTCTAGTCCATAAACACCAAAGAGAGACCACAAAGAGGGTGGCGGAGTCATATTTCTGAGTAAGAGTTTTCCTTTTCAGATTTGTCACCTCCCAGTCTTTGAAATTCAAAGGAAGGCATCTTTCCCCCAAATGTTTTTCCAAAAAGATGGTCATGACTTTCACCCAGAAAACCACAAACAGGGCAGATATTCACATTTGACATGCCTCTAATTCCTCTGTTTTCATTTTCCAATCCAATAGAATGGGAAGGAGAGTCAATAGCCATGTAGGCAGCTGCAACAGTGATTGGTCCAGAGGAGGAGCCTTTCCGAAAAGGAGGGTCTTGACAATTTGTGTGAACAGAAACCACCACCTCCAAAATATTTTCCTTATTTTCACGGGTCAGGATGTGATCAATTCCACTCAAATTCCAATTGCCTATAGGATCAAGAATACTAGCCACTTTATCAGAACATTTAGTGTTATTTGTTGAGGAGTCAAGAGGCCTCTCTCCACACCACCAATCTGTCCAGAGGGGAGATGTTCTTGCCATCTTCTAACACTACACTTAAGATTCGGGGAACTATCTTGGCATCAATCTTGTCGTCAGTAAGTTTAATAAGAACAGTGTGTAATATATTATTTCCAAACTCCATGAGAGATTGTCTGGTTGGAAGAGTAGATCTATGTCCTTTGCAGGCAGGGTTACCCTCACATAAAATCTCGTCTGCTTTACCTTCTTATACTATGCAGGTTCTGCCCTTCCCTGCTAGTTCTTATTACAATATTGTCAAAATTTGCAGAATTTTTTTATCTAGGGGTATACTGTGGACAAGAAAGTCCATTTGATCAACTGGAATACTGTGCGTCTCCCTAAAGAAAAAGGGGGGTTGGGCATTAAAAAAGCAGAAATCCAGAATTTAGCTCTTTGGCCAAGTTGAGTTGGGGGGTTTGTATTTGATAAAACCTCTATTTGAGTAACATCTCAGAAAGAAATATCTCAAGATTGTTAGCTTGGGCTCCAATAAACACAAAAGTGTTGCCTCTCCTATTTGGAGAGGTATGACTGGTACCAAAGACTTTTGGCTGCATGAACAAGTCTATGTTTAACTAGGTTACCCAAATTCGCTCAACATGTAGCGATTCACGAACTAGATCGCCCGATCCCATTCGTGGGTCGTTCGCGATCTAGCTCGCTACTTTGAGCGATCTGGAAGTGAACAAAGAACAGCGCACATACTATTTATGAATGAAAACGCAAATAAATGATGCACTTACGCTTCACCGTGAAGAGAACGTTCGCCATCGGCCCTTGAAGACGAGACACATCGACTGGTACTGAAACACAATTCGAATGGGAAGAAGAGAAGAAGCGCGGTGGACACTGGAAGAAGAAGAAAGCGTTCCATTGGAAGAAAGACGCAGAGACGCGATTTGACCAAAGAAGAAGATTTTGACCATTCTTTAATTTTCTGGCGGATTTTTTGGCAGGAGACGTGGGTTGTTACTCTATTAGTGGAGTAATTGAGTAATCAGTGGGACTCTAGCAGTTAATTTTTTTTGTTGTACAATTTTTTTTTTTTTTTTTTTTGAGATAAGACTCTAGCAGTTAATTTTGGTCATTCAACATATATATATATTTTTAAATATACCATATGTTTTTTTTTAAATAGAAATATACCATATGGTTAATTCTAGTCATCTCATAATTAAACAGTATTTCCTTTAGTATTTTTTTATTTTAAAGGTAAGAAATATGTCCAGGATCTTTTACTAAATTGTATGAGAAAAATATTGAAAATTGAAATATAAATAATTTTTTTTAGACAGAAAATTGAAATAGAAATGGTAAGAGTACTAAGATTAATATAGTTACTTATTATCAATTTGATAAATTAAGTTAAACATAATAATAAGTAAATATAAACAGGTTACACAATTGTTAAGATTACGTAACTTGTTTGTATTTACTTATTATTACACAATTGTTAAGATTATTTCCTAAAATAATATTGTTAAGATTACTACACACACATATATATGAAAGAAATCGTTCTGCGTATTGGACAAGCGAATTTCGATTCACCTAAGCGATCTGAAGAAGCTTACCCAGCGTACCGCGATCCGGACACCCTAGCGTACCGCGATTCCGAACTCGTACCGCGAACCGCAGCGAACTATGATCCTGGTAATCTTGTGTTTAACTAGAAATTTCTGCCTGTCCTTCCTGTAGAATATCTTTCATAACATTCTAGCATCTATGTTGCACGGACACTCCATGTTGGCTGCTGTTTGTGTTTCGTAAACTCAAAAACCCTGGATGTCACTCCTGCCATCGTCTCCAATATTCCAGGTGGCGGTTAGGTGGTAACAAAATATTAAGAGTCCCGGGAAACACCTGGGAGATACTAAATGTCTCTTTCGCGGAAATGTATGAGAGATGTTGTCAGGGAATAAGAAATTATTGGTGGTTTTTTGTATTTTTTTTTAAAAGCACTAGGGTTGATGTAAAATCAAACGTTCTCATTTCGAATGACCAATTTACATTCTAGGAAGACTTTGAATTTAGTATATTAGAATAACTCTAGGCAATTGTTGTATTTATCTAGGAAGAGGATAATGTTGATCGTCTTCACCTCTTGTTCTTATGTTTCAAGTGTCTTTAAAATGTTTGTCTTGAAATCGAATATGTATCATAAGCGATCGTTTGTCCCAGGATGCGATAGTTTCTGATGTCAACTGAACAGTCAAATGTAATTTTATGCTACACATAAAATTGTTTATTTAATCTTTGAGACAACCGGGTATGGTTGAATCACGAGAATTTCGCTGGTTGTAGTGTTTTTTTTAAATGATGACTGACTTCTTTTGGCTTGCACCCAGGATGAGCTTGATTCAAAAGGAAACGACTCTCCCCGAGGTAGCACACCACCACCCTTCACTCCTTCCATTTATTTGAACTGGAAAAAACTGTTGCATCTATATATATGGTGATTTGGCCAGAAATGGCAATAAACTGATTTTCCCTCCCTTGTTTCCCTGTGGCGGGTTTTCCAGTGTGGGAGTGGGTTCGCCCGGCCTGGGTCAACCCAGATGGAACTTTTCAAGAATTTACAAAGCCAGAAAGGGAGGTAATGACAGAATCAATCCTGGCATGTAGTACTACTTTGTTCTTCTTATCCCCCCTTTCTCATAGCAGCTGTGGCCAACAACATAGGAGTTGCTGCTGATTGGCGTGTCTCGCTACTGATTTCTGTATATTAATTTGCAGACGTATCGTATTGGGGTGGATCTGAGCGGATGGAGAAGAATGTGCTTGGTCCTGAAGCGCCAACCGGGTTTGATGAACGTAGAGCAGCTGCCTTGTCCGATGCCATCAGATCAATGCAAGAATGTTTGAAAACCACCAGGTCAGACATGTTTTCTTCCTTTTTTGGTCTTGTAGTAGTTGGTGCCTGTTTATATTTGAATTGAGAAGAAGGCCGATGGTTTAACTTATTTCTTTCCTCGACAATAAAAATAAAATTGATGTTTCAGCCGCTGTTTTGAAGACGAGCCGTACAATCTGAGTATGGAATCCTACGACATGTTTCAGTGCGATCTTTCAGACACAGAGATCAAACTTGTGTGTGGTTAGTTCTCTCCGTCTCTAACACTAGTAGGTTCTTCTTTTGCCGCTCATCATTATTTGTTTATGTCATTTGCATGACCGCTGGAAGGAAGTAATTAAGCAACTTATAATAATATATTATTTGTTTCTGTAGAACACGAGCACATGGGCTATGTCCAAGGGATGATGCAGCAGTGGGAATTGGAGTATATTTGAATACGGGTTGCGGTTTCAGCTATTTCTTAAACTTGGTGCATGTGGGAGATTTGTCCTTCTAAGACCATCCACAATCATGTGCTCGATGGAGGTCGGGGGCGTGATTAGCAGCTGCAGCGGCGTGGGCTTGGAGGCGAGCTCCTCGCTAATTGGAGGTCGGCGGGCTTGGAGGGAGGCTTGGAGGAGACTGGAGGCGAGCTCGAGCTCGGTGGGGGCAGAAGAAGGGTTTTGTTTGTTTTTAGTTTTTTGTTTGTTTACAGTAGCGGAGTGTAGGGTACAAGTTTTATGTAAACTACATTTTAACCTCCTGTAAATAAATGTATTTTGTATTTATTACAAATATAACCCCATATAGAGAAGTTTGTATTCAAATGTTGTATTTTTTTTATTATTAATGTAACATTTTTTATGTTTACTCTATGTTTATTAATGTAACGTGTTCTTATATTTATTTTCGAAATTTTATGGGATAAAATAACATTAGTCACTAATAGTGCAACTAATAAACATATATGATTGCGGTTATTTTATTGACTAAAGTTGGGGTGCTTAGTGTATTTAACTATATAGTAGTGTGGTTACAATAAAATATAATAGAAGTGGATAATAGTGTTTTGGCTGTTGTAGCTATTATGGTAGAATCGTAAATCTTAAGAAGATTAATAGTGGGGTAAGGTGGGGACAGGTGGGCTTGGGGGAGCTCACGATTGTGGATGGTCTAAGTGTGTTAATTGTTCCCTGTGACCATGCTCTCTCGATAGTTAGTAATTATCCAGAAAACTAAAGTGATGGGGAAATTTGTGCACTGTGTGTGGAGTAGTAGTAGTAGCAGCACTGGTTCAGTTGTTATCTTGGGTGTCAGCTCGCATGCAGTTAGTCAATGTGTATGTACTTCAGTAAGTACTAAGTAGTACTACGCTTTACTGTATCAGATTTGCCGTGGGTGGTAAGTTATCATTATTTACTTTCTACTAAGTTTGTAGTACTGTACTAGTTCTTAACTTATGCTGTACTGTAGCTACGACCCTCCCTCCCCTCTCCTGGGGTTTGGGAGTTACTGCAATTACCGACAGTCACAAAATTCCTAAAATTGCACAAATAGGGGAGCGCTAATAACTCGCCAGTTCTTTGTATTTCTCACTTTGTGACTGTTGTTGTGGATGTTCGAACTTGCCGTTGAGTTCTTTGTAGTTCTCACTTTGTGACAGTTGTGGATCTTCGAACTCGACGTTCTTCGGTGGAAGATATAAAGGTGGTGACTAACAATTCAATAGTACCTAGTAAGCCTGACGCAATGATTGGGTGAATAAGTGCTACTAATTAATAAAATTGAGCTAGCAATTAACAACTATCGCGACATTAACTATTGCGTGTTTCACTGCTTGAATTGTGTCACGACATCAAGACTCCAATCAACACCGACATAGCTGGAACAGTTCTCTGGCGATGGTGATGGCACGAAAGGAGAGTAAGGAGGGAGAAGTAATCAGAAAGAGAATTTGATTATGAGAAAATACATAACGATTCATTACAAAAACAGTCTGGGTAACAACTGTAATTAAACAAACTTGAGGGCTTCTAACCGAATAACACTAAATGACCAACGACAAACTCCAGGTTCGCACTCACAGCTGTTGACTAATCGTCGCCTTCCTGGACCAATCAGGAAGAGGCGAACGTCGTCGCCTTATCAAAGCTGGACTACGTATAAGTGGAACGATCCAGTTCCACTTAAGTTGAAGCCCAATGATAGAAAGGTTCAACGGTAGCTGCTAAGAGGGATCATCTAATCTGACGGCTACTGTCTACTCTTATATTATTGTTCATTTGGTTAAAAACAGTTTCATGTTCATTTGGTCAATAAATCAACTTCATGACAATGCACCACAATTAGAAGTTCACGTCGTCATGAATATAGGGTTGGAAACCGAGCTTTGAGAGAGGTAATCCTCCCATGTGGCTTCTGATGGAGCTGTGTTAGCCCATTGAACTAAAACCAATACCTCAGGTTTATTGCCTTTTTTACTAGTTTTCTGTCCAAAATGGCAATGAGTTCAATCAAGAGTTGGCTTTCTGGACCAATCATTGGCAATGTGGCAGAGCTAGTCAGAGATTGTCCATGCACCTTTTTTAGTTGAAAAACATAAAACACATAAGGTATTGCCGCACCTGGGGGAAGGCCATCAAGTCGATAAGCAACCTCAAGTGCTCTGCAACACTTTGAAAGAGCCATAAAACTTAGCAGTTAATTTCTGATTCCTCCTTACTACACAGAAGCTTGCATGTAAGGTTGCAGCTTTAGAACACACCAAATCTCCAACTTTAAACTCTCTTCCCGTGTTTATTTGCGTAATGTACCATCCTCTCCTGAGCGTTAGTCAAATTATCCTTCAAGATCACCATCACTTTCTTCATCTCCTTGAAGAATGAGTCAACTTCTGGTACTCCATTGTGGTTTCGCTGGTGGAAAGTAGGTATGTTGGGTGGAAAATCATAAAATGCTTTAAATGGAGTCGCCTTGAGGATGCTGTGATGAGATGTATTATAACAACATTCAGCTAATGCCAACCACTTTGTCTATTTATGAGATCTATCGAGAGTGACACATCTATGGTAGTGCTCAATACATTTGTCTAATATTTCTGTTTGTCCATCTGTTTGGGGATGATCTAGAATAGTGCGATTTGGTATCCCAAACGTGAAAAGAGAACTCCAAAACAGGCCGAAAAAATCCTATCCCTGTCACTCATATAGTTTCAGGTAAACCATGAAATTTATGGATGTGCTCCATGAAAATTTGAGCTATATCCCCGGTAGTGTAAGGATGAGCTAGAGCTATAAAGTGACCATACTTTGAGTACATGTCAATCACCACTATGATAGAGTTCTTGCCCTCAGGTCTTGAGAGTCCCTCCACAAAGTCCATACTAATATGAATCTAGGGCATGTTTTGATTTGAGAGAGACTACAACAATCCGGGGTAAGGTACATGTTCCACCTTCATTCTTTGGCATATATCACAAGATTTTACCACATGTTTAACCTTCTAGGCCACAAAAAGACTGCAGTAAGTTTGGTAGGTGTTTAAAATTTCAGAATGCCCTCCCACACCACTATTGTGCATTTCAGTAATGAACTGTCTTCCTCAAATTACCAGATCCACCCTCATGGATTTAGTGTCCTTTCTTTAGTAGACCGTCTTGTAGCTTGATAGTTCCTCTAGGATCAGGAACTATATACAACTGTGCAATCATTTGCTGAGCCCGATCATAATTCCATATGATTGCTTTACATCTTCCACCCATTTAGGTGTAATGATAGGAATAGCATTGCAATTACGTCCAGTCACCACCCTAGATAAAGAGTATGCTGCTACATTTTCTTTTCATTTTTTGAACACAATTTGAAAATGTAGGAGAGAGAACAAACCCATACTATAATAAACACGAGTACGAGTGTGTCTTCTACTATACACACTCAATTCGAGGCACTATGCGATACAGCCGAAGACCACAATCGCAGATTCAATAGGAACGGTCGTTGTTCAACAACTCAATAGATCGAATAATAGACAACGCTAAAAGATAAGATCTATTCTAATAAGAAGAACTGCGTAAAGATATAACAGATACAACAGTATAACTGAAACGTAGAACTAATCTAACAGTTATAGCAGTTATAGGAAAAATAAAAGATACGGCACACAAGATTTCTACTGTGGGGAAACCTAGATTGTGTCTCTTCTTGAGAAGGATACATAGGAGTAAAACCCCACCTGCTAACACGCCCTACTCACCACACCACATTTTCCTTACCTATTTTCCAAAATCTCTTGTGTAGCACCCCACACCCGTGGCAATCGAAGCCTCGCTTGAATCAAACTTCAGAAGTGATGGGAGCTCAAGCTGGGTGAACGGATGCTTATTGGTTGATTTGAGGCAAGAAACAAACTTCGAAAGCGACGTGAGCTCAAGTAGGGTGAAGAGAAGCAAAGTACGAGAAACTAGAATGATCTACACTCTTTTGATGATATTTGGAGTTATACAAGAACTTTGGGTGAGACTGGTGGAAAATGAAATTAGATTTCAAGAGCTTTCCAACGATAGATCGTGGACCTAAACTAGAGTCCAGATGATGGAGATACGACCTGAAAAAGTTGAAGAAGTCCTCTATCTGCGTAGCTACACAACATCTACGCAGACAGAGAAGAAACTAAACAAAAATGGTTGATGTCTGCGTAGCCACGCCACAGCTACGCGACATCTACGTAGACAGAGAAGACAAAATGCAAAAACATGGCTAAGGCATATGATGGAGCCCTCTGTCCGCGCTACGCAGCAGCTACGCATACAGAGAGGAAGGAAAGAGAAGAAGGAGCTAAGGAATAAGTCCGAGCCCATTGTCTGCGTCTACACAACATCTACTTAGACAATACCAACATAGTAACTAGACAGAAGACACTTATTGAGTAGTTATGCATCAGCTATGCAGAAAAAGGGGCATTTCCAGAATTTCAGAAATTGCTGCATGCGTAGCTACTCAGCATGTACACAACTTCCTACGCAAACATATCCAATTTGAGGCGATTATGAGCCAGTGGTATTTTTTAAATATTGGAAACTTTATGGAAACTCGTACACTATATAACAGAACTCGACCTAGCATCACGAAGATCACAAAACATCAGAAGCAACCTTTTGAGGCAGCTTAAAGCATCAGAGCAGTCCTGAGAATCTCCAGATTTTCGCCACCTTTTTCATTCTCTCTTCTTCTCTATGTTAGTTTTGGTAGCTAAGCAGTTTACCTATGTTCTTGGTGAACTTAGGGTTTGATTCAGTACTTCGGTATTTTGGTATGGATTCATGATCTAAGGATCTTAATACAGTTTCATGTTATATCTATTGCGTTTATCTTTCATTTTAATTATATTTATGAACGGAGTAGTTAACCTCGATTACTACTGTTCTAACCTGGTGCGCGAGAGTGAATAATTTAGGTTAGGAAAAAGACAGAACTTATTCATGTATCCTGATGGACTCAAAAAGTGAAAGGTATTAGGAATAACTATACGTATAGATCCATTACTATAGGAGTAGAGTGAGACTCAAAATGTAACCTTAAGAACCTTAGTAGACTTAGAACGGGACTGCACATTTACGTGGGCCGAAAGGATCTGACAATCTGGAGAAACGTGACATTGTGTATGAGGCTGGAAGGAGATTACACCGTTTGTTACGTGGCATAGATATACAAACTGTTTTTTCATATAAAAAATGATAAGAATGTTTAATTCAGTTTGTTAGTTTGAGTACTTAGTTTAGCATAATTCAACTCAAACAACTCATGCTTAAGACTTGCGTTTTGAAGTTATGTACTTATTTAGCTATTCAGCCTTGTTTTAAAAGTCTAACTCTCTCCTAGGATTTGGATGTTGCGTGGCCTGTTCTTTAGGCCTGATCTTGTGGACTGGTCTGTTTTGGCGTTGTGCTGTGATGCCTGTTTGGCTGAGCGGTTTGGGCTTGATGTGTTTAGCCTAGGGTTATTAGTTTCTTTTAGTCGTCTTTAGTCGTTGGTTTATGGTCGATATAGTTGATGGTGCTCGTTATGTTCGTCCTATGTACCTATGTGCCTTTGATATTATCAATATGATGTTCTAACTTTCGGCAAAAAAAAAAAAAAAAAAAAAAAAAAAAAAGGAAAAGAAAAAGAAAAAATTAAACAACTCATCCTTTTACGTTCTACTTTTTAAGCTCGGTTTCTGATTGAGCGATAACCCTGTCCTCGTGGAATCAATAATTCGAGATTCAAATATCACTCATATATATTACTTGAACCGCGCACTTGCTATAACACATAATAATTCTTGTTATATATATATCATACTACCTATAATAAAAGGAGATATGGCCACTTTGCCAGCTAGGCGTTTTGCACACCGTGGACCATTGATTGGCTTGCATGTGGGTTTGCCGCCATTTACCTCCAACGGTGTTTTGCCACGTCCTTCTCAGTCACTGTTTACAATTTATTTCAGATTGAAATGTCTGTGTTGTCCTCCTGTGGACCGGTATTTTACTGAGGCCATAATGGCATCGTTATGTAATTATGTTTTCCGGTCTGGACCCATGCGTAAATTCGATGAAAAAAAATAAAGTTTGATAACTTCCGGTTCTGTCCCTGCTATTTGTCATTTACTGGTTGCTTTCAATGGATTTAGTGGTTGTAATTTTGGTGCAGTCGTTGGATATACATGTAAATTTGTTGAAAAAAATAGATTCAGTTAACTTCCTGTTCTGTCCCTGCTGTTGTCTCTTTATTACCTATCCTGAATAGAGTTGGTGGCTGTAATTTCGTGTTGTGCTTCGGATCGATACGTAAATTCGATGAAAAAAATAACTTTTGATAACTTCCGGTTGTGCCCCTGCTATTTTTCATTTACTGGTTTTTTTCCATAGATTTATTCGTTGTAATTTTGGTGCAGTGGTTGGATTTAGATGTAAATTTGTTGGAAAAAATAGATTCAGTTAACTTCCAGTTCTGCCCCTGCTGTGGTCTCTTTATTAGGTATCCTGAATAGAGTCTGTGGCTGTAATTTCGTGGTGTGCTTTGGATACACATGTAAATTCGATGGAAAAAATAGAATCTATTAACTTCCGGTTCTAGAGGGTTATTTCAACCATGGTTTTTGCAAATGTTTCGGTGTGGGTTTCAAATTGTTCATTACATGTCAGTTTATCTTAATTTCTATCTATGCCCTTGCTACTCACTGTATTTCAAATGACACAGTATTTTGTTAGAGGGTTATTTCAACCATGGTTTTGGCAAATGTTTCGGTGTGGGTTTCATATTTGGTGGACGTAATATTGTCTACTTAGTTGGATGCAGATGTGAAATTGATAGGAAAAAATAGCTTATGTTAGGTTCTTTTGTAAGAAGTTATTTCAGGCGCACCTTTAAATTGTTCATTACATGCCAATTTACAAGCTATTTCTATCTACGCCCTTGGTACTTGCTGTACTTCAGATGATAAAGTATTTCGTTAGAAGGTTATTTCATCTTAAGCCTGTTTTCGTCTACATGAGAGAGATGCTTACTCTTCATTAGAGGATCAGAAGAAATATGCGACGTTTAGGGTTGTGTCGGTTAGATGTTTAGGGTTGCGTCGCCTGGCGACGTACGCACTGTGGAGTCAGAGAGTGATCACAAGTTGAAGATTGAGCTGTCTAAATTTAGCAGAGGTACTTTTGCAATTAACAATTTTAGGTAGTTACTTTCGTATTAAGTGATTTTAGGCGTAGTTTTAAATTATTTAATATACTCTATTTTGGTTAAAGGGTTATTTCATCTTGAACATGCTTCCTTCCATAATGACCATTTCAACCATGATATTTCCATATGTTTTTGATGCACATGTGAAATTGATAGGAAAAAAAATAGCTTTTGTTAGATTCATGGAGATGTCATCAAATTGATGCAGAAATTTTTTATTTGTTATCCGTCGATTTTGCCCTTGCTCATTCAGGCTTTCTACAACGGCGATTATAGTGAGTGGTTGAGGTAATTTGATCGTCTTATCCCTCAGAACTTTGCCCTCACTCTGTGTCGGTGCTCATTGGTGGGCTTAGCACCGCCTTCTGTTGCTTGGAGCCCAAGTACATTTACTGTTCCAGCCACTATTCTGACGTGAGCTGCTGTTACACAGCTTACACGTGTCGCAACATTCTCGTTGGTTTAATGAGAGGATGTCTCCATTCTCCCACTGTCTACTCTCTTCGATCTCTTTCCTGGTATGTGCAAAGCTCTCTCCCTGTTTTGGGATGCATTTATCCCCTGTATTTTTTCTTTTGTTTTTTTTTTCTTTCCTTTTAAATTCTATGCTTTCTCTTCTTCTTCATTTTCCTGCTTCAAAGGTTCACTGTTGGGGTTGCATGTATGAATTTTGATGTAAGGTGTGTGTGCAATGGTTTGTTTCTATTTCTCGATAGTTCTTCCTTGTCTTATTAAATTGATCACTTATATTTTCGCAGCATTTTACTCACTGTTTAATTTATTTTTCGTTTGGAGGTTGAGTGGAGGAGTTGCATGTTCAGACTGGGTACAGTTTCTGGTTGTGGGATAAAATGTGTGTAGTTTGTGGTCAGATTGGGTTTGGTATGGTGGTCTGGTGTTATTAAATGCTGATGATTTGGTTTATTCTATGTACATAGGTGTTCCACTACAGTTGCATGTACAGATCCATTGCAGTTTGTAGGTCCCCTATTAAATGTTTATGGTTTGGCAGCATTTTTCTCACTGTTTAATTTTTTTTTCGTTTGGAGGTTGAGTGGAGGAGTTGCATGTTCAGACTGGGTACAGTTTCTGGTTGTGGGATAAAATTTGTGTAGTTTGTGGTCAGATTGGGTTTGGTATGGTGGTCTGGTGTTATTAAATGCTGATGATTTGGTTTATTCTATGTACATAGGTGTTCCACTACAGTTGCATGTACAGATCCATTGCAGTTTGTAGGTCCCCTATTAAATGTTTATGGTTTGGTGTAATACGGCGTTGTATGTGGGAGTTGGGTGTTATTAAATACCAATGATTTGGTATTTAACCGACTGTATTGTGTCCTGCTATTCAGCAGCTTGTAGATCGTATATCATAACAAAAGTGCCCTGTTTGTGATCAACTTTTGTATCTATTCTTTTATGTATATCGTGCCGGGAACAAAATTTGGTTAGACAGTTGTTTGTTTGATTCACTGTCTTTGAATATCCCATGTTTAATTGCATTACGTTATCTGTTCCAGCTGGTTTGTGGTGTTACAGATGTGTTGCTGGTTGTGACGAGTTCATTGGACCGCATTGTCAACTGTTTTCCTGGTAAGATGTTTGAATGAATGGTTTGTTCCATGGCATGATTGAAATCCAGGGATTATCTAAATTTTCCTCCTTTTTTTTTCCTTAAGATTTTCCTTTTGAATTTGTCATCTGGGTTTATCTGGTTTTTCAGCAACGTTGAAGGAGCTATTGGGCTGAGTGGTAGCTGTATTGGCATTGCTGTTTGCATATCACAGGTTCTTCTCTGCAATTTCTGAAATGATGCGGGTACTGTCGTTCAAAATGCTGGCCATAGCTTGTTTTATTAGTGATGTGTGAACTTTATATGTTGTTATGTGGTCGTAATTCTATTCGATGGTTAAAATTCTACGAGTTCATATTTGTTTGTGTGATTTGTACAATATGATCCTTAATATGATATAATATGGGATGTATGTTAAAAAGATAAATGTCATTACTGGTGATGAATATGTTATGTTAGAACATGTGCGTCACTTGAATTTTGTCAGTGAATAAGTATATTTTGAAGTAGCTTGAATTGAGTTAAGTGTGTATTCACTAACGGCAGCAGACCGTTGCAGAATGAGGTAGATGGAAGTTTAGAACAAAAGTCCCAAAAAATGGGAAAAAGTCGACCATTCGGTGCATCACAAAAATTCTTCGATTGTAGATTTGTTGTGGTCTGTCCTGAGTAATGATTTACAATATAGGTATGTCTGCTACTAATACACACAAGACTCCACCGGTCACTGAATCGGAAGCATTGCAAGCTTCCGGACTGCGCGGAAATTCCCTGGGTGAGGGAGAGATTGAATGTCCCGGCGTTCTGATATCACAGCCGCCAGCTCTTATCAGTACTGCATGTGATACTACAAATGGTCAGTCTTGCAGATTGCCTCCAGTTGATCAACTAAGCAGTGGTAGAATTGCAAGCCCTGGTGCTCGTGGCCGCGGCGGAAGAGGGCGGCCTCGAAAAAATGCAGTTGTCGTAACTTCACACGGTCCATGCAATAGCCATCAGGCAACGCCAGAGTTAGTTAACACAGGGAAACTTGCATTACCTGCTGAATCAGAATCATTGCAGGATTCTGGAGTGAGTAGGAATTTAGTTCCTGGTGGAGATGATGTATCACCATTGACTGTTATCCATCCTGTATATGCTGGCACTACTAATGCATCGTTCGCACTGCCTGATGGTGATAATGTAGGCGGTGGACGAACTGTGGACTGTAGTGGTCGTGGCCGTGGTAGAAGAGGGCGTCCTCGCAAAAATGCTGCTGGTGCAACAACATCTGAACTTACTGCGACTGTGCGGAATCAATTTTTGCGTGAACAGGTAGAGGGCACTGCTGTTGCTGCACCGGTTGCCATAGCCTCTGCCGGGGGTAGTTCCTCAGTCACTCCTACAGCAACTCCCCCTTCCGTAAAACAGCAGGTTAGTGATGTTATTAGCGGAAATTCATGTGCTCATGTTAATTGTTCCGCTATTATGCAATCTATGTGTTCCGATGCAATGATTCAGGTTTTCGGAGAAGGAGGTGAAGTCCCAGACAATGATGTTCGTCACTTTGATGCTACTGAATCATGTAGAGGTGTAGTTAGTGGAGTTAATGCGGTAGATTGTTTTGAAATTGCAAATGCTGTCGATGGAACATCTGCCTCAGAGATTTCAGGGGGGGGTCGTCGTGGTCGTGGTAGAAGAGGAAGACCCCGGAAAGCCGAAGCTGATTTGACTTCGCATAAGGTCAATGATGGAGTTGGAGGAAGGACGGAGCGAGACCACAATCCAAAAGTATTTGATAATGTCGCGCGTGCCTGCAACCATTTTTTCCGTGATCAAATAGAAATAGCTGGTGTGTCCAAACTGGTGCACAATCCTTCCACTGGGGGTGGTCCATCCAATACTGTTATATCGTCTCCCTCAAATGTAACACATCAGTCCATTCCCGTGTCTCCCGTGATTGAAATACGGGAGGTTTCTGATGTTAGTTCTCAAAGTTCATTGGCTGATGTTGTGGGCTGCCATACCAGGCAAGTTACACCGTCCGAATCATGTAGTGTTGCAATGACTGTCGTTGCTGGTAGGAATGGTTCCGAGGTTGAAAATATTGAATGTGGGATATCTGCTCAACAACTATCATGCAAGACTGGGCGTGGACGCGGTAGAAGAGGCAGACCTCGGAAAAATGAAGCTGTTGCAATTTCAGAGAGGCTAACTGTCCAGCCTGGACATAGGCCGGAGCGAGATAACGGTGCCTTAATGTGTGATGTTAATGCGGTAGTGCGGAATCAATTTTTCCGTGAACACATAGAATCCACTGCTGTAACTGCACCGTCTGACACAGCCTGTGCCGAAGATGGCACATCAGCTACTCCTAAAGCACCTACCCCCTCTGAAAAACTGCAGGTCGCCAATGTTATTAGTGGAAATTCAGGTGTTGCTGCTGACTGTTGCGATGTCATGCAACCTATGTGTTCTGATGCATTGAATCAGGTATTGCGAGGACGAATTGATTCTTCTTCTGTAACTCCAACTGCTGACCGCAGGTGTTGTGGTGAAGTTGCAGGCAATGATGTTCGCCACTGTGCTGCAACTGAACCAGTGAGTAAGCTTGGCGTCGGTGATTGTCTGGTCACTGGAGTTGATGTCACAGGGATAACTGCTGTACATATTTCACCTGGGGCTCGTCGTGAATGTCGCATAAGAGGAAGACCTCGGAAGAATGGATCGAGTGCAACTTCACACAATGATCCCAGTGGTGTTCAGAAAAAATTGCAGGGAACCAAAGACTCAACAGTCCCAAACAGCTCGAAGGTTGTCGCCAATCATTTTTTCCGTGATCAAGTAAATTCATTCACCATATCAACAAAAGGTTGCTATAGCTGTGAGAGGGAAGATTCGTCCACTGCTCATGAGGCTGCTCCTGTGATTGTGACAGAAGATGTTGCAAACATCGTTCATGGAGAATCATCGGCTGACATTGTGCATTCCTACGGTTCACAATTTACTTATTCGGAAGCAGTAACTCATCGGCCAACTTTGTTGCCTGGAAGCGGTGGTAAAGAAGTACATAATGAACAAGATCAGACACCTAGAGCTGTTGTTCGTGATGGAGAAGACGTAGGCTGTAATGTTGCTAATGCAGACAAGGCAACGAGTAGCGTGGCAACTTCAAGAAACTGTCGGAAGAGAGGTAGACCGTCAAAAGTTAATTCAAGTGCTTCTCCAGTATGTGAAAACAGAAGCAGTGTGAGTCCAAACAATAGTCGAGAATGCAGAGGAGAGGAGCAAACTGTTGTGCCTCGGCCTAAGTGTGATTCGCAACGAAAGCACAGTGGAACGGGGAAAGTTTCGTCTCAGAGATTACGTAGACGTGGCATTGCATGTCTCCCGTCAAAACATTGCGCTGCAGCCTCTACAAATGCAGTCGGTACCTCATTGCCTCCGTCCACAGCAACTGCACAGGTAACGCCACATTCCAGATCTTCCCGGATTGTTGTGCGTCATGGTTTCTGTGTCACTGCTCTGGATGTGTACAACGGTCAGCAGAATCATGGGCTGGCATTTGCTCCTTCTAGCGTGACTACTGCTCCGTGTTCTCGCACAGCGCATGATTCATTTCCACCTCCCTTATTTCGCTATGCTGCAACTGAATCATCATCTGACATTCCTGCATCATCGAAGACTATTGGTAAAGGTGGTTCATCATGCTCATTGTCAGGTGAGTCCAGCAAGCATCCTCCTGGTACTTCCACTGGCGCTAAACCATCAAGTGAGTATTATACTACTACTGATTTCATGATATTCCCCCTCTTGTCTGTTCACAGTATTGATTATTATTTTCAATGTGTCTGTCTTGCAGAGAAGAAGCGTAGAAAGAAGTGGCAACGTGATCCCCCCTCTCCTCCCACTGAACCGAGCCGGCTACCCCAGCCAAGGATATGTCCTCATTGCCAGGCCAAACTTTTTGCGTATGAACCAGATGGATTTTGCTGCAGTTCGGGCCGAATTGTTCTTGCTGCACATGAAATTCCTGATACACTGGCTGCATTGCTACTGTCGGATAATGCAACAAGTCAGGAATTCAGAACTTCGATTCGTGCATACAACAGTTTATTTTCTTTCACATCCATGGGCGTGAAGAATGATCGTGAAATCCTCAAGAACAGCAAAGGAATTTATACATTCAGGGTTCAGGGTCAAATATATCATTACATCAATAACCTCGACCCCGGTGAGGAGACACCTCGATATCTGCAATTATATTTTTACGATCCTGCTTATCAATTACATTGTCGATCTCAGACGTTCAGCAATGTTGATCCGTCTATTATTGCTTACCTGAGTGACATCCTGAAATCAAATCCCTATAATGAAAAATTCCAATCAATGTCTGAAACCCCTGATCTCATGGACTGTGATATACGTATTCGGTCTGATCCCGGATTGGATCAGAGAACCCATAACATGCCTACTTCAGATCAGGTTGCCGGCATTTGGATAGATGATGAATATCGTGCAGGCAAGTATTCGCGTGATATCTTGGTGCAGCGAAAGAAGGGTGGGCCAGAACCAATCAAGTACCACTTGGGTTGCTACGACCCACTACAGTACCCGATTATGTTCCCTTATGGTCAACCTGGTTGGCATACTGGTATTGAGAAGAAACCTGCAAAGAATAATCCTGCAAAAGGGCCAAAGAAGGAGAAGCGACGTTCAGGTTTGCACATGCCCAATGTTCTTCAATGACAGAATCTTCTCTTCTATGCAGACATATTTACATCATTTTCTAACTGTTATTTGGGTCGATGCAGGTAAAGAGGATGCAGAGTCAGAGATTCCAACTGTGACTTGTCGGCAGTACTACTGCTATCGTTTGCAAATTCGAAGCATGCGGCATTCCTCGATTTTATTTTTCGGTCGTCTGCTTCAACAATATATTGTTGACATGTACATCAAATTGGAAACAAGTCGACTTGACTATGTGCGCTTCAACCAAGAGATATTCGTGCAGAACTTTATCGAGGTATAATTGATAGTCTGGCAGCAGGAGAAACGAATCCTGAGAACATTGGTCGTCATGTTGTTCTACCGCCTTCATTTGTTGGGGGACCACGAGATATGAAGCGTCGTTATCAGGATGCAATGGCCCTCGTGCGTCAGTTTGGAAAGCCTGATTACTTTGTGACGATGACTTGCAATCCTAGATGGTCTGAAATCCAAGATGAGCTCCTGCCTCATGAGGAAGCATCGAATCGACCGGATTTAGTAGCTCGGATTTTCCGTGCGAAGGTAGTTGAGCTGAAACGTGATTTAGTTGAACGAGAAATTATTGGACCGATTGCAGCTTATACGTATGTCATCGAGTATCAGAAACGTGGTCTTCCACATGTGCATTTCCTGCTGATTCTCAAAAAGTTTGCGAAATTGATGCAACCTGATGAGTATGACAGGTATATCTCAGCTGAAATTCCTGATCCTGAGGTCAATCCTCATCTCTACAATGCCGTTGTCAGGCATATGATGCACGGTCCTTGTGGTGAACACAACAAGAACAATGTATGTATGCGGCCTCGTACTGGATGCAAGAACAGATATCCCCGGGATTTTTGCAATGCCACAAGAACTGGTGATAATTCGTTTGCTATTTATCGCCGACAGCGCAACGGTCGCACTGTTGAGGTTCGCGGAGCCACTCTTGATAATAGATGGGTCGTGCCTTACAATCCATATTTGCTGGCGAAATATGACTGCCACATAAATGTCGAGATTTGCTCAACAATCAAGGCAGTTAAATATCTGTACAAGTATATTTACAAAGGGCACGATAAAATTGCATTCCAGCTTGTGTCAAATCAAACAAGTGGTATTGATGAAATTGCAGCCTTTCAGTCTGCCAGGTGGATTTCACCTCCTGAGGCTGCATGGCGTCTTTACAGTTTCCCGCTCAACGAGATGTATCCTTCCGTAATTGCACTTCCACTTCACCTTCCTGGCATGCAATCTATTTCCTTCGACAAATATACGAAGCTTCCATACATTGCCGCGGATAAGAAGTACGCAAAAACAATGTTGACGGAATATTTCGAAACAAATAAGCGTGACAAAAGTGCAAAGCGTTGGTTGTATAGTGAATTCCCACAACATTACGTGTGGAATAAGACAAATTTATGCTGGGAGCCTCGGAAGAAGGGCTACAGTATTGGACGTATTGTTGCTGCTAATCCTTCGGAGGGAGACCGCTTTTTCCTCCGATTATTACTGACTCATGTCCAAGGTGCTGAATCATACGAGCAGCTGCGAACAGTGAGGAATCACATATGTGAATCATATCGTGAAGCATGTGAGAAACTCGGTCTGCTGGAAAAAGACACAGCACTTGAAGATTGTTTAGAAGAAGCTGCGACTTTTCAAATGCCGCAAACATTGCGGCGTTTATTTGCCACTATCCTTGTGTACTGCCAGCCAGGCAATCCACGGTCTTTGTGGGATCGGATGTATATGAATCTATCTGAAGATTTCCGGAAAGAGAGGAGATTGAATGAAGCTCAAATTCTATTCAGAACTGTTAAAGGAGTGAATATATTTCTAGAGGCAATGGGGAGACAATTGATTGATTTCATTACTTCGTTACCAGTTAGTCAGAGTGAGGAAATGAGTTCCGTGAATCGGGAAATTGAAGAGGAATTGACAGTGCCGATTCCAGCCGAAGACGTGGCTGCCATCGACCAGCTAAATAACGCGCAATCAGCAGCTTACAAAATAATCACAAATCACATCGACGAACTGAAAGGTGGATGTTTCTTCGTCGACGGACCAGGTGGCACGGGGAAAACTTTCCTGTACAGAGCTCTGCTGGCATATGTCCGCAGTAGTGGAGGGATTGCTCTGGCTACTGCTAGCACTGGTATTGCAGCCTCAAACTTGCCTGGTGGAAGAACTGCGCACTCTCGCTTCAAGCTCCCCTTGGATACCACGGATAAGAATACATGCAACATTGGAAAACAGACAGCTCTTGCTCACCTTATTCGTGAGGCCAAAGTTATCATATGGGATGAGGTGACGATGGCGAAGAAGCAGAATATAGAGGCTTTTGAATGTATGCTACGCGATATATGTTCCAATGAATCGCTATTTGGAGGTAAGGTCGTGGTCTTTGGAGGTGATTTCAGGCAGGTGCTGCCTGTCACGGTGCGTGCTACTAAGGAGGAATGTATCTCCAACAGCATTGTTGACTCACCTCTATGGGCCAGTATGCATTTGCTTTATCTAACGGAAAATATGCGTGCTGTTGACGATCCTACCTTCTGCCAATTTCTCTTGTCGATTGGAAATGGTAGTGTGCAAGATGTTGATGAAGCGACAATAGATTTGCCAAAATCGATGATTGTGCCATTTATTGATGAAAGCATGTCAATAGATTTGTTTATTAAAGCTGTATACTGCAATTTCCAATCTGACTGTTTGGACCCGCGGTACCTTACCGAAAGAGCAATTCTAACTCCTCGGAATGACTGCGTAGACCGAGTCAATGAAATTTTGCTGAGTAGATTTCCAGGGCAGTCTCATACATATAATAGCTTCGATCGATCTCTGCCAGAGAATCAGTCGACTCATCCAGTAGAATTCCTGCATACACTAACTCCCAATGGGATCCCACCTCACCACTTAGAATTGAAGCCAGGTTGTCCACTAATGTTGCTACGCAACCTTGACCCGTCATCTGGATTGTCAAATGGTGTCAAACTTATTTGCAAGGAGTTGTTGCCTAATGTAATATATGCTGAGATTGCAGTCGGTCCAAATAAGGGGAAATCCGTGTTCATTCCTCGGATCCCGCTCAGACCGTCCCAAACAAATCACTATCCCATAGAATTCGAGCGTAAACAATTTCCAGTTCGACTATGCTTCGCTATGACCATCAACAAGTCGCAGGGCCAAACTCTGAAACGTGTTGGTGTTTACCTACCGCAACCTGTATTCTCGCATGGTCAACTGTATGTGGCATTATCCAGAGCCAAGTTAGGGTCTGCAGTTAAAGTGTTAATCGAACCAATTGACGGGATTCAATTTAATTGCACAACTCGAAATGTTGTGTACAAAGATCTGTTGCATAGAGCAACTCGCGTACACAGCACATTTTAAATTCCATTCATGGTTAGTGCTTGCCGGTTTCATCATGCGGAGATGCCACTCATGTGGTGTGCAGTAATATAATATAATGTCACCTGAAACAGACTTGATCATTAGTTGAAAATCTTGATATCTTATATACTAACACTATTCAAATGTCTTTTGTAGGAATTCATTGAAATCATGGAAGGTAAAACTTTGAAGTTGTCTGAATTGACGGACGAATGCAAAGAATGGAAACTCCGACTGCGGGTGGCCGAGAAATCACGAATATTGACAGGAAAGGCTTCCAACACAAAGTACCAGCGTTTTGTGCTCTGTGACAGTGAGGTTGTAATTAAATTTATGCAAAGATATTGGTCAAATAATCTGACTGTTTGTTTCTTTTATTTTGCAAATGTAGTGTGCTTCTGCTGCTGTGTTCACAATTGTTATTCTCAATCTTTCGGTTTCCACGTTCAATAAATTTTTATTCAAGTTGCAGGGAAAACAGATCCAGGCAACATCATTTGATGCAGATATACCCAACTTTGACAACAAGTTACAGGTCTATCATTCGTACTGGTTTAGCAATGGTGTTGTGCGACCTGTTAATCCGAAGTACCGTTACATAGATCATGATTTCTCCCTTGTGCTTAACAAAGAAATGGAGGTAACCGCAGTTGAAGATAAGGTGGACGAAGGCTGTGGCAGCAACTATAATTTGAAAAGTCTGGAAGAAGCTCGCACTCTTGTGAATTCCCGTGAGAAATTTGGTAGGTCATATGCACTGCTTTGGATAATTTGTACATAGATATATCATATTAATATAAAGTGTTAAATGTTTCCCCATAATAAATACACACTTCTATTTGTATTGTTTGTATTTCACTATGATCATAGATGTTGCTGTCATCGTCATTGCTGTAATGTCCACGAAGACAGTACCCCGAAAAGATTCAGCAGGTCGTGCTCGAGTGAGGGATGTCATTGTTCTGGACGACTCGTAAGTACCCTGCCTCTGAGCATTGTTTTGTATTACGTAGTGTTCAAGTGTTGCTTCCTGGTGCGTGCAATTATTGAAGGCTATATTTACATATATCATTTCAGCGGTGTCCCAGTTTGTTTATCCTTATGGGACGATGCAACCACAGCAGAAGGAGATAAACTAAATATACTCGCCAGTGCTCATCCAGTTGTAATTGCAACGAATGTGTGTTCAACAACATATCTGGGTAACTTTCCCTTAACATCAGTATTAATGAGTATGGAATTACAAGATTATGGATGGAATGGAAATATGACTGCATTATATGAAAACATAGCTTGCATAACATTATATTCATGTAATTGCTGTACATGTGTTTGTAGATTTTTCTCTGAGGACAACAATGTCCACTATGTTCCTGCACAATATCGAGGATCCAAGAGTTGACGAGTTGATTGACTGGTATATGAATACAACTATTTATACAGTTTCCAATTGCGACAACATGATATATTTCCCACATTTAATCTCATATCTGTTTCTCTCGTGTAGGCGTGATGCAAATTATCAGAAGATTGATAAACTCAGGAATCCTGAATTATTGTTGGCACAGAAGAATCCTAAGACAAAGAATACTGAATTCAAGTTGTCAAAGATTGCAGACCTCCCAGAAAAACCGGTATTTTCTCCACCGTAGTTATATCGTATTGTTGGGAATTTATTGTTATGTCCGGTTGACAGTCCTCTATATATATCCTGCAGTCTGCAGACACTGATGTCTGGGTGAAAGTTTCAGTTCTTGCCTTACCTGAAACACAGAGACCGTGGTACCATTCTTGCAGTAAGTGTACTCGTGCAACGAGCTATGTAACTGGAGAAAAATTCAACTGTTCTGGTTGCCACAATTCTGATTGCACTTCCGTACCATGGTAATTTGATATAATTCTCTTCTATCCAACTTCAGCTGTATATTCAATCTCCAGTGACCAAATATAGAAGAGCAACTATGAAACAGAAGAATGGGAAAAAAACAAAAAGAGGAAAAAAAAAATTTTCCAAAAAAAAAAAAACAGATAGAAAAAAAGTTTTGAATACATTCATTTTTGCTTTGTAGGGGTCGTCTAGAAGTCCAAATTGGAGATGACACTGGAGAGCTGAATGTTGTCGTTTTCGGACATGGTGTCGAGGCTGTCCTGAAGAAAAGTGCTGTTATATTGTCAGCAATGACAGGAGATGTATACACGCTACACTTAAGGCTTGATTCGATAGTTTATTAATGTTATGGTTCATATGTTAGTGTGCTTTGTGAAGATAGTGCTAACTACAAGACATTGATTCATTTCAGGAACACAAGGAGCTATTACTTAAAGCTAATGAGTCAAGTGTTAAGAACATGTTCTATTTTCGACTTGCTGGATCTACAAGCACGAACCGCAGAAGGGTCAACAAATGGAATGTTCGCCAAGTAGAGACGGCATAGTTGGACACAATGCCAGCGTATGCGCCCAACTGCAGATCAAGTATGCAACCACATGTGTACATAGAAGCATTACTACAATAGAAGCTCTGCTGTGATCCACTAGCACTACAACTTTTGTTCACCTGGAAAAAATGCAAGGAGATAACATCATGGTAATGTTCCATTGTTATCTCCCTGCCTTTTGCCCCCCCCTTCTTTCCCAAAAACTATTGCATCTTCGAACAGATTCGTCCTCTGCCTTCCGTTTAATATTAATCTATATTAAGTTCTCCATGTTTACAATTGCAGTCAATTAAACTGATATTCCATATTACAACAAGTTACAGTTGCAGGGATATAATACTAATACATATGTATAATATAATAGCTTGTACACAGAATAAAAACAATAAACGATCCTTGGAAATTTTGGTGAGGAAGAGAGAAAAAGGAAAAAAGAAAAGGGAAAAAAAAAAAAAAAAAAAAAAAAGAGTTCCATCAGTTATTAGATTTCATAACCAACACAAAATATTCTTGTCTACATTTAGTACACATGCTTCAAGATGACTTCAAAGGCCTGCACTTTCTAGGTCTCCTATATAATGTTACAAGATTGACTGTAAGCATTTCATGAACTATTTCTCAATCTATTCACCATGTCAGGCTACAATTCTGATGAAGAGCATTCTTGCTGGAATTTAACCACCTTGCTAACAGACCTTCCCACCACTGAAATAAGCATCCCAGCTGGGAGCTATGTTCACATCTTCTCACCCAACAACACAGTGCAGCCTAACATGAGCTCACCCTATCATCCAATGACTGGAAACACAATGTATGATGCCGGAAATCACCAATTTCACGTTATTCACAGCTCGACATCACCAATTTTCCGTGCATCGCCTCCCAGTGGCAACGAATTTATGCATGCAGCTTACGGTGTTGGTGTAGCACTTTCTCACAGTCCGCAAAATTGTCACTGGAACAGTCCCCCAATGCGAAGTCTAGGGTCACCAGTCTTCTATGCATCGCCGCCTACTTGTACAGATTTCCTCCATGGCTCATACAATACAGGTATTCCCCTACCAAATTCCCCTCCACAATATAATTATTACAACTCCATTGCATCTCCCCAGTATCAGTACTCCCCTCTTTCGTCAAATATTCACCCTCAATCACATTCATACTCAGCCTCACCACAGAATTATGGTTCACCAATTCCAATACCAGACCACCAAGTATTAATACCTTTACATTTCCCTACCCACACATCAGATTTCCTTCCGCAAATCACCGAGCAACCTTTGGTATACCAAAGTGATCTGCAATCAACCTATGCTTCAGACAATGCTGATGATGAATGTATATTCTTCCTCGAAAACTTGCCTCCTCCGAGACAACAGAATCCATATTTGACTTCTACACCAGGTCATCATACTTTTACGAACCCAGGTAACGGCAATGAAACTGGATCCTCTTCTTCAACTAGCAAGAAGATCCGCTCCCCATCTACGTCATCTCTTAGAATCCACTGGTCACCTCCTGCAAAACATATCATCAAATTAAATTTCGATGGGGGATTCTACTGCGACTACAAACGTCCAACCTGGCCAACCATAGTTCGTGCTGGTCTATATCGGAATTGTACAGGAGATTGTGTGTATGCCTTCGCTGAAATTGAGCATGAGAAGAACTCTGACTTTGCAGAGGCATCTGCACTGTGCAAAGGTTTGAAGTATGCATTAGATCGGAACTGGCTTGATATATGGGCAGAGGGCGATGCTAAAAACATTATTGACCACATAAATGGTGTGTGTTCTCATGTTTTCCCAGAAGACGTTTGTGCCGAAATCGAAGAAATTAAAGAACTACAAAAAAAATTCAAATCATGTTTGATAACATTCATCCATCGTGAAGGTAACTCTGCGGCAGATGCACTCTGTGTAGCTTTCAAACATCACGATGGATGTTATGCATTCGAAACAACGGGTCTACCTGAACGTGTTCAGGATATTGTCGAGCAAGAAAAAAAAGGGAAGACATACTGTAGAGCGTAGTAACCGGTTCTAGCATTTGTACGTGGTTCATTTTGTAACACTAGCATCATGAATAATTTGTGTAATGTAATGTTGTTAATTTCAGCGAATTCAGATACTCTTACCAATCCACGTTCACATTGGAATTTGGTTAAGTAGTGTTCACTCACCAAAAAGGAAATTACAATAAAAGAAAAAAAAAGAAATAAAAAATCAAAAAAAAAAGGTCTTTTATAATACTCCGTTCAATATTTACACGGATCTACTTATTTACACAATGAGTTCATCTGGGAATGGAGCTGTATATAAACTGAAGTACTATCCCAGACAAATCAGTTGTTGCTGTGTATAATATAATATACATTTAATTACATATATTAAGACATATGCACAAAAATCAATTTATTTTGTTATCTGTACTACACTTTCGAATGAATACGCCCACAAATCATCAGAAATGCAACGTATCAAATTTATAGCTACATTCCACGAAATTGCAATAATACTATGACTAATATTTCTTATATTAATTAGAATATGTGGTAATTTATGGCTTCTAGCCAGAAAGTAGGAAACAGTTGGAAAGAATAGATATCCCTACTGCTATTGAAATGAATGCAGCACATTGTGATAGAAAATTCAAGGCAATGTGAGTAAGCCATTACATGAGGCAACAGCACAGGTTCCATGCATGCCACACATGTGGCTGCTAAAATCTGCTTGACAATCATGACTTTGTACGAACCAATGCATCAGCTCACCCATTACACCTATACTGTCATTGGTATTCCTAAAAAGTAAAAGATCTGGTTGACGACACTTGTCAACAGAATTCTGAAATTTCTTGGAGACCAAGTTAAAAGAACAGATATAAATTAGTATTCCACAATTTCAACTATTTGCCGAGCAACACTTCAAGGTAACCATTATATACTAGCATAAATTGAAGATATTGTTTCCACATACACAAATCTAACAAACTTACTTTACAATGTGCAGATAAATAAGAGAAGTATAATCTGGATGCAAGGTTAGTATCCACTTCTGTATTGCCAGGTCAACGACGTGTGTTGTGCTCGTAATCCACGTTAGTAAGTTATATACTGCAACAACTCACCATTACAAAATATAAACCTTATTTCGGTTTGTAATTATCGAAATTACGACAGATATATTTCAATGGAAAGCTGCCGTAACACCGGAAATGAGCAAAACGTAACCGAGGAAACACGCAGCATCCCAAGAGGAAGGGCCGAGGGAGCAGCTATCTGTCGCAAAATATTCAACAGTGGTAAAAATGTTGATGAAATGATCACAGATACTGAAAAGGAAATTCAACGAGTGGAGCGTCAAATACAAATACTGGGAAAAGTAACCTTTCTCAAGCAACAGCAGCTCGAGATCCAGATGCAATTTCTTCAAAAACTGCAGCGAATGAGCATTGCCAGTAGACGGTCGGTAACATCCAGCACGTCATCATCGGGATCCAAGCGAAAACGGTCTCCAAAGACCGCAGGAGAGGATTAGTAGAAAATGAATCTGTTAACATATTCTGGATGTTTGATTTTAAATGTTGTCTTTACGGTACTCTTGCAATTTCACGTTGCAGCCGTTTCGTAGTAACTTATGCCTCATAATTTTGGGATGTCAAGAACTTGTAACATCTCTTTCCTTTTTTCTTTCTTTTTTGGCACTCTATTTTTTCCACTCTTTTTTTTTTTTTTTTCTTCTTTTTGGATTTTTCTTTTCCCCCTTCTTTCTCCTTCTTCTTCTTCCGTTTTGATGTGCATCTTTTTTTCTTTCCAACAACTTCCATTTGAACTAGATGAAATTCATTACTTCAGAACATTAAAAAATAACGTCAGTAAGCAAAAACCTTGATCAAGATTATTACACATGACAGCCAATATAGTGTCTATGGACACCCAATTTGTGAAATACAATGAAAAATAACATTATTAAAATTTATTACTGATACCTCAAAAGCAGAGATAACTTTATGATTTGAAAAAACAACATCCACATCCTACATTTACAACTACCCAACTTCGTTGTGCTGGTAAGAAGACCTTTCAACTTCATCCTCCAAGCCAAATCTTCCCTGATTTCTAACTTTTCTCTAACAGGTATTACAACTTATCTCGCAATGATAATTTCGAACAGGTACTGGATATCATACCGTATTTGTCACAGCGATCTACTTATTCACAGTATTCCTATTCGTGATTGTTTAGGTCGGGAATCCTCCAACTTGATTCATCAGATCTCAGCGACTCACAGGTTCACTCTACAGGTACCTGATTCCAAATAGCATCTTCTTCATCTGTGTAATCGCTCACAGGAAGAAATCTACATTACTCATATTCAGTCCCTTTTGTGAACAAATGATTGACATTTATCGGGTGCTACTGTTTTCATATGTTATATTAGTGATTTCTATTCCAGATCTGCTACCAATGTCTTGATCTATAAATAGTACACTCCACATAGCGACGAAATCTGTCTGATTGGTACACAATGGAAATAGATATATTTGTTGATAAGAGGTTCATCTTTAGTTTCAATTGAAGACACACATTGGTATATTTGGCTGGATAATGAGAGAAAAAAAAAATAATAAAGAAGAAAGAATAAATTAAAAAAAAAATGATCAGGAAAAAAAATGTTGTGAAATTGTAAGTACAAGATTCATGAATTTAATGTTGTTAATCTGACTAATAGATCAAATTGTAGTCATGTGGAATGTGATTATAGCAATAATTGTAAGTACAAGGTTCATGGATCTACTGTTGTTAATCTCACTAATAGATCAGCTTCGAAAGACAGCCTTTGCAGATATATACAATTAAGCTTATGCGTAAAATAGCAACCATACTTTACCCAATACATATAGGCCACTGAGTCATATGGAACGTGATTATACCAATACATATAGGCCTCCCACTACTCAAATACTGATTATTTATTACAAATTTACAGTAGTCCAGATATCTCAATTTTGGGAACATACCAGGTCACTAAACACAAAACTTATTGGTGTAACTCCTTAAACCAAAAACAGTTCATATTGAATCATGTTAGGTACAATTAATTTCTACCAGATAGTTTCGACTGAATATTTTTATTTTACGTACGAAGAGTTATAAAGAAATAGCATCAGTCTGTGAATTCATTACGATGTGGCTGAGAAAATATCTCGTGCAAATTACCTCACACGGACATTAATCATTCGTAGTTTCAGTAAATAATCATACATGTATTTCAACCCCCATATCGCAACTTCTGCTCAACCGATTGCTGATGTAGCATAAATGAAGAGAACGCATTAACATGCATATGTTTAAGATCGTCTCCTCTGTACCACATTCAGTAATACAGATTACTATATTCCTCTTGCAGCTATCTGGAAATGAAATTCTTCCGAGTTATCACGGATCGAGATGAAGACAACAACAACTTGGTAGGCCTTAAGTCACATATATATGTGTGTATATATACACATGTATATGTGTGCTTTTTAGAAAGAAATTGAATTGAATAACACTAATATTAATTTTAATAAGAGATGGATTTATTAAAGATTTCAAGCATCTATTCACTGCAGCGACTGCCAGATGACTTTGTGGAACGTCATCGATCCAATCTTGGAATTAATGCAGAGCTTGTAGTCCCAGATGGCCGAGTGTGGGAGATAAAAATGAAAAGTAGAGGTAACGACATATATTTGACAACAGGGTGGAAGGAATTTGCAGCTCATTATTCGCTCTCATTTGGGCACATGCTGACTTTCAAGTACGAGGGACATTCCAAATTCAAAGTGACAATCTATGGTCTCGGTACATCAGAGCTAAATTACAGTGCTGGAGCTTCTATCCTGAATGCAAGAAAGTGTGCAGCTACTCGTGCATTGAATAAGGCTAATTCCTACAAGGCTCACTGCAACAAGCCATGTTTCGCTGTTGAAATACAGAAGTCCCATTTGGAATCTTCTGGCGGACTGGTAAACTTTCAATGTTAAATTTCATTTACAACGGCATTGTATTCAATTGCAACGATAGCGACTGACAATCTCATGTTTGCATTACAGAATATACCAATTAAGTTCAGCAGGGCATACTTGAAAGAGCGGACAACAGTTGTGTACATTACAGGGACTTCTGGTAATACAACTTGGACTTGCCGTTGCAAATACCCAGGTGGAGAGAACAGCGATAAGAGACGAGTGTCTTGGTATCAATATTCCAGAAGCGCTAATGTACGTACTGGAGATGCATGTGCCGTGGAATTAGTTGATTCGAGCATGCCAAAATTTAGGGTGAAAGTGTTTCCAGCATAGCCTCAACGTATGAAAGTACTCTGTACTAAGAATATCCAGACATTTCTTTAAACATCGTCATTCTGTCAACCTGTTCCAGTATTATTCTATGTTATTATCTTTGCAAAAACATAACAACCTAATGTTGCAATGTAACTATAACTTTGATGACATGCATCATGCTATGGTTTGCTTAATATCTAATGCATTAAGTTACATTATGTTTCATATATATTGTGACATATCAAAGTAACAATCTCTGTTCCCTTTTATTTCAACTGAACTTGGCATGTTCAATCACAACCTACCTCAACAATTCCAGCTGCAGTAATAATAAAAGCAAATCTTGCACACAAGTAACAACAGTATTTCAAATGTCGAATTGGATTGAATACTATCAGACTATAACACTCACATGCTGTTGTACAATTCAATGCCTCGAGATTCCACACATGCAAACTTCAAATAATGCATTTGTTGCAATATCTACCACATCATGAACATGAACTACACCTGCTCACATACTGAATCTGCACACACAAAGTCACAGATATTGAACGGTTGGCAGAGGTCTCTACAGAGCATCTCTTTTCAATTTCAGATGCAAATAGGTAAGAAGCTTCCAAATATCTCATTGATATATGAACCCTCTTGGAATGCACTTGCTGGTCAGATAGTGCAGAAGTAATTGCGATCATGTGACCATCTCTGCAAATTGCACAATAAATTAACTACAAATGTGAATTGTCAATTCAAGACATGATCAACACATAGGAAATAACAGGATGAAAATTCAACTTGCAATGGTTACATCGAATTTAGAAATTACATTAATTATATATTGCAGAATATGTGACCACAGGTATGCAAGACCTAACTATATAAGAACTGCTTCCCATGTCTACAATCAGTATCAAATTGCAAGCAATACAATTGAGATTCAGAAGTTGAATCAATATACAACTAACAAATCCGTTGTATACTGAAGATGATGCCGTCCAAGATTGCAGATGTTCGTGCGTCACTGGTAAAGTTAGAAAACCTCAAATTATTGTTATCACAGAATCGGTGAAATTCCAGGCTATCCATCTATGTGTTAATATTTTTGATCTGCATATACTTTCATCTTCGGAATTTACAATAAGTATTTTCTACATACAATCTTTAACGGAATTCTTCTTCTTGCATATACCGGCCCTTTGGTTTTCAATCTCTCTTCTTAATCATAATTTAACTTCATTCAAACTTCTTTATTTCATAATGCATCGTTCTGATTTCTGTTTCTCCGGCTTCATCCAACACTGAGAAGCCTATGTATGAAGAAGCCTGGCTTAGGGTATCAACACGTATCTTTCCGACAAGTCAAACCACTTGGTTCAATGCATGTAACCGTTGCAATCGTGAACGTCGACGTCCATACTGTCCCGTATGTAATGACATACAATGCGACACAAGCCCCAGGTTAATTATTTCACACCTGATGAATGCATTAAAATTAACAAAATTCGTTGGCTACAATTGCACACTACCAGTTGACACATCACAGGTACATTCATGTATAATATGATTACATACCATTTTCACAGATGCCGCCTTATAGTGGAACTGCGAGATGACACTGGAATAATGGATGTGATGATTTTCGGCCAGGCTGCGGAGACCCTTCTCCGAAACACAGCTGAAAATCTAGCAACAATGACACCACAGGTATTACCTAATTTGCCCCGAACAACTACAACCACAGCGCGGTACTTACTCATATGAAATATACAGCTGCTCATAGTTATGTAATACACAAATAACGGCATTATTTTCTCAGGAACAAGAAGCTCTACTGGTTGGCTTGAACATGGAAAATGCAAATGACAATGTGTATGTTCGTGTGTTCAAATGCACGCCGCCAAACAACCACAGGGTAACTAAATGGGTTGTGAAAGAAGTTCAGTATGCATGGTAAACAGATTGATATTCCATGCACAGTCGAAGATAATGCTGCTCAGTATCTGAAAAATAAGACCGCCGAATGTTTGCCACATTGCTGCTACAGCGCATTGCACTGTTCACAATGATGTTTCCTCTTTGTTCTGTTATGTTATAAATTGTACCGCTTTCTGCTTTTACCGCAAGTAATAATAAAACGATATGAAGAAATCATATCTGCCGTTATAATGTTACAACGTCCTCAGTGAATTTAATATTTACACAATTTCTTTCGTCGATAACCGAATATAATCTGCACCTGTAATGAAGGACACCTGTTAATGAAAAACTTCAGTAACTTCAGTGTTTTGGATATGGCGTCAGTTTGCACATGTTAGATAGCGTTTACACAGAGAGTCAGCATCCTATATACACATATTCATACCACTTATAATAAAAACCCTCTGTCATACATGTGAACAATGACAGCATAGTTTACGGAACTGTTGTTGTCCATACACACATTCATACCACATATGAATCCAATGACAGTGACTGAGTGGTGAATGTATAAACAGTCAAATTAAAAGAAACAAATTGCCTGACAAAGTCACGGACCAATTGTCCTGTTTTATCTGGCATTATCTGCCATGCATTTCACCTCAACTCTTCTATAAGAAACCTATAGATCCATTATTCAACATAACAAGGAACATAAACTATCTATTCATAGAATAAACAGCTACAATGTCAAGACACAGAAGAGCAGTCTCTGAGGAAGAAGTAACCAGTAATGAAACTATTGCAAGCTCCTCAGCTTCAAGTCCATCACTCTCGCAGTTTGTTACTGCAGCAACTCGATTTCAAGAAACACCTCCGCCTCCGATTTTGACTCCTCGCAGTAAGTTTCCTACCATGTTTTGCTATCTACGGTACTTTCAAAATGTAATGCAGCCACAATATTCTATGATATTAGTTAGCCTACGACATATCATATTTTCTGCGACATTAATTAAAATATAAACCTGATATATATCTTAATACTCATTTCTCTACCTTGAAGGAGTTATAAGGATAAGTGTGCATGGTTTCATCTCACCGGTAACCAATACCGGTGGAATCGGTGGTGTCTGCCGCGATGACAATGAAAACTGGCAGCTTGGTTTCATAGGAAGAATTGATGGGGTCTCTCAATTGGAAAGTGAGCTGTGGGCAATTTATCAAGGTATTCATTCGGCTTATGAAAATGAGTGGAAAGAAATCAAGATTGAGACTTCCAACTATGAGGCCAGCAAAATCTTTCATCTGCAGACTACTGCTCCACTATCAATGAGGCAGGAGATCCATGATGGATATGCATTGCTCAGACGCATGAAAATAGCCTTGATCCCTATCGAAAAACTGGACAACAGTGTCGCACAGCAGCTTGCCTCTATGGGATCTCAACAAAGTGATCGTTTCAAAATATTATATGATGCTCCAGATATTATTCAAGATCTAATTGTTGAGGACAAATTAGAAAGTTGTAAGCGTTACACCTCCTCAACTGACACAGACTAATGCAATCTCATCTTTACAACAATTACGTCGCTCTGTCCGTTGTATTCTGTAATTCTCATCTTCAAATAACTAACAGCTATGTCAAGAGTTTATATTTCACTTGCCATTGTTAGTTCACTTAATTTATTTATATTATAACATTGATATAAATCTAATGACCTGATTCCTGGTCAATTCAAGCCCGAAAACCCATATGTCAACTAATATACGTTGCCTGATCGAACGGCTCATTATTAGGTCACGATGAAATTGTTCTACTAATTCACAGTGCATTGCTTGCATTATCCGTCATATGTCTGATGTATAAAACATCAACTAATATACATTGTAGCACCAGTGGTATGAACAGATGACGTACAATGAATACCAGTGAACTCCATTTAACATCGTAAAACATGTGACTTATCAATGAAGGGGATGTTAAAAACAAGGGAGAGGGAAAAGAACAAAACCACACAGATTAATGCAATCTGATATCCCGACAATCTTCAGTGATGACAAAGTGATCGTTACAAAATATTATTTGATGCTCAAAATATTGTTCAAGATCTAATTGCCGAGGACAAGTTAGAAATTTGTAAGCATTAAACCTCCTCTCACGACACAGGCTACAGCAATTACGTCCCTCGATGCATGTTATTTTCTGATTTTGATGTTCAAATAAATAATAGCTATGTGAAGACTTTATAATTCACTCACTTAAAAGCTGTTATTTCATTTTATTTACCCATTTGAGAAGATTGCTATCCAGTCGTATTTTCGAGTTCTGTTGCACTGAACCGGTGAGCTTTGTTAAACATGGTTAAATGGATAACTTATTGACAAAGGGGATGTTTTAAAAAAAAAAAAAAGGAGAAAAAGAAACAAAAAGGGTCAGCAAAGCTGTAAATATAATCTTGCGAATACATCGTACTGTATATCTACGCTTGCCTCCGAACATATTAATAATTAACACGTCAAATTTACGATCACTAAATCTATTGAAAATAACCTATTTCTTGCATCAAATGTACGTATTGGTCCAGACCGGATAACACAAGTACATAATCACGCCATTGTAGCCACAGTAAAACTGCTTCGTAACTTACAACGTTCCGCTCAATCCATCATTAGAAATGCTTAAAATTGCTATGATTCCATATTCTGATTTATCATTCATCTAATATGCTATAATTAATCCGATACAATAAATTCGTTGATGTTATATACAAACTTCTAAATGATGCGTGTTTCAGATTGGACAACAAACCAATGTAAACAAACATTAAATTAACTGAAATAAAAAACTGCATTCATAGATAAAATATACTCCACGATTACATAGGTTTGCATAACTAATCCAAACTAAACATTCCCCAACTTCATGATACTCATCATAAAAACTAACATCAAACTACAGTTGACTGGAACAGAATACCGGAAGATGCAAGACCTTCTACACCTTCGGTTTCTTCTGGGACGAATCAACAACGCTATCATCTCTCTTCTTCCTCTTCCCACCCTGCTCTTCTGTACCATCCGGTGGAGAATTCGCTTTCTTCCTCCGCGAACCTTCACTGCCTTTGCCTTTAACTTTCTTCTTCTTCTTTGTGCCGGGATGGTAAGTACAGGTCCAATTATTTGGAAAAGAGGAAGCTGTGTCAACCCGCCAGAATTCATCTTTGTCCGATGCATCTGAATAGATTGTTGACTCCGACCCCTTCCCAACCACATACGAATTATCATGCCAACTCTCCCACGAAGATATACCCTCTGATAACTCCAACTCACTATCATATTTCTGACTTTTCTTCGTCTTCTTCTTCATGCTCTTCTTGGCAACCTTCCTGACCTTACTATCACTACTTTCTTTACCAGAATCCATTGCTGTACTCTATGTTATTACCACAACAAATTGGTTGTGGTTATATACAATTTCTGAATATGAATGTGAAAAGACCGTTGCAACTGTTCACGTCCATTCAAAGAACTTATTACCGTGCATCTTCTAAGAGACACGTCTGTATTAAATGCACACTTTGAATCAATCAGAAGATATTGCAAACCCCACTAAATCTACCGGCGAAATATTCAACACACACGAAACGATAGATCTTAATGATGAAACGTAAATCAAAAGGAATCAGAGGGTGACTTATTGGAGAGGAAACTAGGCGTTGACAATAGATTAGGGTTTCAGGTTATAATTGTGTTTTCCTGGTGGTAGCGGGGCAATTAAGACCTCTGTAAGAGCAGCAGAATATAATTATGAGAATCAATTTTAAGGAAGTATTTTCCATGATATCTATTTTAAAACCAAGAAAATAAAGTACGAAGCTATTGTATCACAAACACACATTTGTAAATATAATTAGTTTTTCTTTGAAAGAAAATATGTGTGATCAAATACACGTTCACTGACATTAGTAAATATCAATATCAATTTCGTCGACTGTGATAACTACACGTAATATCAATTTGTTGCATCAAACCATAGATTTTGATGTCCTCTTCTTAGAAAATATTAAAGAACAATTTGTACTATGATATCCTCTTGTTAGAAAAAATTAAAAACAATTTGTACTATACTCTTTCTGCGACACATGAATTCCAATTACACGTACGGTGAGACAATTGTCAACTTCCAAACCGGACGGCAACGCCCGGTGCAATGGCACGCCGCGCGCAACGCGCGCGGAGTGAACCTAGTATATATATACATATATATATTTATATTTATATATATTCCGAGATCAAGAGGATGGTTGATTGATTACTTGATCTCACTTCTTCTGGTGCTGTTTGTTTGCATGGAACAACGAGAGAAGTCTTCTCTTTTTTCAGTTTTGCACATATTTGTGCAACGACTGAGGATGCTGAGTTGGTGATGCTGACTTCTTTCACAAGTTTGTTGCTGTCTCTGCTTTTGCATGCATGCATGCCTGCTTTTTGATGTTCTTTTCATTTGACCCTTCATTTTGTATTAGTGTACCCATCTCACCTACCTCAAGTCTTTACATATTCTCCAAAAAGTCCTAAATTTTTTCTGATAAACAAGTCCTCCATGCATGTGTCCATTCAGGATGATAATTTAAGTGACCATTTAATCAAGAAGATTAAAAACAAAATCAAAGACAAAGGGCAACTAAAATTTCAATTGACTTACGAGAGTTAGAAAATGTAAATAGCACTAATGAACCCAAGTAAAAAAAAAAGTTTGGTGTGGAGTTTTGGCTAGCCTCAGAGTTTTCTCTAGTCGTCCAGAAAAGAGAAATTAAACAACCCGAAAAAACTAATTATTACATTTAACCATCTCCCAGATCACCATCTGAGCATGATCAGCAGGAGTACTGTTTTCCAGAATCACCGGGGTCTCATTCTTCTTCCTTCCTTTGTTGGCTAGCGCATCAACCAATCAATTTCCCACTCTTGGAACGTTCTTAAGGGTGCAGTTCCAGTCATTGAGGATCACATAGTTGTTTTAAAAAAGTGTTTTAATTTGTAAGGAAATCCATTTGGAGTTTCACCAAAGATGAATTTGATTGCATCCAAATAGTCACAGTCTATTGTGATATTCTTCATCTCATCTGTGGATTCGTCATAGCGCATCTTCAAGAGCTGTGCCATACCCAAGTTGTCTCATATACCCCTTAATCCATTGACTATTTTTATCTCTGAAAACACGTCCAAATCACAATTACATGCTCCCACTCCCTTCTTTACTCTCATTGATATTGAGCTCGTTTGGGAAGGACAGTTTGGTTAACCCCAACCTATAAAACTAACATTTTTATACCCTACAAAAATAAGGTGGCTACTACTTGTTTCTTTCTCTCTTTAAAACCTCCCCTCCCCCTTCTCTCTCTCTCTCTCTCTCTCTCTCTCTCTCTCTCTCTCGCTCTCTCTCTCTCTCTCCCCCCCCCCCCCCCAAAAAAAAAAAAAAAAAAAAAAAAAAAAAAAAAAAACTAAGATTTGGTCATCCAAACCATAAAACCTATGTTCCCAAACACCACCATTGTGGTGCAGATGGTGGGCACCAAGTGAAGGGAGTTAAGTTAGAATAAGCCTCAAAGTTTTGTAGATAAAACAAGTTACGCAAAACAGTTGAATTTATGTTCATCAGCAGTAAACGTGCACACAACTTAATTGTGTACTTTGTGAGACTGAAATTCTCACACAGTTGTGATTTATCAACCTATATGCATACTGTTTTTAAATGCTCCAAATTGGCTAACACCTAATTGATTAATCACAGTTTACTTCCTGATGTTGTGGTAGATCATATATGTGTGGTTTAGTGTCCTAAGGTACAAATTGCGTCCGAGTTTAGTGTTAGGCTCTGTTTTGTGTCAGCTAAAAATATGAAAAGTCAGCTGGAAATAATCTGGTGCAAAATCATCGAACTAAAAATCACATTGGTATAAGCTAAAATCGTAAATAATTAATCTGCCATTTAACAAAATTTACTGGATTTTTTGGTCAACTGCTTTAATATATTATGATATAATTAAAATTTGATCATGCTAACATCAAAAAGCACATTAAATATTTTTTAGGATTAAAATCTGCTATGCTAATGCTAAAAAAGAAAATGAGTGTTAGCTGAGTTGGTGGAGCGTTTAAAACCCTACATCAGGTCCCGGGTTCGAACCCGGTTATATGATGTAATTCTACAATTAATGCTAAAAAATACATGAAGTGACCTCTTAATTATTGTTGGATATCCGCTATGCTGGTTGAGTGGTGACATAGTAAGTGCTTGTTTGGTTGGAGATTTTAATCTCATTTGAGATTTTATTCTTATTTAGTGCATGTTTGGTTGGAGAATTTCTGTCTCAAAGGCAGATTTCAATTAAGTTGGGTAATAATCTGCATATTGTATAATCTCTAATTTCAGTAACTTTTAGGCATAACTTCTGAAATATCATACTCTACCATCTCTTTTATAAATGAGTTATTAATTTGTGATAAAGCATAACATGTTAGGCGTGCCTTAAGTTCAAATAAAGATTTTTTTTTTGAAATCTAGAAGTAAAAGCTACTAGTGTTGTCAAATGCACTTAAATATTAATCCAGATTTTCAGGGCATGCCACAGTTTTCAGATCATAATTTCATTCAACTTTTTCACCCTAAATTAAATTCATCAGATTATTACGATTTCAAGCTGGAACCAAACAAGCTCTTACTCTCTTTGTTTTGTGTAATTTGAACTCAGATTTTAATCTCAGTCGAGCTCTTAAATTCCTGATTATTTAATCTCCAATTTCGAAGACTTTTCAGGATAGCTTCCATCCAAAATACCGTGTCTTATGTATGCATGAATTCTCACAATGTCCAAACGCATATTGAATGTATCACAAGTTCAAATACTTTCGCAAGTTTGGCAGTAAAAATTACAAGTGCTACCAGACGTACATAAATCTTACTCCGTATTTTCAGCTCACACCAAAGAATAATTTTAATCAGCTTCAGTCTAAATTATTTTCATCGCACAATTGAGATTTTAAGTTGAAATCAAACATGCTCTAATATATATTACTACTTCACGTTAAATTTGATTTGGAAAGTAATGTAACCGTGGCCAAGTATCTACAATTTAGACGATCTAGTTGTCTAAAAAGTTGAATAGTGGTAGTCGTATAGTGGTCATTAATTTTGTTTCTAGATGATTTCAGTTTTTCATTGACCATGGAGTATCTGTTGACATATAATGGTACTTTGAGAATCACTCTCAATCTCTCCTTTTTCTGAAAAGATATCTGGGAGAGTCTGAAGCGAAAAAATCACTGAGAGAGAGAGAGAGGAAGGTGCAAACCTGAAATGTTGGCAAAGAGACAGCAAGTTCATACCTGCCAATCCCAGAAAAAGAGAGAGAAAATAAAAGAAATCCTCCAAAGAAAAAGAAAAAAACACCGTGCACATCTCTTGCATTTGGCCACCATTTATCCCTTCCCATGCAAACTGTGGGTGCGCCGAATTATGTGTCTGGTCACTGCATATTTTGTTTGTTTCTTTCTTTCTTTCCAGACAAGACTGAAAATAGTACTACTAACCTGGCAACTTCATTGATCCATGTACATTGCAGAAATGCACTCCAAGTGACAAACAAAATTTCAAATTAAATATCGGGCTTTCTACCTGTAAAAACTGTAGGGGGATTTAAGAACCACTACCCCAAGGGCAGACACAGGAATGTTTTTTTTAGGGGGCACATTAACACAAACAAGTCATCACAATTTTCTTACTATAAAAGTTATATATTGTACAAAATTATATAGTACCTTTACAATTTATGTTATTTTTACTATAATTTATCCTAAAATAATTATATAGTTTTCATCTTTTAAAAAATTATAAAGTTTAGGTTTCTCAAAAAAATTATAAAGTTTAGGTCGTTTCTAAAATAGTTTTTAGTTCAATATAGTTGCATATGAGATATTTTTATTGGGTTATTTGTGTATTTCGTAGACTATCTCCAACCGTGGTCTTCCCCACCCCTCCCTGTCCCACCTTTATCCCACTATTACTTTTTTTTTAATATGTACAATCTTACCTGACATCTCCAGCGGTGAAAACATCCTATTTCACTCTTATTATATTTTAATGTGAATACAGTATTTTATGTTTTAAGAATTAAATACAATTAGCTCCCCCCATTTTTATGTAAAAACACAGTTAGACCCGATATCAATTAAATACACTTGAACCCCCCCCCCCCCCCCCATTTATGTATTACGATACTAAGCCAAACAACAAATTAGGAGAAGTCACAAATTAGTAGATGTAACAGACTACTACTAGAACTACACCTTATCCACAAATTATAATTTTTGGCGGCATTAAAATGTCGTAATTACCATTAGATTTATTTTTTTATTCCTATTTTGTAACATCCCAACAAAATTGCAGTAGTCTCTCTTATGAACCCGTCTATTTGGTTCCAAAGCCAGAGAACAGTTTCTATAGTCTTCTACATAAAGTCTTCATCCATTAAGGTATAACTTGTTTACAATATATTATAAAAAATAACAAAATGTAGGTAAAAATAAACAAATAAATAATAATGTTACATTCTAGATGCTTTTAAGAAAAATAGTTCAAATCCCACATAAAATAAATAATATAAACATTATTTTGAAATTTAGAAGGAAAAAAACAGACATTACGTGATTTAAGTGAGTGAAATACTCGATTAGCTAACTAGAATAACTAATGGAATGTAGGGCTGTAAGGAAAACCGAATAAACCGACCGAACCAAACCGCAATGCTTGGTTTTGGATGGATTTTTTGGATGTTCGGTTTATCAACGGTTCCATTTTTCACAAACCGGTTTATTTGGTTTGGTTTCTGGTTTGTAAAAATATCACACCGTACCAAACCAAACCAAACCGATGTGTGCTTAACGTACTTTTACTACAATGTATATTGCGTAAAGTTTAATTAAATAATCTAGAAAAGAGAAACATGAGTAGAAAGATTCAATTAGAATGATTATATTAATCTTAATCTTCTCAATTTTCTCACGTTTCATCATATTTTCTCTCTAAAACAATAGTTGTGCATAATTTTTTAAGTCCATTTAATTTATTCACTTAAAACTCGAAATTCGTTGACAAAGTAGTATTGACATCCATTCAATATTTTATAAACAAACCGACCGCACCGAACCGAACCAAACCGATGTTTTTCGGATTGGTTTGGTTCGGTTCATCCTTTCAAATGATTTTGTTTGGTTACAAAATTAGTAAAACGATGTATTCGGTTCGGTTTTTGGTTTTAGCAAAAATCACACCAAACCGAACCGCTTACACCCTAAATGGAATGCAACCCCTAAAATCAATTAGACTCTCAGTACTCGCCTAGGTCGGCTGAACCAGTGTATGAAGATGAGTCTTCAACTCCAAATAGATTGCGAGGCATCAAGTCCGCAAAAGTCCTAACAATCAAAAAATTTGTCGCACACCACAACTATATTATTTCACCAAAAGTATATTTCCCAACAAAAATGTATTGTTCTTTCAAAATAAAAAAGTCTCGTGGTTACTAATTAATATTACATCTATTATTATTATTATTATTATTATTATTATTATTATTATTATTATTATTATTATTATTTGTCCAAAACATCTATTATTGTATACAATATACATTAATGTGGAATAAAATTGATTTTCTAGACTAATTAATTCAGTGTAATAAAACAAAATGAAAGAGATGTTTTTATACTTTTACCGAAACTAAAGGGGTCTTGTGTTGCAATTATTTGGAAAATATAAAAAAAGCAGCGATTGGAAATCAGATTTGAGGGCACCTTGGATCCTTCTTGGGTCTGCCCTTGACTCCCCTATCAGCCAACATAACACCGTCGTGGAGAGCAATAAAATCGAAGGTCCAGGCATGTATAAATTCGTGACTTAAGAATAAAGTTCACTTGGGAAGCTAAAATAAACAAAGGATGAACAAGAATGGCTAAGTGACCTTTTTGACTCGAGTTAAAATTTTATCTTTTCTAGACTTTATTTGGTTGTTTTTTCACACTTTCAGCGGTCAAAGACACTTTAATTCTGATTTCTAACCGAATGGATAAATAAACAAACATATGTTAGAATTTTATGTAAAATGATACATGAGAAAATAATAATTGAAATTTACTAATGCTGTCAAATGCGTTTTTGATTTTAAGCACTCTTTTTTCAGCACATACTAAACAAATTGTGGATTTAATTTTTAAACGCATTTTCAGCATGCTTTTCACTTTTTTTCTTTTTTTTACACGAATACCGAACATACTCTAAGTGAATGTTTGTTTCCCTATTTTAAAAGAAACTGCTATTTTTCTTTAAAAAATAACTCATTTTACATAGTCTTTCCAATGCATGCAGAAAAGTATTTAAAAAATATCAATTCTTTCAACTATGTGTCGATATAAGATGAACACAATTACTTTGTAGTAAATTGTTACCGGAAGTTAAGTATTGTTAAATTTGTTTTTGATTTTAGATATTGTTTTTAGCACATCAAACAATCTTTTATTTTTTTTGTTTTTAAACATGCTTTTCAGCTGTTTTTCAAGTTGTTAAGTATATGCTTTCCTGATTTCGTTTATGGAATAAAAAGTTGGCAAAATTGCACCATAGGTACCCATATTTTGTCAAAACCGGCAAGTGGGTACCCAAATTTTCAAATCGTGCACCAAAGGTACTCAAATTTTCAAAATCGTGCACCGGAAGTACCCAACGCCAACTGCCGTTAACTTTTCGTTAACTTTCCATCCAAATTGGACAGAAAAGTATAAAAATACTATTATACCCATTATTTTCACCTCCAATTTTTTTAAAATACAACTGCTACTAACGAATCTACAAAAAATTAAAAAATAATAAAATTTTAATAATGCTATATATTTCATCAATATTACATATATTTGCATCATTTCAAGATATGAAATATGTTTTTATTAATATATATCCGTGAATCTTAAAGTCTTTAAATTTTCTAAACAAAAATATCAAAATTTCATAATCTCAAAATGGAAATTAACGGGAGGGTACATGTGATATTATCAAAGATACTTATATGTTATTGTTTTATTAAAAATATATATGTGAAATTATGAATTTTGAGATTGATTTTCTTAACATATATCCGTCAATCTCAAATTCTTTTAACTTTTTTTCTACAATTTTTATAAGAAAAATCAAAATTTCATAATTTCACATGATTTTTTAATAAAAGAATAACAAACAAGTATCTTTGATAATTTCACATGTACCATTCCGTTAACTTTCCATTTTGAGATTATGAAATTTTGATATTTTTGTTTAAAAAAAAGTTAGAGACTTTCAAATTGACGGATATATGTTAATAAAAACATATTCTATATCTTGAAATGATGTAAAAAAAAATATGCAATTTTGATGAAATATATTGCATTATTTTACATATATCAAATTATTAAATTAAAATTTTATTATTTTTTTTTTAGATTCGTTAGTAGCAGTTGTATTTTAAAAAAAATTGGAGGTGAAAATAATGGATACAATAGTCTTTTTATACTTTTCCGTCCAATTTGGATGGAAACTTAACGAAAAGTTAACGACAGTTAGCGTTGGGTACCTCCGGTGCACGATTTTGAATATTTGAGTACCCTTGGTGCACGATTTGAAAATTTGGGTACCCACTTGCCGGTTTTGACAAAATATTGGTACATCCGACGCAATTTTTCCTAAAAAGTTCAATAGACCATTTGATATACGATTTTCTCTTAATTTTGTTTCTTCTAACACGTGAAGAATGAAAACAAAAATACTGATGAAGGAAACTCTTCCTCAAGAGAGTTTGAGGAGCCTAGACTATGCCGAAGACTTCCTTAGAAGCTCAATTATTTGCAATTAAATCTCTTAAAAGTTTAATAAAATTGCAGAAGACCCCTAAACAATTGAATTGGCTAACATTATCCTAGACTAGATTATTTTAACTTCAATTGTCCATGCAGGTCACGTGGATAACTTTAAGGCGTTGATTTCAACTTCACACAACTTTATATGAAATTACAGTTTTATCCCTCTATATAGTTTGGTCCATAGAGGGTTTCTCATAAGCTCAAATTAGTCAAATTTGATACTTGTATGCAGAATAACAAAACTTCGCTAAAGGGTGTGAAGGTCATAAATGTCATTTTGAAGGACATATTAAAAGTCAAAGCTTGAGCGAAATCAGCACAAACAGCCAACTTTGAAGCTAAATTGTGATCAATTGAGGAAGAGTTTGGAAAATCGGAATATTATTTTGTAGCTGGTTGAACAAGGATTCCAGAACACATTCAAGCTCTTGGAGATTCAAAACAATCAAAGAGATATTGCAAGTCAAAGTTAGGAAGAATCAAGTCAAATTTACAAGTTCAGAATATATTCATGGTTGATAGTTTCTAAAACATTTCGCAGCAGCTTTGAAGCCAATTTAAGTCAGCTTGGATTTACAAGTTCAAATCCAAATGAAAGTTGCAACCAAATATCCTAGGATCCTGACACACATTCCTACGTGTTATTGCAAGTGCAAGGTTCAAGTAATATAGGTAATATTTCAACCCCGAGTTAACGATTCCACGAGTACAATCCATAGATTATTTAGCTAAAATATTAGTTAAGAGTGAAGTACCCAGGAGGAATATTGAGTGATTAAAGATTTTGCCACCCCCAAACAAGTGGATGAAAGTAAAATAGCTAAAAGGTATTTGGATTTTATAATTAAACACAATTTAATTGACTATGGAGAAGAACTAGGCAATCTATAGATCACCTAGGGTAGTAGACATTTCCGATATTGCTTTCAAAAACATAATGCTGACTCTACTTTTGATCACGTTTAAATACCTACAGTCTTCAGTCGGTCTCACGTAAGCGTATGCTAGAATCAATATTCGTCATCCGTCGATCCATAAACTAACTCACCCGACAAGAATTCAAATAAATCCTATGCAAAAATCTAAACCCCGATAATTCACCTTCTAGTCTGTCATGTACATGGTCTACTAGTAATCCTAAGTTCACAAGTTAACAATATTCACATGTTAGTCCATCAATTGCTCACCAAATCACAAGTCTAGTTCGCGACACTAAAGTTGAATTAAATTACACACTAGATCACTAGACGAACAAATTCAATATTACTTTAAGTTAAGATACACGTCAAGCATCAAAGACATCTCTATTCATTCACAACATACCTAAAATGTGTCAATTGTTCTTGGTCAACAATACATCAATAGAGAAGAAAAGTAATCCATAAGCGTGAATCAAATAAACAAATCTGGAAACAGTGTCTAGCAAAACCCTAGACTATCCATAGAGCATAGGTGAAGAAGAAGAAGAAGAAGAAGAAGAAGAAGAAGAAGAAGAAGAAGAAGAAGAAGAAGAAGAAGAAGAAGAAGAAGAAGAAGAAGAAGAAGAAGAAGAAGAAGAAGAGCATTAAAGACAGTGACCATAACCACCGCCGCTCCAACGTCTCTATCTCTTACAATCTTCCCTCTCTAGCAAAACTGTAACCCACACAAACATCTATAAGACTAAAAACAACAAAACCCAACCCAAAACCCTAAAACATCCGACCGATGAATTCAGAAACAACAAAATTGAACAAAAAAAAGGAAAAAGTTTGCTTCAGCAATCATCTAATCGTAGCAATTAATCGATCCAGATGAAAAAATTGAACGAACCCTAAATATCCCAGGCCGCGATACCTGGTGGATGAGCTCTATTACAATCAAACCACGACCTCCTTCGTACTCAGAGAGCTCGCTCATTCGATAATATATCAAAGTTTCAAAAAACCCATAATAAAAGTTGAGAAGACTCAAAATCGGAACAATTCAGAGAAATGGAGATATCTAAACATTTTCTTAGAGAATGCACAAGAGATGAGGAAAGAAGCAGAGAGAGATGAGAAAATCTATGCGAATCCTTGCCACCAGCTCCTTCTCATCAATGGCCTCTTTTTTTTTCCCGTGATTGATTCATTGATTGCTTTCTCCTTCTTTCTCTCATATCTTTCTCTAAAAAATCCTTCTCTTCGAAGGTTGCTATGCGTTGTGGGAGAAAAGGATTTCTTGGGTTCTGGTGATTCTAACCCTCTCATTCCTCCTCAGCCTCTCATTCCTCCTTTCTAAATAGTCTTCATAGAACCTCTTCTCCTCCTTTCCTCATCTCTCTCTCTCTATGTTTCTTCCTCTCTTCTGCATCTGAGATGAAGTGAGGCTTCTCTTGGAAGCAATGGACTCTGGCTTCTGTTGGAAGCTGTGTGCAAAGTCTTCGATGAACAACAAGAAATGGAAAACAACAATGGCATCACATGTATCCTACACCGCAATAGGCTCACAAAAGTAAGGACAGAACCGTACCTGCCGAAAACTCGCAAAATACATTTGCCACAAGGTGATTGGTCACGGAGGATTCCCCCTTGACGTGGCGCTGATTTGTAAGGGGCTTAGCCTCTTTATATATAGTAGATAGCTATGTGATATATTTATACTTATATTAAATGGTAAATGTAGAGACAAAATGTTAATTGACTCTTGGTCATGAGTTCGAATCCCATATCACGCATAAGTTTGAAAATACTCAATACCGGCCGCTTTATAACCGACCAGTTCATTGGTTGGACAGGTGAATTGACCGATTCCTGACCGATTTTGACCGATTCAGCGAACGGTTGTCCAACATCAAAACTGACCGGTAAATTTTACACATCATTTGAGTGAAAATATTTTACTAACACAAATTGCTAACCAAACACAAAAACAAGGGAACCCATTTTTACATGAACCCTTAGTGTCATAATTGTAACACCCCGTATTTTCCGGAATATTTTTGACGAAATTTTCGTTAAATTTAATCAGTTATTTTCAAAATATATATAGATTAGGGGGAGGTAGTTGTAATTTAGCTAATATTAAATTGTTGTTGTTGGGGGGTATGAATTGTCTTTTATAAAACTTTTAGTATTTAATACTTGTATTTGTTTTTATACTATACGTATTTTATACTCTGTACCTATACGTATTTACACCGTATACATACTACATATTTTATATTATATTATAATACTTTCCTATATAATAATAAAAATAATAATAATAATAATAATAATAATAATAATAATAATAATAATAATAATAATAATAATAATAATAATAATAATAATAATAAAATGTTGAAGAGACCCTGACTTTCCCCCGTTCCCCAAGGATTTCTCATTCCCCAACAATCTATCTTTTTTTTATTCTCCCTCTCTCACGTCTCTCTCTCCCTCTCTATTTATTCTCTCCATCTTCTCCTTCAACACCATCACCACCCGACACCCTCACCACCACAACCAGCTCCCTCCAATCAACCTCCCCTCCCCTCCATCTCTTTCCCTCTGTCTCACCCCTCTCTGCCCAGAAACAACGACAACCACGACAGCGGCAGCAGCTGCAAGAAGGCAGCCCGCCACCACCACCATCTCCGGCGACCACGCCATCACCACCACCATCTCCACAGCCTCCACCATGACCCATCTCTACCCCCCCCCCCCCCTCAATCTCTCTCCTTACTTCTGTTTCGACGAAGAGAAGCAGCAGCAGCAGCGGCAACAACGCCGCTGCTTTCTCGACGAGAAGTCCGCCGGCGAAAATGGCCGCCACCATCACGGCCACCCATCTCTCCCACTTTCCACCGATCTCACCCTCTCTTCCCTCTCTGACCTGCTCGACGGAGCCACCTGAAGGAGAAACAGCAGAAGGAGCAGCAGCAGGGCCGCCGGAGCCGCCGAACCTCCATTTTTTCCGGCGAGCTTCGAGCCCGCTCAAAACCGAGGCACCCAGCCTCCTCCACCTATCCCCCTGGCCTCCTGGAGGTCCGACTAAGATTATGGAGGCCTCCATCGAAGCCAAGAACGATCGGAGAACGCCCATGCGAGCTCCAACTCCGGCGACACCGACGGCGGCCTCGACCCGACCCATTTCTTCATCGTTTCTCGCGATTTTTGGACTGGGTATGCTTGAAATCTTCCCCTGGATTGTTTTTAATAATCAAAACCAAGTTTTAAGGCCTCGAATCCACGTTTTAATCGGTTACTTTGAATATTCATGCTTAGGGGATTAAAGTGTCATTTTCAGAAAGTTTTCAGGGGGGGTTATAATGTCGTTTCAGAAACTTTGGGGGAGGCAGTTGACATTTCAGAAACTTTTGCAGTTTTTAATTTCAGATTTATTTATAAAATTAGTTTTTCTTTAATTTGATTAGATTATTATTTAATAATTAATAACTATATTTTGGGGTAAATATTAAAGAAGAAAAATATATTTTCGGGTTTATAAATAAGTTAAAATTAATATCGACTTGAGAAAAATAAAAGGAGCTAGAAATATGTATAGGTTGTATATTTGTTGAGATAATATATTAAGTTAGAAGCTCCGATTTGTAGGTGACGATTCCGTAGAGGAGAACGAATTATAGGACGTGCCTGGATTTTGGTAAGTTAATATGCCTAGTCTCGTGTGCCTTTCATTTCTTTCGCGTATCGCGTGAGTTATTTGTGAAAAACTACCGTACTTGATTTATTTGAGTTCTTTGCTTATTTTAAAATACTCTTCCTTGAAGTATCGTGTGAAAAATGATAATCCAAATCCGAAAATAAGAATCCGAAGGAAGTACGTCTAAACGAAGTACCAATCAAATCCCGACTACCACATCAAGACCTGATTAATTAGTTCACAAGCCACAATTATCAAAAGTGTTGTCCTCCTTTCATGTCCAAATATATCTTTATGCTTTTATGTCTCAAATGTGATTTGTATTATACGTGTTCGATTTGAGATTTTAAATATTTGTCTAAATGATTCTTTGAGAACTATCACGTGAAATTAATAACACGTAATAACGTAAAGTGAAAACAGTTGTGCGGCGGAACCTTATATACACTGTGGTTATGATATTTGGGATGGCGGCCACCCGTTCTATTTTGATATTTTGCTCGGTTGCAATTAGCCCCGGGCTGCTCCCTGTACTCACCTCTCTGGCCGCAAGATTCTTAGGGGGGTTCCGGCACTTAAGGTCTTGGATGCATGCGAGATGGTTGGTTCTATATTATTGGATTGGTTCGTTCCCCGCTACAACTAATTAATAAACATGGTTTTTCATGAACAAACGAAAATAAATTCTATATGAGATTTTCCCCCCGAAATTGGAACAGTATTATGAGATTATCCCTAATCGAGACATGTGGTGGTTTGAAAATATTTCTTTGGAATTATAAACGGCAATTGGTTGAGAATCTTTTACTATACGTGTTTTATTTGTCTAATTGGTTTTGAATAAATCTTCTTTAGAAATATTGCATGAAATTGGTTTCCAAATCTAAATAACAAATCCGAAAGACGAACCTCTAAACTCTATTGTGAAATAATTTGAAATAAATTGAACATCTACGCTCCTTACACGATTCTACACCTTGAATGAAAATTGGTAATTATGTAAAGTGGAAAGCCGTTGTGCGTGGGTTTGTGCCATATCCCTGATACGATACATTTCTGACATATTGTGTTGGTTACTGTTATGAGATTATGAGATTATGAGGCTCTGACCTCCTTTTGATTGAGTTATGGTTATGAGGCGCTATGATGCGACCTCCTGTGATTGAGTTATGGTTATGTGGGTGCTTTTGCACATATGAGAAATAGGTTGTGGATTGGATATGGTCACGCCCCGTATCAACTAGTTACTAAAATGGATTTCTGGACTCGATTCTTATGGATATGAGATATCTTGAGATTAAAGTAATATTGTGAATTTCTATTAACAGTGAGTTCCTGAGATGGACCACATCTTCGGGTTGGAATATGAAATTTGAGATGGCTACGGAGTTTGACACACCAAATCAGTTGTGAACGCTTTTCCCGCGAGCATCTGACTTTATATTTATCAGCGAATATGTTATTCCTGTCATATGTCTCATCATCTGTTTACGTGCTATGGGTGTTAGCTTACTCAGCCGTTTGCTGATCATTTTCTGTAAAAACTGCGTCGGCTTTAGCTATTTTAAAACCGCAGGTTGGCTATCGAGGTGGGGGAACGTTCACGACACTTTTGTCAGGAAAGTTGCTAGTTGGAAGATCACATAGTATATTATCTCACCTAAAAGTGTATTCATTGATTTTCAAAAAAAAAAATATCACTATTTGTATTTGTACGGAAATTGTAAAAGTTATAATTTGAAGTTTTATGCTATCGATGGTTGTACTAGCTGTGAACCGACGATCCTTATCCGTTCCCAATGAGGCTCATCACCTCGGGCGGAGACATCTCTTCCGAACGTGGGGCCCGACCGGCCTTGCGATTCGGTGGGGTGTTAAAATAATCATACAATTAGAGCCCCAATTTCATTGTAAAAACAAGCAAAATCCTATGTTATGACAAACCCACCTCAACGAGCTCTTATATTAGTTTTTTATGACCTGATTATCGCGAGGTAAGACGATGCAAATGATGAAATAAAAAACACAAGCTATAATGTGGTTCATTGGTACAATACTAGCTACATCCACGGCCTGAAAGCCATGTTTATTGAGAGAACACACACGAATACAAGCCCTACTGTGGCCAAACGCCATAGTGGCCACCCACACCAATAAGTCACAATCGTATATCCTTATATAGGCCTAGGAGACCGAATTAGCAGCCAAGAAACAAAGAAGATTCCATAACGAACAAGGAAACAATATTTAGCTGACTTATCGAACTTTTCGGACCCGTCACTATCGAACTGTTCAGACCCGTCGAACTGTTCCCACACCCGTCGAACTGCTGCTTCTTCTTTTTCTTCATTGCCTTCGTCTTGATCATCCGTTTGGCCTTGTTTCATCTCTAACTCCTCGTCGATCCCTCGAGTACATTCAAAGCATCAAGATCCAACAAATGCTTTGAATTCTCTCGTCTGCTTTTACTTGAAATAGCTGGTTCTCTCCAACTCCACAAGTTGCTCCAACTTTGCCAAGAACCTGCAACGAGTGCCCCCAATGATGCTCCAACTCCCGTTGAGTTCATGCAATCGAAACCTATCGATGCTCCAACTCTGGCCGAGTTCCTGCAATCGAATCCACAAGTTGCTCCAACTCTGCCACGTTCCTGCAACGAGTGTCGTGTGCCTCATATGTGCCATGTCTCTCGTTAAGAGCACGAATTCCATGCCGCCTACAGGGCCAGATAACTAGACCATCCTCCGAAGTACTCTCCACCTGCAGCCAAACCTGCGGATCCTGAGTTCATCCTTCGTCCACCGATGTCTTTTTTGTCTACTATTTGAACATACGTCACCATAGCTTCCCTTGGCCGTCGTCAACGCACCGGAACTCTAACAGTCTGAACCCCCATATGCAGCCCTGTGCCGCATCTACTCTTTCTAAGCCTAATACTCAGCGGTGGTTGTATCCGCACCCCTTTTTCACAGGCCCATGGCAACAACGGATCTTGCTGCTTCAACAGAGCACGTATCCTGTTGCCACATGCAGTTGTTTCTTCCAATAAAATTTTCGATCTTAATCATCCTCCCGTACATTTTCTCCTCAACTCTGATCACCTTAAAAGTGTGTGCTCCACCTATATCGCGAAACCCTAACTTGCTCAGGACGCTGTCGAACTGTTCCTTAGCTTCTGTCCAGCTGTGACAGAATCTGCTGAACTGTTTTGTTCCTATCGAACTGTCCTGTCGACCGTCGAACTGTTCTGACAGACTCGTCGAACTGCTTTAAGCAGAGTGCTTCATCTAGATCGCGAAACCCTCGTTCGAATTTCACGGATTGTGAAACCCTAGTTTTTCTCCGCCGCCTTAATCTTGATATTGAAACACCACCAACCTTGGCTCCGACCACCGATATCCTAAGCTATGAGCTTCCCGTGGATCGCTGGACCAGGCTCTGATACCAGTTTGTTATGACAAACACACCTCAACGAGCTGTGATACCAGTTTGTTATGAACTGATTATCGCGAGTTAAGATGATGCAAACGATGAAATAAACAACCAGATATAATGTGGTTCACTAGCACAATACTAGCTACACCACGTCCTGAAGCCAATGTTTATGGAGAGAAAATACAAGCCCCACTGTGGCCAAAGGCCAGAGTGGCCACCCACACCAATAAGTCACAACCCTAGATCCTTATATAAGCCTAGGAGACCGACCTAGTGGAAAATAAACAAAGAAGATTCTATAACGAACAAGGAAACAATATTCAGCCGCCTTATCAAACTATTCAGACCCGTCACTATCGAAATTGTTCGGACCCGTCGAACTTTTCCCATACCCGTCGAACTAATGCTTCTTCTTTGTCTTTCTTGCCTTCGTCTTGATCCTCCGTTTGGCCTTGTTCGTCTCTAACTCCTCGCCAAGCCCTCGAGTATATTCAAAGCATCATGATCCAACACCCTAATTCAACAATTTCACACAAATTCAGAGGAGAAGAAGATGAGGGTTGAGGAGGAGGAGGAAGAGATTGGGTTAAGGTCTAACGTTTACAAACCTGGTTGTGGAATGCAGAAAAACCGGACTTTCATGTGAAGCTGAAGCACTGAGAGACGTTGGTCGTTGAGAGCCTCGGTCTGCCGACGATTCACGAAAACCGTCTTTGTCTATCGGAGGCTTCTCCGCTTTGAGGAGAGAGACATGAAAAGACAAAGCATTCCTTTTTTAAACGAAGTAAAACTTGAACAAATTATATTTATAAGTGGGAGGTTATGTATTTTTAAAAAGCTATGTGGTATTGTTTTTATTTTGTTTTAATATGCACATATGGTTATTCTTGAGTACATACGTCAAACAATACGGGGCACAATTGTGTTTTCTGTAGGGGCATGATTGAAAAACTTTCTAAAAATTGGGGTAATTTAGTAGTTCGTAAACAAGTTAGGGGAAGCAATCGACCCCATGCCCCTCCTAAGCTCTGCCCCTGTAAACAAACCATAAAGCATGCTTGACTCGGTTTGGTTGGGTTTTGATGTTTACATTTCACATCACCTTTTCTCAAAACTAATAATCATGATTGATTGAAAGAATGGTCGAACATTTTCGTATCATATCGTCAGCAAAATTCATTGATCTCTTTTAGGTCAATTGGGAACTTTATGACGAAACAAACCAAGTACTTGACAAGTTACAACTTTATTTTTCGAGAGAGCCAAATAAAAGAGCGAAAAAAAAACCCAAAGAGACTTCACATCTTTCTTTGATGTATTTGAATGAATAAAATCACCACCATGTGTCGTTGTTGTATACAAAATATGCTATTAAAATATCATAACATTAATATTTAATAATATTTTCAAATATGTTTTTTTTAAATAGTGTTTTTGAGTAGATGTAAAACTAACTTTTGAAGTTGTTTTGAAATGTGCTTTTTATAATTTTGTTGTACTGACCAAAGAGGCGCCTAAAACCACAATCTACTTTTTGTTCTTGAAAATCGAAACTAGAGGAAAAACTAAGGACTTGTTTGTAATTAATAAACTTTGGGGCAACAAGTCACTGTCACCATTTCCTTTTTGTTCATTCACCATTTCGTTTTTGTTTGTACAGAAGCAATCCTGCTACTACTTTCTAGAGAGAAAAGAGGAGAGAGAAGAATAAGATGGAGGAGAAGAAGAAGATGGAGGAGAAGGGGAAGAAGAAGAGAGCAAGAGATCCATCAGACACACTAGGTAAGATCATGGATCCACCATTTTTGTTTGTAACATTGCATAAAAATACAATCTTTACATACTTTTGCCATTGTTAGAACAAACACATCTTTTTCCATACTTTCTCCCTACTTTCTAATTTTCAAGCTAGTAAATGTGAATTTATGAACAAGTTGTTAGTTCATTTCCTTCTGTATATCATTGATTTGTATGCTTATATGGGGATGGATGAAGTACTTTAAGTTGTCTTGTTTGCATTTATCTAGGTAGAGAAAAAAAGGATCTTCCAACTATGATGCAGATTCTTGAAGCTACAAGTTTTAAGACAAAAGTCCAGTTGGGAGATGTCAACACCATAAGCACTACCGCTGGTTTAATTGATAGCGGCGCTTGTCCGAATGCAAAGTTTTTTGCTCCAGGGTAAATTATGTTCCTTTGGATAGAGTAAGGAAATTTAATAGGATGAGTTTCTAATAGAACACAACTTGTTTTTCAAATTTCTTACAATTTCGTTTATCATGCAGTCAAGTGTGCGTACAGAGAGCATATAAGGACCGAGAAGAACATAATGATATGAGTGATGAAACCGGACATGGTACAATCTGTGCATCAGTCCTTTGAGGGACGCGTCCGAAAAAGATGAGATTCGGGCCACTAGAGTTTGATGGTTCCGCCGATGGTTTGCCGCCGCCTAAGGTGGCCATATACAAAGTATCAAAACCTGAAGACTCTGTAAAGGCGTTTATGGCTGCCATAGATGATGGTGTTAGCGTATTGAGTATCTCTTCGGCTTACAAACCCACGGCCCAACAAGCCGACAAAAGCCCCGTTAATAGATTGCCATTTTCTGATGTGAACTCAAAAAATACTTTCATGGCCATGGAAAATGGTATATTGCCATGTATGGCGGTTGGAAACACAAGAGGAGATCCAATGGAGAATACAATGCCATGGGCGGCAAGTTGTTCGTGCGTGGGTTCCAAATTTAAAGTAACGACAAAACTGCACTTGTTGATGGCCGAGTCGAGTCATCAAACCATTACGGTACTAGCTAACACATGATGCATCTCTATCTTCCTACCCGGCCTAATATTGATCATGTTTTACGTCTTACTTACTTGCACCAACTAGTCATCCCTAGCAACTCAAAATATAATTATATACTGACTATATATGTACGTATTTTGGTATTTCTTAATTTCTTGCAGGGTCACTCCGTAAACACATACGCTGATGTGAAAAAGTGCCGCTTGATAACTGTCGAAGATGCCACAATTGCTAGGTGGATGAAGACAGTCTAATTATACTACATAGTTCCATGTGTCATGTTAATGATGTTCAATATAAATGTATCTAATCTGAACCCATATACTATTATCCTTCTTTTTTGTTATTGCAGGACAAACAAACTTGATCCAGAAAAAGTGAAAAATAAGATTGTTGTTTTGAGAAGTAGCAGTAAACGTGGAGTAGATGAAAGTGCTAAGGAGGCAGGGGCAGCTGGCATCATAGTCGTAACTGGGTCTAAATCGCCATTCAAATCGTTTATCCATAGACATCCAGCCATCTCGGTGAATGCACGTGATGGGCAACGGATCTATGGGTACATAGAGGAACATAAAGAGTAAGCTAGCATTACCGTACACTTTTTGGAACATATTTATGCATGCGACAGGAACTGATACTATTTGTTCTTGAATGAAATTAACTAAACTGTTTGGAGATGATTATTTGGTGGTAGGAATGCGTGGGTTAGACTTGATCAAAGCCAAGTGATCTATGAAGGTGTGGACTTCCCTATCCTTGCTGAAGGCACTTCAAGAGAATCCTGCCCATGGTCATCACCCTTCATCTATAAGGTATGTAATTTCTCTTTCTTTTTATCCGTATGAATGATAATTGTTACGGATGGCTGTGTTATATATATACGGAAAGGGTGATGATTTATTTATTTATATGGTTTTCTTTCCGGAATGTTCAGCCAGACATCTACGCTTCTTCTGAACTAGTACCCTGTGCAACAAGACAGGAAGCTAATGACCAAGATGAGCAAAGATACACCTTGGGTGAAGGTACCTCACTCGCAGCACCAGCAGTGGCTCATGCCATTGCCTTTCTGAGGCATCATCATCCCAACTGGACTGCTGCTGAGTCCAAATCAGCACTGATCACCACTTGTAAGTAAAAGAAAAAATATTTCTTACTTCCTAAATTAATAATGGTGCAAGCATCATAGTCGTTATTTTGTTCTAAACGGGCGTGGCAATTACTTGCACTGCTACATTAGAGAAACCCCCTGAACAATGTCCTAGATGGGCATTTAAGGTGGTGTCTTGATCATTCATTGTTTCTTGGCACATATTTTTGAGGTTAAACACCAGGAGGTAACAGCTGATGGAAGCATGTCGCTGTGTATTTGTAGGTGCTGCATACATCACAGTAGGATTATCCCGCTCTATGGTTCATGATATTTGGTGTTTGATACTTGATGATGATGATCATCATCAGTGGATCCTTGAAATCACTATATATATATAACTTCATTGATGCTGGATCAAGCTATATAACTCAAGAATGACTACTACTTACTTCTAAGCTACAAATCACTATATATTGATCTGTTAAAATTCCAAATTTAGAAATTATATCTCCTTGGGTTGGCTTTATAATGGAATGGTGGAGTTCCTGGTTCATTAGCTATGTCAACACACCCATGTATGTATTTAAGTTTCTTGATGTCTTGTAGCGTACCGATGGAACTTGAACTTTCCCCTGGCACAGAGATCTGATAAGTTGTAGGCTAAAAAGAATATCAATACTAGCGCCAACATGACTTTCCTTTCTCCTGATGTGACATAGTTGTAAACTACATAGTAGTATATGTTTTCAGATTCCAAGCATCACCATCATATACTACTATCGAATCTCACTAGTTAGCTGGGATCCTTACTGACGTCTGTTCGTTAAATATTTTTGCAGCTCGTCCAATTACCAAATTCAAAAGGCCTAGGGATAAACTTACTGCAGGGGACCAGGTGTTATGGACCCCATGCGAGCACTTGACCCAGGCGTGGTGCACGACATTCACCCTGAAGAGTATGGGAAGTGTGTGCGAGGTCAAGATTATTGCTGCCCAGACATGCTTGATTATGTAAATAGTTTCACCACGAGTCGTGATACTATGCACTGGTGCGACTTGAACTTACCCACCTTCAGGGCCCCTATTCCAGTTCACATGATGATGTGGGATTTCAACCGGACAATGAAATACGTCGGCACAGGTGATGAAGTTTTCGAACCTGACTACGAGACAGACGAGGGGCTAGTACTGGAAGTTGATGCTAAGAGCAAAGAAGTCTACTTTAACCGACCGGGACAACTGCATACCTACGACCTCAAGGCCACAGTCACGGACTGGGGCGATAACGATTTCCTCACCGGTGCCCTGTTCTGGAAGAGTAGCAGCAACCGATATACCGTGAGATGCCCGATTGTGGTGGTCCGCCAGAAGGTAAATAAAAAATAAGTAACATTAACGAATCCATCCTCTCTCACGAATCCATCCTCTCTCTTTTCCTTCATTTCTCTTTAATTTTGTGTAGACACATGCCTAGATAGTCAGTTTCTCGTTTTATTTATTTTCCATGGAGATGAACGAGGCATATCCACTGATCATACTTTCAACATGCTGAATTGCTGATGCAGGCTACACCCCCGACTGATAACATCCCTCAAAAGGGCCTCAAACATCATTCGCCGCCTCCACACGGAGAAGCTGGCTCTAGCAAGGGCTACCCTCCTGCTAAAAAGTACAAGAAGGCGTTTGAACTGTTCTCGCACCAGGACGCGTGAAGAAGAAGCTACTGGTTCTACAGATGCTGCTCAGGATTTTGAACTGCCTGACAATTTATAGATTTCTAAATGCTACAACTGAAAAATCTTCTGCACTTCAAGGGGGTCTGAGTATTTTTGCTAGTTCCTTATTGCCGTTCATACCTAGTTTTGTTGTTCTAGGTATCTTTGCGCTTTGTTGCTTTACTTTGCAGTGACATGAAGAGACATGTCTAATTAATAGCTAGCTAGGGGAGTTCATCTGGATTAGTTCTTTATCTCTTTCAAATTGATGAATTTGATTCTTTAGGTAGTGTTGCTGCTAGCTATCTAGCTGTAGAGCTGCACTTTTAACCGTAACTGTAACCGCCCCGAAATCGCTTGAACCGTCCGGGCTCAGGCTCGGGTTGAGGCGCTTTGGTTACGGTTAACTGGTCCGACCATTTGCTCGGAACCTCTAACCGGCCCAGGTCCGTGTAACCATAACCGGTATACCGGTTCGGGCTCGGGCTCGGTTAACCAGTCGGGCTAGTGGGAAATCCGGTCAACTGCCTCGGTTTCGGATCAGTTAACCGACCGGGCTTAGTCCGGGCTCGGCTCGAATCAACGAGGCTCTAACCTGCCCTAGCCCGGTAATTTACAGTTACAGTGCGGGTTCGGTCGGTTCGGGCTCAGGCTCGATTACGTGGGTTCAGTTAAAAACCGGGTCTGTTTACCTGTTAACCACAATTAACTGGCCCGAATGACAACTCTATCTATCTACATGGGTTTTAAATTTGATTGAGTAACCGCCAGAACATGTATCTAGCTGGCTCCGCCAATCTGCCTTAGTACCCGCCAGAACATGTAGCTATCTAGCTAGCTACACCAATCTACCAGAACACGGATCTATCTAGCTAGCTACACCGATCTGCCAGATTTACTGCCAGAACATGTGGCTAGCAAGCTGCACCAATCTGCCAGAGTAATCGGCAGAACATGTAGCTAGCTAGCTCTTCACCAGAGCTAGCTAGCTACACCAATCTCCCAGAGTAACCACTACAACATGCAGTTGCACAACACCAGTACCTTACACACCTCCATCAAATGATGCTGATTTGAAAGCTCACTGGTCGCGGTCGCCAGTCTTTTCATGCAAGAAGCCAATTTTGTGAATGGAATATTACGAAAGTGATGCTGAAGAGTGACAGATTTACATATACTTGTCGCAATGCCGACTGGTTCTTAGAAGTATTTACGTAATCAACTTAGCAATTCCAATGGGATAATATAAAGAAGATGGTCAAAACGTTTTCTCCAATAGGCTTTCTACCCCGCTCCTTATTTTAACGGATAGTTGTCTCACTCTCTACTTTTAAGACCGGGAAAATGAATAGTTAGTTTTTGTGTGTCTATCTTTCTCCTCCTTTAATATTTTAATTACTATTTTTATTAAATTTCTACATACCAAAACTACACTTTAACTAACTTTTACATAATAGCATTGAAGATCATATGAACTTTTTTAAACAGTCAATATAAAGAATGACAATTTTGATTAAATTATACATGGTTTTAAATTACTAGCATTGGAGATGCTCAAACTACACAACCTTAGTGAAATGGGTTGCTAAAAGTTTGTACTATTCAAAATCTCTACCAAGAGAATAAAAATCAAATGTACTGTAATTATTCCAACTAGACAGGACACATATCCCATTTGTTACAATGGATTACAAAACCTAGGTCACAATTTGTCGAAACCAACATAATACTACTACTTGCTATCCATATATATTAGGCACAGTAGTATTATATACAGCAAATCTACTTGATAGGACCACAAATTTCGAAGCTCAAAACATCCCGGACATTAAGGCAGGCACCAAATCCCTTGCCAAAGCAGGGTTAGACTCCCTGGATTTCATTTTGCCCTGAGAAAAGAAAACCAACGCAATGGTGGTACAGCTACACAAAGGAGTGAATCTTCAGACTCTAATGTGGATCCAGATTCTGACGCAGGCACTGTTTTGGTGTATGCCACTGCAAGCAAGAAGGATGCTGCTACAGTGAATGCACGTTTGATGGTGACGACGAACAAACTGACTTCGAGGAGGAAGTTGATGCCCCGAAAAAACAAGTCGCACCATATTGAATCATTAGCCTGGAAACTGTGTTGAATCATGGACATAGACGACAGTGCCAATTCAAATTTCAGCACAATGTTCATTTAAAATAAAACAAACATGGACAAGACTAGTTATTGAAAAGAATAGATAACTATTATCCTCAAAGATACCAGAACGGTGGTTTGTACGAGTAAGACGACATATGCTGATGTTCACCAGCCCTGCCAAGGGCCATTAACAACCAATCTTGACATGCCCACGTGCATTCAACACTATCCACAATCTGGTGAAGAGTCAAGCTACAAGGATTTGCTTTTAGTTGTAAGCAGAATACACTGTTAATGAAGCAGAAAGAAAATGTGATTGAAGCTCTCTTTTTACATATCCCTTGTTTTACAAAGTTCACATATATTGTTCTATGGTGGTCCCTAATTTTCCTAACTTGTCATTTGATATCATATTTAAATTTTGCGGGTGACTGTTCGTTGTTTGCTAGGCAACATCGAAGAAGGCTGTTATTTTAAAAATTGAGTTTTGTGGATCACAGAGAAGCCTCAGGTCAAGTTATTATAACAAAAGGAGCAGTATCTTTCTGTCCAAAGGTCTTGGATACAGCCAAAAAATTATCAACAAATTCTTGATGTGCCTGTGGTTGTGTATCACGAGAAATATATTGGATTGCACTAACCACTTGGCCTGAAGGAGAGGTCAGACTGAAGCCCAATTTGGAACCCCAGCATGTTCTTCAAGGCCTGCCCCATCGATGAGGGATAGAATCCTCAATTCCTATATGATACACCTGTCTCTTCCTCTTTCGCAAATGGGAGTTGTGAAACCCATATTATCCCTTTCTAAGGCACATGATTCCTGTACTTTGAAAGCTCATATCATCGGCTAATCTTATTCCTAAGAGCTTCTAGTACTTGTTTTGTGGAGCTAAGAAAGCCTCTACGGTATGATGCATCTTAGAGTAGCTAGCCTGGTACTACTACGTACACCAATCAGTTCAGTTTCACAACTCCCATTTGTGGTGTCAACCAAGTTGTTCTCTGTAGTTCTTTCTTCTCGTTACTCTCTTGCTTAGGGGCGTGACCACTTAAAATGTTTTATGAAGCTTCTTTTTAGTATAATCCCAATGAGTTTATTATGGTTCATATTCCTAGATCTAATTATCAACATGACTTTAACCCTGTTTCAATTTCACGCCTGTATACAGTAAAGATTTTTTCAAGAATGATAGTTATATCAACATCGTGTTGGCACTTGGCAACCAGTATTTTTCTTTTTTCTTTTACGCTTCTTACAACCAGATTTCTCATATCTCCAAATTTGCTATTTTTCCTTCATAACCTAGTAAAAGGAAGGAAGGAAGGAAGGAAGGAAGGAAGGAAGGAAGGAAGACACACAGACACAATCTACTTGGTCATCAATACCACGTTTGTTTATCAATAGGAGCAGCTGAAAGACCAGTTACTAAAATATAAGGTATTGAACCAGAAACGAAAAATAACATTGAAGCAGAAGAAAAGACAACGCTATAATTGAAACAAATAGATAGACATTAAAAGCAGCCAAAAAGGTGGAAACATCCCTTAATCAGGTGTAGGTTGAGGAGAGAATGTGTAAACTTTTAGTCGTTAGAATAGATAAAGGCGACACCAAAGAGGGGAGAAAAAAAGTTGTTTAGTCTAGTCATAGTACTATCCATAAAAGCACAATAGTGGGTAGAAGTAGTAGCTAATGAAAAAATCCAAAAAGTAAAAGATCCACCAATAGTTTTGGGGAACAAAAGAGCCTAATCAAACAGTTTGTTCGGTACTTAAAGTTGGTTACCAGACAAAAGAGAGAGGGGGGGTAAGTGAACTTTCTTGTAAAATAAGACGTTTAACTCTCAACACCCAGAATAAACTTGAGGAAAGTTTTGTCACGTAAACAACTCATGAGATAATCATTTTTAAATCTGCTCATTTCTTTAAATACCCACCCCCATCCAGTAACCAGCACCAAAACTAGTCAAACAAATGAGCAAAGTTGATCCAATGCTGAAGTAAATGATTAAGTGGGGTTCAATGCCAAACTATAAGGAGATGCTCCATCACCAGCTCCACAGATATAAATTTCTGAATAGAAGAATAACGCAATTGATAGAATCCCTCAACTGCTTATGCAAAGAAGGAGATGCATTATGCTATTCATCATAACGGGTTCTTACCAGTAACTGAGTTCACACCGAGTTTGCTGCTCAATTGTGGGATTAGTTACTGGTAGTGATCTAGCACATCACGCACCTGCATCACATATTCACAGTTGTTAAACTTCATTGAATGTGCCATACAGAGAGTGCAACAAATGTAAGCATGTCACCCTTAAAGAAAATGGAAGTCGTATTTGACTGATTCATTAATTGTATTCTTAAATTGAAAGAAAATTAAGCAAGGAGTAATTAGCTTTGGGGTTTCTGACTTATCAACAAAATTACCTCTCGGTATTAACTGTCAGTGCCATTAAGCAAAAAAAATTCAAATGAATGTTTTGGATGTTCCATCTTTATGCGAGCCTTTGCAAGTTGTCCTCCTTTGCTTTGTTGGTAAACCAGTCCATAACTCCAAAAGCGATCCACTTAGTTTTGTCTACCAATACCATGGACTTTATCCCTTGTATAATACATAGTCATGGATGATGGCATTCTACAGTGAAGTACTATAATTCTAGTGAGACAAGGCTAACTATTTAGAATTTCAATGACAGGTTTTAGGTTCACCAATCAAAGCCTCATCTTCGGCTTGAGTTTTCCATTTCGTGTTTTCTTTCAGCCAATTATTCAGTGAGTGCACAGAATACCAGGTAGTTATGTGTTAAAGTTGTGGAAATTGAGAAAAAGATGTCTGAACCAACCTAAATCACGCAATGCAAAATGAAGTCTCGCGTCAATACGAAGGGACAACAGGTTATTCCCTTTCAAGTTTCAACAGATTGATTTACACTTCACATCGACTTACAGAGGATACATCAGTTGAAAAATCACTATCTCTCCAACTGAAATTTCTTAGAAAAATCTAAGTGTGATGTAGCGGAACAAAGGAAGATGGCAACACTTTAAACTGATGAACAAACATGGACTTAAAGGTACCTATAATTCTATGAACTAAACCAATTGATAGAGTTGATAAATTTGAACTAAACGAAGAAGAAACCTAGCTATAGAAACCCAACGTACACTGTGCACAAAATAAGCAAGAAGTATCACAAACAAACCCATTGGTGCCCTCTTGAGGCATCAATGGAGATCATGAAACCCTAGATCTGACACTAGAATAGTAGAAGAAATAACATGTATTGCAGTCAGGAGGTGGAGGAGAGGAAGTTGGCGAGTTGTCACAGTAACTGAGTCTACTATGAGAAATGGATGAAATGACTATGAGGCCATCTACAATGGTGGTGGAGACTCCCCACCCACACCTTGGCCTTAGCGTTTCACTTCTTTTCTTTTTTCTATTTTTTTTCCATACACATAGAGCCTCATCATTTTATAAGAAATCCTAGTCCAGCCAGGTACTAAGCCACATCGAACCCGTGAACTCGTGTAGGGGAGAAAATGATGAGCCCTATTGAGCCTCATCATTTTTTTTCCATACACATGTGCTCTTACATTCGGCTATCACCCATTTGCACCGTTTCACTTCTTAATGTGTAAAACAAAAAAAAAAAACAAAAAAAAACAATCATATGGGTCGCAACAATTGTAGAAACCCCTCAATTCATATTTTATTCTACTTTTTTCTTTTCCTTTTTTTTTTTTTGGGTGAGAAATATCCTACCATTTGAACAAGCAATCGTTAGTGGGGATGATACTTTGATCTACAAGCACAAGTGGTTACCAGTGGTATATAGCTCTCCTAAGCTAGCATTACACTCCACTGTCAACAATGTCAGTGGAATGCTCAATTAATTAATTAATGAGGTAGTATTTTCTGAGTCAGACTATGCAGCAGATTCACTAGTTAGTTAGTTCAGGAAGGAGAATATACAGTAGCCAGCCTCAGAGGCTATATATCAACTAGCATGTTTTAGATAGATTGTGCTTTCCACAGGTCTCAAATTAGGACATGATTGGGATTACTAGTAATCACAAGGTTCTCAGAGAACTGGTTGAAGCATGCATGTACGGTCTGCTAAAGGCACAGGGAAGGTTAGTGTTGAACAATCTACTTTCACTGAGAGCAAACTTACAAGTGCCTACTAGGCCTGAATCACCTGTCAAGGGAAGAACAAGTAAGTGTTTTTTTTTTTTTTTTTTTTTTTTTTTATTGCAGAATGAAAAATTGGGGGGGTTTTATAAGTAATTGTATCCAATGGGAGAGGAGGGGGATGAACTTATCTTCGAAGTGGATTCTGGGTAAATTGAACACTGACGAGGCACTGTGCGGCAAAGATAGCTTGAACATCTAGAGATCGAGCTCTGGATCGCTCAGGGATCGAGGATTCCGTTCGTCCGAGAGAGATCTGGGTTTCAAGACTTCGGGAGAATAGGTGTTCGCGAGGTGATTGTAGAGTGTGGAATTGAAGGGTTCTGGTCGATTGGTGGAGTGAAGAATGCGGAAGCAGCGAGATAGACAAGTTCATTCACCAGGATCTCGTCTTCAAGGTCACCTGACGATTCATATCCCACGGCACATGACATCATAGTCGGTCAAATACGGGTATCAAATGTAGTAGTTCGGTGCGTAAAAATGTTATACTATATACTTACTCTTTCTCCTCTCTTTTGACCTTTTAACCCGTCACTTCGATCTGGATAGCGAAGCAATGTAAATTTTTGATCATTTTTCCATGTTGTTGTAGATTAATTTTGACTCCACAATATTATCAAAAAGTTATCAAAAAATTGATCGTTTTGCTATAAAAATTATCGGGTCAAAGATATCATATGAATTTTGTTTAATCATTGAAGGCGATGTTAAAATTAGGGAATTGATTCTTACACCGGTGTTTTTTGTTGGTTACACCGAATTTTACTTGTCAAGACATTATTACCCCTTTTTAACAATTAGTAGTAATTTTTCACTCGTTATGTAATCATTTATAGTAGGCAAGTTTATAATTCAGATATAATATTTTGGTTATTAATATTTGACATTCTTTTTAGTACATGACGTTTTCTTATGGATCTCCGGGCCTAGCTTTTGATGGTACATAAAATCTCCACCTTCACTCGTTCGTGCTTTCTTCCTAATTTTTTTCTTGTTTATTTTTTTTGTAAAAAATATTAACCGAACGATGGGAGATTTGATCTCTCACCAGTACCGGGTAACTTTTGGGTATGTACAATGTTTTTTGGGTTGAACACCCATTATTGTTGGAGCTCTCCCGAGAACAAGGACACATCTAAGTACCCACCAGTACCCATGGATGATGCATAGAAGTCTTTTCTTTCCAATGTGAAATAATAGTGCATCCAATGGGATAGCCTCTTCAAGGACTCACCAAAAAACAAGTGCACCAACCTGGAGTATAGTTATTTTCTACACAAAAAACTTTCATAGTTCAATTACTTTTTTCAACACAAAAAATAAACAAGTTACAAAACACGAACCTAGAGTACAGTGAAGATAGAGATTCTACGTTCCAAAAAAGCAATCCGGATACCCATAAGAAATCGTCATGTACGGGAAGGAATGTCAAATATTAATTGCCAAAATATTGAAGGTTATTTGAATTGTAAACTTTCCTTAAAATAAATGATTACATAACAAATGAAAAATTACTACTAATTGATTGAAAGGGGCAATAATGTCTTGACAAGTAAAATCCGGTGTAACCAACAAAAAACAACGGTGTAAGAATCAATTCCCTAAAATTATTGTTGATCATATCAAGAGAGGAATGCAAGGATTTATTGAGGATAACTTGACTGAAACGGGAGATATTGTGTACGAATTTGTGGAACGAGTAAAAACCAGAGCCAACTTTGAAGTTAGTTTCCAAGCTCGACAAACCAACAACTCGGCTCATGCACTGGCGCAGTTTGCAAAGGAAGGTGGCGTTAACGTCCCTTTTAGAGAAAGTAATGTCCCTCGCTGGTTCCGGATTTGTTTAGGTAGAGATAATCGTAATGTGATTACCCCTTGATTCTAATATACACCCCTTTTACTCTCAAAAAAATATATATATTCTCTTTAACTATTTTTAAATAAAAGAGAAATGATAATCAACGTATGGAATATCTTGAGACATTTTAAAGATTGGACAGCTAGGATGTTCTTCATACAATTTTTTGGAGAGAAATATCTAGCTGATTTATCATATAGATGTTTATTTTGGGTGGTTGATTGCACAAAAATAAAACTTTTGGTGCCGCCATTGTAATAAAATTGGAATAGTGGGCCAATTCACAAAGAAGTAAACGTATGAGTACCACTGGTCCAGATTTGCCTTTTATCCTTGTTCATCTTCCATCTATTTATCTGTTTGGTATGTACCAAACCCTAGCCCTTTTCGCCGGCGCGCACGATCATGAGGTAACGTGGTCTCTGTCATCGTTGATTATACAACCGTCGGATCCATCTATGTCTCTTCAATTTCTTTTCTAAGTGGTCGGGACTTGTTCGGGTTCTGTAGACCCGCTCTTCCAAAACAGTTACTTCTCTTCATATTCTGGGTTTTTTTGCTTTCAAAAAGTTTGGGAATAACATATTCCAAGAGTTTGAACCCAGAATCAAAGTTTCCATTTATGATAATTACGAGTCGTTAGTTTAATAATTAGGAGCACTAAGCTGGTGATTTTTCCTCTTGGCAGAGTGTTCAGTTCAGTTCTTACTGCTGGTCTGGGCAAGCTTAAAAGAAGCAGTGGTATGTTTACTTTAATTTCCATGTATTTTTTTCTTCCATCTCCTTCGTTTAAGTGGTTGCTTTTTATTCTGTTTTTCTTCTTTTAGCTGGATCCAACAGAAGGCCAATCCGGAAGAGAAAACATGTATGGAAGCCACAGGTATCACCTGATATGATACATGCCTGTACTCTGTCTTGTCATAATATTGTATGATGGTGTATATACCATCCCCTGTTCCGTAACTTAATCATAATGTACATTGAATTAACTCTTTTTTTTTTATCACTTGAATCACTATAATATCCCCTTAAGCATGCGTAGAAAAGTAAGGAGTAATTGCAATTTACAAGAGCTGAATTCAAACATATTAGTCATGCAATTTACATAAGTAGATTTTAATTGCAATTTACTTAGCGGTGGTTGTGGATTTAACATTGTGAGAACAAAAATATGTATCCCTTTAATATTGACATCAATTGTTTGATGTTGAACATACCTATACATGTGCATTTATTTTATTTTAATTCGCGTTCAGAAAAAATAATGATAGACATGATTGGGACATGGGGTGAATGATGCTCAAGAAACATTTGCATCTATTTCTATAAGAGAGAATACATGGAACTTGATATCCCATAAAAAATATTTTGAATATTGTATGGGGTGTTCCTCTTCCGAATGGTTAGAACTTAGAATTACTGGTTCCTGTCAACACGGGGAATTACTGGTTCCTGTAACCACTACATTAGACTGGCTCTTAGTTAATTTTTTAATCCTGAATATTTATAAAATTGAAAGATTTTCATGTGTGTGAACTGTGTACTGTTTCGTAATGACCAGGACAATGTGCTATAATTGGGTGTGCATCAAACTAAATACTTTTCTATGTTAGATTTGAGATTTCAAATGTTCATGGCAGTGGTATTGCACCAATTTGTTTGTGTGCGTGTGTATGCAAAAACTTATCCTTAAAATTTCATTTAATGTCTATGTGCTTTGTATAAGTGTGTTCTCCAATTTTTCTAAAGTTCTCTTTCTCATGCTCACATTCAAGTTCATGACATCTTCAGCAGGATTACTATGTAAAGGTTACTTAAACTGATCAACATCTTCAATGACAAAACATGATGTAGCTTTATAATAAAGAGTTGAGTGAAAGGCTTTTCTGGGCTAGATAATGGAAGTACTAGCTAAGAAAACTTGTGTCATTTCTTACTTCATATCTTACCAAAAAAAATCATCTTTAAGAGGAGAATTTCCAGCGTAATAATTGCTCAAATGAACACTTTTCAGCAAAGACAACAACACATTTCAGAGTTGGCGAAGCAGTAATGAGTTACTAGAAAATATACACAACTGAAAATTGGAAGTGATGAATAACAAATAGTTTTGTATGCAAAGTAACGTAATGTATATAAACAGATGGAGAAGTGACCGAAAAGCTTGTTTTTCTCCTGAAATATCAAAGAGCACAGTAGCATTGTAAAAATAACTGTACTATGAACATCCTCATAATTTAGCTTCTGGGCATGTTTTTTTACCAGAAACATACCTGTGAAATATACTTTTTAAATGTCAAGGGTGTTCTTATAGTTTAAGAATTAGTAACTTTAACAACCTTGAGTGGTTGTTTTGGGGTGGAAGATGCAAACAAAACGGTGTTTGGTCCCCGACCAATCTTGTCAGTCCCAAGCCGTATATGGAAAGAAATAAGACATCTCCACATTGGTTACCCTTGCTTCATTTCTGTCCTTTGTTCACCAACTAACCAACCTTTTAAGAGTCCTCTTTAGCAATTCCACCACTATTGCTTGCACATGGCAATTTGCGTTGTACTTTTACTTTGCTTCCAGTGAACACATTGCCTGAAGTGACCTCTTTCTGTGGAAGTTTGAAGGTCTATGTGGCATATATTTGAAGGGAGGGGAGACTATGGGTAATTTGTGGTGTAGAGCAGTGGTTGGTTTATGCTCTACTAAAGGCGTGTCTATAGATAATGATGCTTTTAGGATCTTCTCATGATCACATTTTCCATTAGCACCACTGTATTTATTAAAGTTGGTCGGAAACATGTTGCATCAGTAATCTCTCTAACTAAAATGTTTACAAAGTTACGTGGACCACTTATTTTCATGTCGTTGCATCTTCCCTTACTTTTGTCAAATAGTCTCCCTTTTCTGGTATTCTGTCCTCGGAAAAATTTGTATGTGAATGAACCCTTCTGTTGCGATTCAGTACTTGCTTAAAATTCCAGCAACCAAAATGTATTATTTCTGCCTAGAAGTATTATATTGGCAATGTTATATTATGTACTATATCTGGAAGGATGAATGGTTGTGTGTGTTGAGTCATCACTGATTCTCTGTGGTTTCTGTTCTCATTTGGTATTTTTACATACAAGATATGTTTATGTTTCTATTTGCATGTCCTTATACTTCTGATATACTTGTTGGTTATTGTGATGCTCTAATTCAGGATCCATTGTTTTCTGAGGAAGACTTTAGCCCAGGTAATACATTGCTCTTTAATCTATATTCTATATGCATTATTGTTGCTCGCTACTTCTTCCGGCAATATGCTAATTGTCCATTTCATTTTTTTGTTTACCCTGTTCTGCGGATTTGCAGCAGTGAAAAGGGCTCTGACAAAAGGGACGTCAGAAGTAGAACTTCAGTCTGAACAAAAACTAAAGGTGGTAGTAGAATAAGTTCCCCTTTGTACGCATCTGTGCTCTGGCGTTCATTTTGCAAAGAAAAAAAGTTACATCCCTTAGTTTATCTGTTGCTGTGAAGGTGGTTAGTTTTGTTTTGATCAAGTTGCCTATTACTGTATACAGCTTTCTTACAGTGTTAGGCTTTTGGCAGAAACATCGTTAGGTGGAAAATGTACAACTCCAATGCCTGTCACATGGCAAACTTGGGGTCACACAACCAATTAATTTTTCATAACAAAATAGTTGAATATGAAATTCTGAAAATAACTAGAATGTCGGTATTTTATCTACTTGTGTGTCCAACATCAACACATCGTCTCTTTCATTCATTTAATCGGCAATCTATTTCTTAGCTTTTTTTTTCTTAAGTACCAACTCATCTCTTATCATCTCCATAAAAGATCAAAGTGTGAGGAATCAGATTTTAGCGGGTTGTTGAATTATGCTTGTGGAAACAGAGATGGGGATTTCATGACTTTTATAACTAGGAACTCAGAATCTGTCGGAAAGATAAAATGATGGTAATTGATCAAACATAGTCTATACTGCTATATATTTTTTTGCACTTATGTTTTGAGTGGCTTTAATGTTTGTATTCCAAATGGGCAGTAATATACTGCGAGCCTATTTTCGAAGTTCAAATGCGATAGTTCCTTGGGGTAATTGAAATAGTAGTCAAATGTTAAAAGTTACAATAAACATGATTAAACTGCTGTATTGCAGGAAACCGTTTCTATACAAGTTGTCGGACAAGTTTCCAGGATGTATGATTGCATAGAATAAACATGATCATTAAGTCAGAGGGAATTGAAACAGTAGTTGAATGTAAAAAATTATAGTAAACATGATCTGAACTGCTGTGCTGCAGGAATCCATCTCTGTACAAGTTGTCAGACAAGGTTTCTAAACAGTTTGCCTTGCTTTCTCTTCTTTAAGGAGTCCCATATGCTGTACCTCTGTTTCGTGCTCTCGAACTCGTAAGCTGTCGACGATTACTGATTTGTTGGAAGGAGCAGAATTAAGCCAAGATGCAGATCCTTCTTAGACAAAAGAAATTGAACCAAATAACTAGAACAGGACATTCTGGCTTGGGACTTGCAAGTTTTCACTCCTTTCCGAAGGGATATATTTCATCCTCGTGTCTCAGTTCTCAAATAACATTTTTATTTAGCAGTAAACCGAAACTTAAAGTGCGTGTAAATTCATTCCAGGATCCGAGTTGTGAACTTGACTGACCATCTTCATCTATTCTTAAGCCGGTGATGAATACGGGGAACTTGCTTGCATTCTTGCTATACTATGGGATATGGAGACTAAAATTATGTTAAATTCAAAGGATGGAAGAAGAACTAGTGGAAATATGTCTCTATGTTTAAGCATTTGTGTGTTGGCCATTCTAAAATCTACAAAAACCTGCTTGGTATCCCTAACTCTTCACAGTCCTCAAGTAATGTTCTGATTTCTTAACCTCTGTGGATCAATATCTATTGTTATTGTTGGACCACTACAATTTTGGTAGTTTGAGTGTCTATTTGTCGTGATCTTTGACTCCTGTTGTTGTACAACTGTCAGGATGAATTTGATTCGGGAAGAAACAGTGGCTCAGGTATTACACTACCGTTCACTCCTTAAAGTTATTTGCACTGGATCATGTTGCATCAACACCTCTTTAGGTCATGGTTTTGGCAAATCACGCATATCTCGTTATTCTGGCTCCTGATCTCCGTTTTTTCAGCGACGAAGTCAATTTTGCCAGATGGAATGGCTAAAATGCCTGTAACAGAACCAGCTGGGGAAAAAAGAAAGGTGATAATGGAATTATCCTGGAATGTTACATGTTCTTTGTTGTGCTGTTATCTTAGAGGGGTTGTTCTCGCTCTTTTACATAACACAGGCAAAAAAAGAATTAAATGTTGTGTCTGTTGGCGCATCTCACTGCATTCTTACTTATTTCTCTATAATAATTAATTGCAGTTGTATATGATTGTGACAAAGGAGAGCCGGAAGTACAAGAGTGTATATTCTCCCGAAGTGCCGGCTAGGTATCCAGAACGTTCCAAAGCTGCCTTGTCCGATGCCATCAACTTAGTTAAAGAAGTTTTGGGAACCAGGTTAGAAAGTCTTAATAACAATGACTTGCTATAGTGTATGTATGTCTTTTTACCTATTTCAATATAAATGGCGATGCATTACTCACCGTACATGATCATTCAGTTGTTCGCAAAACATAGCTCTGTCTTCCTACAACATATTCCATTGCGATCTTTCAAAGGAGGAGGTCAAAATTCTGAAAGGTAGGCTCTGATCTTTTTGTAACCAATTTTTGTTGTTTTCTTAATCATGTTGTTTTCATTACTCGCTGCATGAACTGATTTAAGGAACTTGGTTTTTTAGAGCACGAGGATGTGGCGGAAATCACACGATTGGTCTGGTCGTACGCGTTATGTTAATTGGGGTTTTAGCTGGAGCTGCTCCTTGTACCTGTGGATTGAAGGCTTGTCGTTTTGAGTGTTTCTGGTGATGGTTCGTTGATTAATTTTCCAGAAAACAAATAGGAAATTGAATGTGTAGTGCTGTTATGGTTCAGTTGTTTTGGTAGGTCTAGAACTTTTTTAACTTGTCTGATCTGATGTTATGCTATCGGACTTGCTATGGCTGCGTTATTTATTTGGTAACTTAACTATTATTATTTACCAGGATTCAACCACTCGTGTATCTCTGATATGGGCCAATTATATTGCACATGTGACCAAAACGTCGAAGGAATCTGTTTTAGTTAGAGGTTGTTTCTGTTTGACCGATATTGAGGTGTATTTGTCAAGTGTCCACCGGCTGTAACTCCTAGACTCAATTCACAATAGAAGATAAATTCTCCTCAACAAAGTCCGGATGATTAGATAGCCACAAACTAGAGTAGCAACATGAAAACAATCTCTATCTGGAGGTCTTGTAATAATAATATCCGCTTTTGATCTCTTGTTGGTGTTGATTGGGTTGGTCTTTGTGAGATCGATTTGACCATGGCCTCAGATGGAAAGATGGATTAACGGGCAGGGTCAGGAGCTATAACCCAGTTCATTGATCTGTCCCATTAGGAATGCTTTAGCTCAGAATTCTGCATTATTATTATTGTTGCATTTGTTCTTTCCTCCAATTAAGAAGACAAATCAACATTTCTATCGCAAAAGATGAGATCCTAGGAAACACTAGAATCAGATCACTCAAGGGAAAGGCTCCCAATGTGGATGGAAATCGGGTTTCATTTCATCACTACTCTGTGGTATAGTTGACACAAAAGATGCTTCAATGCACCAAACCAACAAAAGTGAAACGTGCATCTTTAAAGAAAGGTAGATATGAAAGGCACACACCAAGAAACACATCTACATACTATATCATTCATTGTATGTCTGGCAATCGTGTAGAGTTCGTTCCAGATAATTATGTCATGAAACAGATAAGATTTAATTCAAAAATCATTCCGAAGGTTAAGATCCTGCAGTTGAGTTACCTGAAAATAAAAAAGTCCTGGATTGTGGCAGTTATCCTTCCTTCCACTTATATGGTTCCCTAATGCATTTCAACTCCTAAAGAAACATCTCAACTTTTCCAAGTATTCTTGAAAAATATGAGAACAATAGGATGGAGGATAACTTATGCAATGACTTCCATACAGAAGAAACCCATGGCTGGATTCTTATGTAAACAGTGATTCAGTAGCATCCCCATATCAGTACATAGATGACCACTGCTCAGTGCCGTCACCATCTTATGGAAGGCCATCTCCATCCTGTTTTCATCTGGAAGTGATACACAAAAGCTGCTGTTCCTCGGTTTGGGGTGAGTTCATAGAAGGTGGGAAGTCAGAATGCCTTCCTGTGCTCTTCATGATGTGAGAAAATGTTCAGCCACGCCAAGACCTTGCTTGCTTCTCCCAAGTATTGAACTAATCTGTGATATCCGGCCTTCAGATTTACGTGATGCCATAAAGTATTGTCCCTAAAACTTTCAGTAACAATATTTTGACCTTTTGGTTACAAAAGAAATTGTCACTCAACACAAATCTGTTGTAGTGGATATTAAACATAAAAAACATTCCAGAGAAAACACGAATTTTAAGCCAATGTTTTTAGAACAGGGTTATCAAACACGCACTAAGTATCGCTAAAAAGACATGCACTAAGTATCGCTAAAATCATGCACTACACATATAATCTCACATTTTGTAATTTTTGAATTCAGCTAATTTGATCATAAGTTATACGGTCTAAGGAGTCGCTCAATAGCAAGTTTGATCAAAATTCAACTCTTGTCCGAAAAGAGCCGAGTCAGATTTTATACTTAAGTTAGTTAGTTAGTTGTATTAAGCAAACCGCGCATGTCCGAGCCGTTTTTGAAAAATGAATACATTTTTAATAGAAATAGATCATATAGCCGATTGAATCCGAGACCTCATGTAGAGGTTTCAAACACTCTACCACTGACCTAGCACCTGTTTACAAATGAATACCGGACACCAATGTTTTTTTTTTTTTTTTTGGGGGGGGGGGGGGGGGGGGGGGTTGGTTTGAATTAGGAGGCCAATTTAAGAAAATGATGACCAATAAAATTGCACGGAAGGAGAATTCATAATGATAATGAACCACTAAGACACACTAAATATGTATTATGAGAAATTGTTTTTCGTCAACCGGGTTTGAACCCGGGCCATTAAAATTGGACACTTAAGCAACTCATTTGAAACGTACTGACGTTAGTTATCTTATGGTAAAATGTGAGAAGTAAAAATTACTTTATGCTATGCTTGCTTACATTTATATATTACCTTTATTTTTTCTTTATCAGCTTCGTTTAATTTTTGGACAAGGATTTCCTATAGACCGAGTTGTAGGAGCTCCTATAAATTCTTGACATGGCAAGTTATTATTGGTCCAAGTGGAATTTTTATTATTGGCAATATTTTGTCAATAATATCTCCATTAGATATCTTATAGTTAATTTAAATGTTAATCAATGAGAAACTTATTTCTTTAGATAACTGTATTTTTTTCTAAAAATAGAGTTATAAAATAAATAATAAATTCATTTCTGGAAAAAAAAATTAGAAAATATACCCACGCATTTTCTCAAACGTTGTTCACTAAAGGTCTCCAGCCCATCATTCAAGAAATGATTCTTACTATATAATATATATTTTTTATGAGAATATTATTTTATTTGATATGCCACTTTTTAATATAATAAATGATAGATTCTATTATGAAAAAAGATAAAAATCGAAAAATCAACTTAAGTTACATTCGTTTGGATAAAAAATCACGTCATATTCTCAAACTCATTCACGGTAGAAATTTCATGTCAATAATCGTAATATCGATTTGGCAATTTTCTGAAGAAAAGATGGCATATCTATTTATCATAGAATTGACAAACTATTGCCAATAACAGGAGTTCAAGTCAACGAAATTTTCGGAAAAAAAAAAGATCAATTTGGACCAATAAAAATTTGACATGTCAAGAGTCTATAAGAGCTCCTACAACCCGGTCTATAGGAAACCCTTGTCCTTAATTTTTGAGTGCTAATAATTAAAGTGCAAGAATAACTTATTACAGCATAAAAAAATTCAAAAGACAATAATGGCTCTTGAATATCACCGGTAATTGATTGTCTTTTAATTCTAGAATTGACTTGTTGATAAGTTTATTCCAATTTCTAAGAGCATCTCCAACCATGAGGGGGGAGGGGAAGGGACAAAACCGTATAAAAATACGGACCATGTCCAACTATGAGGGGGGGAGGCGGAGGGGCAAAACCGTATAAAAATACGGACCATGTCCAACTGGGGAGGGGGAGGGGAAAGGTGGGGGTAGAATTTAGGCATGGGTAGGGGATGGTTAGGGTGCATTTCCCCCCTAACACCCACATCCATTATAGCTAATTAATCTAATTTTGGAATATGTTAATTACACTTACTACTGTTTTATTATTATAATATGTGTTTTTAATTACGATTAATATATTTTCATGGGTAAAAGACAAAATGCACCCTCCTTAGATGTGTTATATACAAAAACAACCTCATTGTTCGGGGATATCCAAAAACCACCCCTGTCAGAGACAAAAATCCCCCTGTCAGTGACGGACCTTAGACAAATACCACCCTTCTGTTAATGTCAGTTGAGAGAGGGGTGCAATCTGACTTTTTTATGACCATTTTGCCCTTATTTGTGTTTTTTTGTATATTTTGTTCTTATTCTTAGTGGTGTTCTAGGTGTTCTTGGCCACCACCACTGCCGCCGCCCACCACCGTTGAAACCCCGCCAGCACCACAGCCAACACGATGTTTTCACCACCACCACCACCCCAGCCAACACGACTTTTTCACCATCACTGCCTACTTCACCACAGTACCTAATTCAAACCACAGACCCAAACAAACAACCACCACTGCCTTCAACCACCGAACATTAGACACCAATAGAACCCAAAAAACACAGCAACCACCACCATAACAGCACCAATGAAGCCAATTCACCATCGCCACCGTGGCAAAACATCACAGAAACCAACCCTATCTATTTTCAGCTTCAACACCCAATATGTACACCAAACACCCTCTGTTCCAAAAACCAACCAATTCCCAACCTGCAAAACAATCACCCATGGGAGCGACAAAACCCAGCAAGTAGAGTAGGATTGTGAAGAAACGGAGAAAAAAAGAAGAAGGAGAAAGAAGCTTGAATTCCAAAATAAATAAAAATCCCTGAATTCCAAAAATAGCACATAAAGTTCTCAATTGAAGAGAACTTCAGCATCACCTACATCACCATTCCTCACCTAAAACCCAGTCTTTCACCACCACCATTACCAACCACTGCTTAATTGAAGACCCACCCAAATCAAAGAGGTCGCAACTCGAATTGGGCAGGAATCAACCAGCGCCGAACCCAGAGAGGGTGAATTAGCCGTCGAGTGAAACAGAGAAGCAACGGAGGAGGTGGGTTTTTTTCGCCGTCGTCCTCATCCTGTGTCGGCGTCGTTGACCTCCTCCGGCGACGATTGACCGAGTCGGGGGTCATCTCGATTGTGCTCAGCTGCGACGACCCATCTCTGCAAGAGAAGGCTCTGAACTTGAATTTGAGCCTTGATGATGATAATAAAGTGGGTCTGGTAGCGGAGGGAGCAATTGGGCGTGTCGTCACCGTCCTGCGCAGGGGCGGAGGACGCGGTGGCTGCGACTCTCCCGACGAGCTTAGCCGTCGTCGAAGTGAACAAGGCCACAATTGGGGCTTACCCATTTGCGGTTCGATCTCTGGTTTCTCTTCTCCGGGACAGAAGCTCGAGAGGGGGCGGAGAAGGAGTGGGTTAGATCTGAGGAAGAGAGGGAGGAGAAGTAGAGAGAGAGAGAGAGAGAGAGAAAAGAGTTAGGGTTACAAATGTGGGGTGAGAAGAAGAAATGATTTTATAGCTGTGTAATTTTTCTTGTAGGTGAGGGTACATATGTCTTTTCGCCCCTCCGTTAGTTGCCGTTAGTCACTGTTAGATGACAGGGGTGGTTTTTGTATATCACCGAACAATGAGGTTGTTTTTTTATATAACCCATCTAAGGAGGGTGCATTTTGTCTTTTACCCTATTTTCATTATTATATTTATTATAAAAAATAAAAAATATTTTTCAATAATTGTTTTTTATTATTTTTATTATTATTATTATTATTATTATTATTTATTATTGTGTATATATATATGTTAATATATTTCAGATTTATTTTATCACTAAATAATTTATTTTAAATCATTAAATATATTTTAAAAATAAATAATTAGGTGGGAGAGGGGAATAGTTGAAGATGAGTAGTAGTTTAGGGGAGGGGCAGGGGGAGATTGGTGGGCCCGTGGGAGGGGGAGGAGGGGGAGGTGGGGGAGGAAGAAATGCGACATGGTTGGAGATGCTCTAATATCTCTCTCGTTTTATTTGTATCAATCTCATTTCTTTTTCTTCCCGGAATCTCTATCCCTAACCCTCTCTCAATTTCTATTCTTCTCGTTTCTTTTTCTTCCCGGAATCTCTATCCCTAACCCTCTCTCAATCTCTATTCTTGCCATCTTTCTCACTCACACGACTGAATCCCCAACCCAACCACACACTTGCTCCATGCGGGTGCCTAAATGTTAAAACAGATAGAGAGATCGTTCTCATTTTATGAAGGCCAGCCAGCCTATATAAATGGGCTCGAACAGTATTAAGATTTCCAATCTTCAACAGAGTCCTTGTTCCATTAAAAATCTAGAATCGAGTGATACAAAGAAGCCAATGTCATAAAAAAAAAACACAATACAGAGCTCTATCTAATGTTTTTATGATGTGTACGAAAGTACACCCGTAATGACAAAAATCGCATGAACGCAGTGTCAACATTCATGGTGTAAGACTTTGAGATCAAACTATTGCTTTTAAAGAAGTTTGAGATCGTATTTTAGATCTGAGAGAGACAAGATCTTTAGGGGAGAGAAAGAAATGTGGTGATACAAAGAACAAACGAGGAAAGAGAGTGAGAGAAACTAGGAACCGGAACGAATTTATCAACAAATTAATCCTGTAATTGAAGGACAATCGATGACCGGTAACTCAAGGGCATCATCGTCTTTTGAAATTTTATTGGGCGTTAATTAGTGATTCTTGTACTGTAATTATCAGCACCCTAATTTTTAGAAGATTATTAACTCTGGCATCGTTTTACTTATCAAATCACTAGGTCGAACAATTTTTCCTTAAAAACAAACGGATTAAAGTGATTCCGTGAATATTGCACTAGGCGGATATAGGAGAAACAAAAGTAGTCTACACAAGGTCATCCTTTTACTTCTACACTGTGTTGTTGCCTTGTTGGTCATCAATTAAATTGACCTAACAAAAAGACCCTGTCAATCCTTTTCAGCTTGATTTGCTATTCCTAAAGTACCTTTTTCTTGGTTGTCTTGTGGTCCATTTCATGGTACCATAGAATAATAGAAACCGTTTGGGGTGGTGTTTGGTGGGAGGGAACTGACTAGAGGCACTTGTATTATGGTATGAAAGGTCACCATCATCTCATGGAGAGGTTGTCAATAGTAGTACCACTCGTCCCACCTCTTTTGCACCTTTGGATTTTTACCACTATTCACTGGCTCACTTTAACCCGATAACTTGAATAGCAAAATTTTGTGATTTTTAAATATTTTTTCATAGTGGTGTACTTAAACTCTTATTCTACACGACTTTAAAAAATTTATCGAAAAATTGCATCGTTTTGCGATCCAAATCACCAGGTCAAAGTGACCCAGTTACGGGTGAAAAAGTCAAAATGGTGCATTTAAGATGGGACGGAGTGATACTACAGATTGAGAGAGGGAAAGAGTAGTCCACGACAAAGATATTCGATCTATTAAGCTTCACGTTTAAATATTTGACCATGTATCGGTTCGGACCAGTTTTTGTCAAAGCTTGAGAATGTTCAATTCAAACTTATCTAATTACAGTAAAATTTATATAAATTAATACTCTACGAATTAATAATTTCGATAAAATTAATAATTTGTCCAGTCCTAACTTGAAATCAGTATAAAATTGGAACTAAATCGATAAAATATTAAGATAATAATTTTTGTAATACCAATATATATATATATATATTGGTCCCAACGAAATTATAAATTAATAATTATTAAAAGATTTTAAATTCTAATATTACTTAGTGAAGAATGAATCAATAGTCACTTACTTTTTGTTGAACTTCATATATATGTTGAGTTCATCTTTAAATCTTCTCATTGCACTTAAGAGTTTGAGCATTGTCGTCTCGTATAGCAACAAAAAGTTGTGAAGAGTTGCTGCCGCTTGTAATGCTTCTTTCCGAGTGACCAGTTCCAACGCTATTGAATCATCCTCAACTTCGTCATCGATCAGATTTTAAATGATATTTGTCACAATTTCTTCAATGCTTTGGACATCGTAGTGCTCATTATTTTCACCAGGATAATTTAGGAAGTGGTTCGCATCCGTTCAATAAGGATAAAACTGGGTTATTTTTAACTAATATACATTGTAACTAGTACATTGGACTAGAAAATTTAAAGGTCATACGTAAAATCTCTCTAAATTAATAAATTATTAATTTATCGATATAATAATATCTCGCTAAATAGATAAAATATCTCGGTCCCAACATTATTAATTTATACAGGTTTTACTGTACATATGAAATCCAAACCAATCATAACTTATCGATTCAGCTCAATTCACGAGCTCGGTTAAACGGGTGAAAAATCTTTACATTGTATTTGTATTTGAAAAAATGAATCACTTTGGTTCATTTTTTTGTAATAAATGTATCTATAATTTGTGGCGTTAGAAATATTATAACTTTTTTTTATAAAAGATAAATAACTTGAGCAAAAATCAATTATCATAACAGTGTAAACTTGCAAATGTTAATTTTTAAACCACATGCCTAAATAAAATAAATAACGTTGACATATGAATTTTTAGTCAGGATAGGTTCAACAGGCTAGTGGAAATAGTCTGCAGGCTAGTAGAAATGTCCTGCTCCATCTCATTCATCTGACTACAACAAATAAGGGTTCGCAACAAATATTTTTGTCACAAAAAACATCATTTTCATCACAACAATTCTATACAGAAATTTTAGAAAAAGAAATCTATAGAGACCAATTATCTTTGTCACTAATTCGGCATAGTAAATCCGTACTAATAAGTTTTTGTGACAAAACTTTAAGATTTTGTTTTTACACATGATCACTTGTTGTGACTGATGAATTTGTCAAAATATCATAATTTGTTATATACAAATATTTCATGAGAACATGTTGAGTAAATTTGAAGTTATTTAATAAATTTTGTCACAACTTTCTTATTATGGACGAGGAATGTGCCTATTTTGTCAAAATACCTAGAAACATCTTGTTGGGACGATTATTCATCTCAACTTTATTTCAATGTAATCTTTTGGTACAAACTTTTGCGACAAAGATTTTTGATGCAAGAAATGAAAATATTGGCGTCATCGGTCCTGCCAAAGATGTTGCGACGAACTATGCCAACAAGATCAAAAATTATCACAAAAAGTTAATAAATTTATGTTATAGCCACAATGTTTCATTTTGTCACAACAAGTGCACATATTGTTCAATTCTACATAGTAGGGGTTTAAACCGTTTAGTTCGTTTCGGATTGCACCAATATTCGAACCGAACCTAAATTCTCGGTTTGGGAAAATCCCGAACCTATACTGAATCATTTATAAATGGTTTGGTTCAGTTCGCCTACTATACGGTTCGGTTTCGGTTCGAACCACGGTTAACCTAATGACATTATCTATAATGGAAATTTAGTCATGAAAACTTCAAAAACTCATAAAGTTACTTGGAAATATCGCAATGAGGAAAGTCAATCCAACGGATATGAATGAAAGCCAACAGAAATGTAAGCAGAACGTCACAACACCTGAAATTTAGATTGGATAGTATGAACTCGTCAAGTTAAAGAGAACATATAGTGTGAGGGAAAAAAGAACTAAGTATATATAATTACATATAATTATCATTTATTAATTGCTCAATTACTTAATGCATTCCTCCAGTATACTGAAACTAACACATTGCAACCCCCATTTCTAGAATAGGCTTATTCCATCCCCCATTTGCAATAAATTCTACTTGTTGAAACTGGTAAAGTAATTCTTCCAAACATCATCCATCAAGGGAGGGTATATTTGTCAATACAAAAAGGAACATATTATAAATACAAAAAAAAAAAAAAAAAAAAAAAACTGTTGAAGAAGATGAGAGAGGAAGAGGATGAAGATTACTTATCTTCCATCCACGACCCATCCCCAAAATCTCTCAACCACCTCCTCTGCAACAACCTCCCATGCAATTTCTCACAGGCGTATCCCTCTCTTCTCTCTGATGCTATGCTCTTTCTCTCTCTCTCTCCTTCTCGTTCTCTACTCTCTTTTTCCTTCGGTTCTGCGAAAGGAACCCATCAATAGTTGCAGCCGACGGAAAATAACCGTTGATGCTGCCGTTGGTGGTTCGTTTCTCTCTTGTCCAGGTTTATCTCTAACCGATCCATCACAGTAGCTAACCGATCTAAAGCCGAAGCTCCGACCTCCAGCCCACCGGAAAACCGCCTCAATTTGGGTCGAAATCGCCTTAATTTGGGTTTTGATTGATTTATTGAAGTGATTATAGAGACTCTACTGTTCGATCTATGAATAGGGTTCACGATGTTTTCTGATTTTCAGAGAAACATCAATTATGATTTCTTCTCATATGTGCATTTCTAGTATCAATGTGTCTCTTTGATTTCTTCGAACTGGGTTTGGTTTTATGTACTGTTGATATGAAAATGTAAGACAAGTTCTTTATTTGTTATAGAAGTTGCAAGTTCTGATTTATAATCCTAGTGTCAGTTTCTCTCTCCCTCCATCTTTTCTGTCTCGCCCTTTTTCTCTCTCTGTTGTTTACTATGTAGATGGGTTTGGATCTGTTCTAGGTAGGGGCTGGGTTTTATGGCCGAAATTTAATTTTTATGTTGCCGGAGACTGGGTTTGTTTGGCGGTGATGGTGGCGGTCTGGTGGTTATTATGATGAAGTTCTTATTATAACAATAGATTGACGATTTTACCCTTAAACAAAAGGACATAGTGGTCAACTAACGGTTTATTCCGTTAAGTGCGTAACGGATTTTTTTACCAGTTTCAACAAGTAGGATTTATTGCAAATGGGGGATGCAATAAGCCTATTTTAGAAATGGGGGTTGCAATGTGTTAGTTTCGGTATACTGGAGGTATGCATTAAGTAATTAAGCCTTTATTAATATAAACAATTTAAACAGTTTAGTCGGTTGGTAAAACACCAAACCTAAACCGAACCATATAATTTTGATTTAAAAATTTTACGAACCTTAACCGAACCTTTTACTTCCGGTTTATAATTTTACGAACCTAAACCGAACCAATTAATACGGTTCGATGTGGTTTGCGGTTTAGGTAGTTTAACTTGCAGCCCTACTACATAGCTTTGATGTATTCCTATTCTTACTCCTTACCCTCTCCTACCAACTATCTCTCTCTCTCTCAGACTCTTTTCTCTTCTCTATGCAATTTGTTCAATTCTACATAGCTTTGATGTATTCCTATTCTTAGCGCTAATATTTAGCTATTTTTTTAAAACAGCTCGATGTGTTGATTTTATTTTGATGAGAGGTTCGATGTATTTATTGAAAACTAATTAAGGTAATCTCAATATATATATATACATACATATATATATATATATACTTGAAATCTAAGAATCTGAGTAGTGTATAATCTAGGAAGTATTTTCGGTTTGACCTAACAAAAAGACACTCTCAATAAAGTTGGAGTCTTGGAGATGACATGGACGTGGCGGTTGAAAAGGAACCAAAGACCGCGGGGACATATAATTGTAAAATTTAAAATAAATACAAGACGACATTATTAATTTCGTGTGCTAATTGCTCTAGTATTAATTTATTCATACAACAACTACATATTATTGTTACTTTATATTCAATTAAATTAGTGTTCTCATTAATTTATCAAAGAAAAACAATTGCTCTCTTTAACCACCAAAAATATTGAAACATGAGAGAATACAGTGTCAAACACAAGTGCACGTTTGATTAAAAACATGGTGTGTTTTTGGAATTCATTTGGCATCGCTGTTTTTTCACCTGTTTAAAAACAAAAACACACTGAAAAACAATTGTTTAAAGAAATAGCAACTATAGTGTTTTTTTATATTACTGATTGTTAAAGACATTTCAACTATATTATATGCATAAAATATTATATATATATATGTGTGTGTGTGTGTGTGTGTGTGTGTCATTAGTGTGCGTAAAAATGATATTCAAGCAAATCAACATTAAAATTTAAAAATGTTGTCAAATGTAATTTTAATTTAGACACTGTTTTTCGGCACAAAGAAAGCAATTTTTTTATTATGTTTTTAAACGTGTTTTTAAGCATGTTTTTTCCACTGTTTTTCTTATTTTTAAACGGATACCAAACAAGCTTTTAGTACATGGAGTGAAATTTAATCGTACCACCCGTCTCTCTGTTCCCAATTTTGTTTTTGTCACTATTCACTGCGTCACTTTGACCCGTTGATTTGAATAGCAAATCGATGTAATTTTTTGATAATTTTTTCATGGTGTTGTAGAGTGAAAGTTGCTCTAAAATATGGTGAAAAAATTATCAAAAAATCGTATTATTTTGCTATCCAAATCACCCGGTCAAAGTGACCCTGATACGAGTCAAAAAAGTTAAATGGGAACAAAGAGACGGGACAGACTGGTACTGCTAAATGTGTTTATCTTGAATTATTTTTTCTCACGGCTTTTTATGTTTTCAAACTGGCAGTAAATTGACCCATGGGAGTATTATTTGTTGGGTGATAGTGACATGCCCCCATACATGACGGGCTATTTAGAAGATGATGGACATGACCGATGGTCGGACAAACTAATATTTTGTACCCGTTAGATATCCGGTCCGGCTCGGCTTCGGTCCCCCCTTCCACGGTTCGGTTCTCGGCTCCTAATCGGTCGGTTTAACCGAACTGGCATGCAACTCTACCTCTCTGTTCGATATCCGCCTCCAACACAGCCGCAACCTATTGGTCACACCAATCGAAACATAGATGAAACATAGCTTCTTCGGCAACGATGGTGGAATTCGGATTTCTGGAAGTTTGGGTTGGAACTGGTTGGGTCTAAATGGCTCTGTTTGGTGGATGGGTCTTCAATGGAGATATAGTTGAGAAGAAGAAACAAGAAGGAAGGAAGGCGGTTCTAGTTTCAGTGATGGAGACTACATACGTTGTCTCTCTTTATCTCCTTCTCAGCCCACCAAAAACACCAACGTTGACTCAATTGGATCCCTAACCTCCAAATGCAAGGGAGAAACTTCGGCTTCGATTTGGGGGTTTCGGTGATGGAGAGTGGAGACTTCGATTGCACACTTGGGAAATTGGAACTTTAAATTGGTTGGGGAATCATGTTTGTATGTTTGTAGAGTAAATTTGGTAGTGCTAGTGAAGAGTGGGGGTTCTTATCTTCCTCATTGTTCTTGTAATTCACCAAGAACACAAAGAACATGAACACGCACAAAACATGGCAAATAGGGGTAAATGACTCAAAAAAAAAATCAAAGGTTGACTACATGGACTAAACTTAACATAACGGTGCCTAACTGTCTTAACGGTTTTCCGTTTTAAGGGTGCAAAGTGTATTTGTTCAAACGTCAGGATAGTAGAGTGTATTTCCACAAGGGTGAATAGTGTCTTTTACCCATATAACAATCACTAAAGATGATATACAACTCTCGCATCACAGGTGAAATAGTATCATAGTACAATTTCAAACACACAACAGAGAATGAACAATCACCATAAAGACGCCAAACGCATGTTTGTAACTTTTGGATTGGCCAAAAGAAAGTTGTGTACGTACTCCTGGTGACAAAAGTAATATATGGCTTCTTTTGGAGTTCAGATTTTTTATCCATCATAAGACAATAATCTGGTTTTGAAACCGGTGAACTTGGGCTGAAGAGAAAGAATATTCCTTTTCTCACCTCATCAATACTACATATTCCAAAATCATATTGGTAGTTATATAAAAAATATGTATATCCAAACAGCCGCTATACCAGGTTACAACCACAGCTTGATTGATTCCTATCAGCTTTTAACCCTACGCAAACATTTTTTTTATGGAAAAATGCACAATAATACTTCTTCACTCAAATCCTGCTAAGTCTTTTCAGTGAAGTTTAATTGGAAGAAATAATTCTATTCCCTTGAAACACGGCAGAGCCGGCAGAGGATTTCATCATTTTCAAACGTCAAAATCAGCTCAAACAAAGTGGAAGAACTCAATATCACAAGTGATGAGACCGAGGTGCAATGATATAAAGAGTCCAATAGGAGTTTATGGACTAGCCCATGAGGAGGAAGTAATATGGGAAAGATAATATTTTTTGTTTTGTTATCAGAGAACATTGCAGACGTCATAATATGCCAAGTTGTTTAATAAAGTACTGTAAAGCATCGTAAGGCCGATGATGGGATGCAAGTGCCGTCACTGTGACTAACTGCATTGACTTAGATGAAAGCAAAGACCGACGTGATTTGATCAAGGTCATACCAGTGATAGGCCAATTTATGTTCTGATCATGACAAACTTTGGAAAACAGCATGCAAATCAGAAGGGTTAACTTGAGTAATGTGTTTCTAGACCAGTGATAGGCCAATTTATATATCACCCTTCAAATGTCATACGATCTCCCTAAATTAGACCTTGAAGCTTCAATTCCGGAAAGAAAGGCTTTAGAGACTTTTTTCAGTGTCTCAATAGTACGATTTTTCCACGAGAGCTATCAAAGTATTCACTTAATTTTCAAAGGTACCTTAATTGCACTGATGCACAATGAACATATCAACTACAATGATTGATGTAAGACGAGAGGATACTTTTTAACAAGTGAAAAATGAGTTCGGCAAGATGACGAGGGAAGGAATCGAGAGAATTTTGATCACTGCTAGTCACATAAGCGGATTTTAGGTAAGAATTTCATATTCTACTGGCAAGGTATGAAATTAAAACCACCCAAGGAGTGCACAGAGTCCAATTAAAGAAGTTTACATCTTGAACAAGAAAAAAATCTGGTTGCGCACCTTAGCTATCTTTCTTGTACAAACTTATCAGAAATAATCCCAAGTTAGATTTGCAAAAGACAGCTTTATTAAAGCTATAGTTGAGGGTAGATTTGGAAAAGTACTCCAACTTCAATTCTCATATTATTCATCAAATGCATTAATGTTAGCCACTGCCACCATATTCAGTACCTGTTCTCGCATCCTATAACAGTGTTCTTATTTGGAAGAGAGATCAACGATATAGGAAGGCTAGTCTTGGTGATGTTGGTGTGAAACCATGCGAGGAAGCTGTGGCTTCCAGGGAAGCACAAAAAGATGCTTTTATTTATCCACACATTGGTTTTCGAGGCCTGATCACCATAGTCAAGATCATGGCAGGAATGGGGATCACATGAATGGGAATTGTTAAAATGTTACATAGCAGGGGAACATATGCGAAAAATTTGCAGCTACAATTTAGCCAATTCGGAGATGCCGAATGGAACTCAGATTCAACAACAATAACAAGGAATCAGTAGAGATTGCAAATTTGGGACTTGATTACTTAGCTTGGTTTAAAGAAGCTCAAATCCGTGGAGCTTTTACAATCTCCGACTCTTCTTTGGTTCAAAGTTTGGGATTCGTCTTGGTTCTATAATCAACTTGTATTCTTTGATCAAACTCTGATTCTTCACGGTGTAGCGTAGACCTAATGTTGAAATTACAATCTTTTCTCTTTCTTAATGAAAAAACTCAAACAGAAGCTCAAGTATAACGGAATTTTGACAAATGACAAAGTTTCTACAAACAGAGAGAGTTTCCGGTCCAACAAACCACCGCAGCACCACACCACAACTCATGGCTAGAGAGGAGAATCGATGATTCACCATATGAGAAAGGTAATCGGCACCTCAACACTCTCGACGTCCTTGTGTGCTGAGAAATAAACAAAGAAAGAAAGAAAACCAGTCATGGTGGTGTGTGTATATATATATATTATAAATGAGCTAAGTGCGCAAAATGAATAGAAGAAACTGCCCAACCCCAGCATAAAAAGAATAATAACATACCTCTCACACGTTTCATCTCTTTCTTGGAAAGATAACATGAAAAGACGTAACTACTTTCACAATATACATCGTAGGGCCAACCACCACAACTGAGAGACCAATTTATTCAAAAAAAAAAAAAAAGTAAGTAAGATTAGCTTCCTACTTCCATAAGTATATATATATATATATATACAACTGTGTGTGAGAAGTTGAAACCTAGAAAACATATATTTCACCTCTTGCCCAAAGCATCTTGCAACAACTTAATGCCAGACAACTTGACAGCTTCACTATGTTCCTCATACGTGAGCTTCCGTTTACGGTATGGGTTCTTATACGCGTGCTTCTTCATGGTAACGTGATACTCCTGGGATATGTATATTACATAAGATGAGTTTAGTGCACAACTCATTTTCACACCGACTGAGAAAATGAGCGTTGAAGTTGTTACACATTATAGCTAAAAGGTGTGTAGGTAGTGTTAGTGGAGTCTAACACTTCTTAATTAATTGGCACATAGCCATTGGATGTAGAGCACCACGTGGTGCTCTTTTGGAGAGCTAAAAAATTTCTCTGTAGCTAGGGCAATCCTATATAGCTCTTCAGCATATACATAAATATGAATCAAATGTGCAAGCTTAACTCTCGTAGCGCACAAAGTGTCCATTCTATACTCACCAGTCTAAATGCCTTCACCTTTTGTCTATAAAGCTTAGATGTTCCATCTGGTAAATCCCAGAATAGAACTGCAACACCACAAACAGAAAGAAGAAGGCATTACAGAAAAAAAAACATAGAAAATTAGCAGTTTGTTTCACCAACAACGTAACATGCAACTTGGGGAGAGAGTGGCTCGAGTAGGAGGATTTAAAGGCTAACAGCTTACCAGAGGCACGTGTTTGCTCATAAGCAATTCTTTCCTGGGAAAACCATTAAAAAATAGGCATTGTTAAAACATTTCTCCTATGCTAAGTGCACATAGATAATATACAACTCTTGCATCACAGGTGAAATAGTATCATAGTACAGTTTCAAACACACAACAGAGAATGAACAATCACCATAAAGACGCCAAATGCATGTTTGTAACTTTTGGATTAGCCAAAAGAAAGTTGTGTACTCCTGGTGACAAAAGTAATATATGGCCCCTTTTGGAGTTCAGACTTTTTATCCATCAATAAGACAATAATCCGGTTTTGAAACCGGTTAACATAGGCTGACGAGAAAGAATATTCCTTTTCTCACCTCATCACTACCACATATTCCAAAATCATATTGTAGTTATATCACAAATCTGTATATCCAAACAGCCCCTATACCTGGTTTCAACCACAGCTTAATTGATTCCTTGCAGCTTTTAACCCTATACAAACATTTTTTTATGGAAAAATGCACAATAATACTACTTCAGTCAAAACCTGCTAACTCTTTTCAGTGAAGTTTAATTGGAAGAAATAATTCTATTCCCTTGAAACACGGCAAAGCCGGCAGAGGATTTCATCTTTTTCAAACGTCAAAATCATCTCAAACAAAGTGGAAGAACTCAATATCACAAGTGATGAGACAGAGGCGCAATGATATAAAGAGTCCAATGGGAGTTTATGGACCAGCCCATGAGGAGGAAGTAATATGCGAAAGATAATTTTTTTTTTTTTTTTTTTTTTGTTATCAGAGAAAATTGCAGACATCATAACATGCCAAGTACTTTAATAAAATACTGTAAAGCATCGTAAGGCCGATGATAGGGATGCAAGTTCTGTCACTGTGACTAACTGCATTGACTTAGATGAAAGCAAAGACAATGTGATTTGATCAAGGTCATACCAGTGATGTCTTATGTTCTGATCATGACAAACTTTGGAAAACAGCATGCAAATCAGAAGGGTTAACTTGAGTAATGTGTTTCTAGACCAGTGATAGGCCAATTTATATTTCACCCTTCAAATGTCGTACGATCTCCCTAGATTAGACCTTGAAGCTTCAATTCCGGAAAGAAAGGCTTCAGAGACTTTTTTCAGTGTCTCAATAGAACGATTTTTCAACGAGAGCTATTAAAGTATTCACTTAATTTTCAAAGGTACCTTAATTGCACTGATGCACAATGAACATATCAACTACAATGATTGATAAAAGACAAGGGGATACTTTCTAACAGGTGAAAAATGAGTTTGGCAAGATGACGAGGGAAGGAATCGAGAGAATGTTGATCACTGCTAGTCATATAAGCGGATTTTAGGTAAGAATTTCATCTTCTACTGACGAAGTATGAAAGTAAAACCACCCAAGGAGTGCACAGAGTCCAACTAAAGAAGTTTCCATCTTGAACAAGAACAAATTCTGGTTGCGCATCTTAGCTAGCTTTCTTGTACAAACTTAGATTTGCAAGAAAATAATCCCAAGTTAGATTTGCAAAAGAGAGCTTTATTAAAGCTATAGTTGAGCGTAGATTTGAAAAGTATTCCAACTTAAATTCTCATATTATTCATCAAATGCATTAATGTTAGCCACTGCCACCATATTCAGTACATATTCTCGCATCCTATAACAGTGTTCTTATTTGGAAGAGAGATCAACAATATAGGAAGGCTAGTCTTAGTGATGTTGGTGTGAAACCATGCGAGGAAGCTGTGGCTTCCATGGAAGCACAAAAAGATCCTTTTTTTTATCCACACATTGGATTTCAAGGCCTGACCACTACGGACTGATCACCATAGGCAAGATCATGGCAGGAATGAAGATCACAGGAATGGGAATTGTTAAAATGTTACATAGCAGGGGAACAAACAGAATTTCTGTGTTCATCTTTCTGAGTACCAGGTTGATATGAGAAGACATTAGACTCCTATCTCTTTTAAAGTGATAACACTAGTGTAATATATATGAGAATACGCCATGCATATTATTACAAGCTGAAAAATTCGGAGAAAAATATTACTACTCTGTATTAGCAAATAAAATAATGCCTGGGCAGCAAGTCGTTCGTTACGAGCAGCGAGCCTAGTGTTGTATCTAGCTGAGGGAATAGTCATAAACAAGAAAATTAAAGGAAGTTGAGGGATAGAGCAACTTAGAGAACAGAATGATCCATTATTAGACTGGTAAACATTACCTCCAGTTGGTTTTGGTTCACTTTGACCTAAGATTGTGGAACAAATAAGAAGATTAACATTGAGAGACAGCCATAAAAAAGTATGAACCCATTATTATTAAAGTCCAGTAGTAAAATACCTCTTTTTGCTTTTCGTTTACGACTTGAGGTTGCTGAATCAGATGAGCAACTGCCTGATGAATCAGATGTGAAGATGAGCAGTGTGTTTCTCCAACAACTAACATGCAACTTGGGTAGAGAGTGCTTCGAGTAGGAGGATTAAAGGCTAACGGCTTACCAGAGGCACGGGTTTTCTCATGAGCAGTTCTTTCCTGGGCAAACCATTACAAAAGAGGCATTGTTAAAACATTTTTCTTGGGCTAAGCACACATAGATGATATACAACTCTTGCATATGTGAAACAGTATCATCGTACAAGATCAAACACACAACAGAGAATGGACAATCACTATAAAGACGCCAAAAGCATGTTTCTAACTTTTTGGACTGGCCAAGAGAGAGTTGTGTCCTCCTGGGGACAAAAGTAATATATGGCCTTTTTTGGAGTTCATATTTTTTATCCAGCAATAAGACTATAATCTGGTTTTGAAATCGGTGAACTTGTGCTGAAGAGAAGGAAAGAATATTCCTTCTCTCACCTCATCACTACCACATATTCCAAAATCAAGTCTTAGTAATATCAAAAATCTGTATATCCAAACAGCCCCTATACCTGGTTTCAACCACAGCTTGATTGATTCCTTGCAACTTTTAAGCCTACGCAAACATTATTTTTTTTGGAAAAATGCACAATAGTACTACTTCACTCAAAACCTGCTAAGTCTTTTCAGTGAAGTTTAGTTGGAAGAAATAATACTATTCCCTTGAAACACGGCAGAGCCGGCAGAGGATTTCATCATTTTCAAACGTCAAAGTCAGCTCAAACAAAGTGGAAGAACTTAATATCACAAGTGATAAGACAGAGGCGCAATGATATAAAGAGTCCAATAGGAGTTTATGGACCAGCCCATGAGGAGAAAGTAATTGGGAAAGATAACTTTTTCTTGTTTTTTTTTTGTTATCAGAAAAAAATGCAGCCGATGATAGGGATGCAAGTTCTGTCACTGCGACTAGCTGCATTGACTTAGATGAAAGCAAAGACGATGTGATCTGATCAAGGTCATACCAGTCATGTCTTAATTCTTATATTCTGATCATGACAAACTTTGGAAAACAGCAGGCAAATCAGAAGGGTTAACTTGAATAATGTATTTCTAGACCAGTGATGGGCCAATTTATATTTCACCCTTCAAATGTCGTACTGTCTCCCTAAATTAGACCATGAAGCTTCAATTCGGGAAAGAAAGGGCTTCAGAGACTTTTTTCAATGTCTCAATAGAGTGTGTACATGTGCACTGCAACGATTTTTCCACAAGAGCTATTAAAGTACCTTAATTGCGCTGATGCACAATGAACAAATCAACTACAATGACTGATGTAAGATGAGGGGATACTTTTTAACAGGTGACAAATGAGTTTGGCAAGATGACGAGGGACGGAATCGAGAGGATTTTGATCACTGCTAGTCATATAAAAGTATGAGATTAAAACTACCCAAGGGGTGCACAGAGTCCTAGTACTAAAGAAGTTTCCATCTTGAACAAGAAAATTCTGGTTGCGCACCATAGCTATCTTTCTTGTACAAACTTATCAGAAACAATCCCAAGTTAGATTTTGCAAAAGACAGCTTTCTTAAAGCTATAGTTAAGGGGTAGATTTGAAAAGTGATCCAACTTCAATTCTCATATTATTAATGAAATGCATTATATGTTAGCCACTGCCACGATAGTCAGTAACTGTTGAAGCATCTATATTGTATTAGCCAATAAAATAATACCTGGGCAGCAAGTCGTTCGTGAAAAGCAGCGAGCCTGGTGTTGTATCTAGCTGAGGGAATAGACAATAAAATTAAAGGAGGATGAGAGGGACAGAGTAACATAGAGAAGAGAATGATCCAGTATTATTAGACTAGTAAACATACCTCTAGTTGGTTTTGGCTCACTGTGACCTAAGAAGATTGGGGGACAAATAAGGAGAAGATTAACATTGAGAGACTAGCCATAAAAAAGGTATGAATAACCCATTATTATTATTGTTATTATTATTAAAATACCTGAATGATCAGATGAGCTGCTACTGCTGCCTGATGAATGGGATTCCAAGATGCCTGATGAATCAGATGAGCTGCCAAAACAGAATTCTGAAGATTAGACAAACTGATAAGAAATTGATGATTCAGAGCTCAGACGTCAGGGATTCAAAGACGGTGTGATATTCAAACCCGGAACATTTAAAAAAGATGGATTTTGCTTGACCTAATTTCGTAAATTGAACAAAAAAAACACGAGGGATTCAGAAACAAACACACGAGACGATCATGGGGATTAGAGCAGATCCAGTGTTTTTTGGTTTGAGAAAAAGTAAAACAGGGGTTGAAGAAAAGTTCGTACCTCATTGTTGCTGCTGGTTTCACGATCACGAGAACGAGAGGATAGTGCGAGAGAGAGGGGGATAGTGCGAGAGGCAAAAAGGGGGATGATGATGATGATTATAGGGCTTTCCTTCATATAACGCGGCGATTCTTTTAAGCCCAATAAAACTCACTACCAATTGGAACTAACTCTTGGGCTAGAAGACCTACTAGAAAATCAGGTGGGTCAATGAAATACGTAACCTATATCTTCTCCTGCAAACCTAGAGACGCCATCTGGTGAGCTAGCTCTTCCGCACCTCTTCGGACGTCATTAAGAGCCTTGATTGTATCGTCTCCCAGACACCGCTTCAGCTCATACATGAATCTCCCTTTCTCGGTCATATCAAAAGCCTGTGTAAAAAACAAAGAATCGTCAGTTAACAAACAGGTGGGAGACCACTGGTCGTCCCTGAGAGGCTGTAACCCCCACAAGCCGTCCCTCCTCTACAGCAGCGGTGACAGCCCTCGACAACATCTCACTACATAACAAAAAGAGATAGGGGGACAGCGGGCACCTCTGTCTGAGTCCTCTTTCAGGGTCAATGTGACCTAGTGGGCTACCGTTTCTAAGCACTGAATAGGATACTGTGGAAACACAGTGTATCACGACCTGCCTGAATCGGACCCGAAATCCCATGTGAAAACGAACCTCATTAAGGAACTCCAATTCAATTCTGTCGTATGCTTTTCTCATGTCCACTTTCAGAGTTAAAAATCCGTTTCTTCCTTTCTTTCTCGTCTTCAGTGAGTGGATTACTTCGAAAGCTGTGAGGATGTTGTCTGAGATCAATCTCCTTGGCACAAACGCGCTATGATGTTCGGATATTAGACATGGTAGCACAGTCTTCAGTATGTTTGCTAAACACTTCGCGACTATTTTGTACACTACGGTACACAAACTGATCGGACGATACTACTCGGCTTCCTCGGTTGTATGACTTTGGGGATGAGAGCAATCAAGGTGTGGTTGAACTCCTTCACCGATGAGCCCTGATTGAGTACTCCCAGTACAGTAGTAGTCACTTCATCTCCCACTACCTTCCAGTGTTTCTGATAGAATCACGTACTAAACCCATCTGCTCATGGGGCTTTGTCAAGAGCCATCTGAAATAAGGCTTCTTTCACTTCTTTTGCCGTAATTCACTATCAAGAGTGGCTCGGTCTGCTTCACTTATCATCTCAGCTGAATAAATTAACATTGGCTCGATATCATCCATATCCGGATTGGTAGACTTAAAGATGCTTGCAACATACCCTCAAGAATGGAACCGACCTCCTGCTCCTCTGTGACCCACAAACCTCCTTCATCTTCTATTCCCTGCAAGTTGTTTCTAGCACGACGGATAGTAGCTTTTAAATGAAAGAAACAGGTGTTTTTGTCACCATACCTGAGCCAATCAACTCGAGATCTCTGCTTCCACATAATCACTTCGCGCTTCTGAAGCTCATTATATTCCTTCGCGAGAGTTCTTTTTTCATCTATGACATCCGCAGTTTGAGGGAGACTATTCAGGACCTTCCCCCTCTCTCGGATCAGGTTACAACTTTTCGAGACATGGCCGAAGCCATTCTTGTTCCACACTTTGCATCTACGAGCCAATTCATCTTGTTTCTCCTTGAGTGAGTTACCGCCCCTATTCCAGCTGTCGAACACAAATCCATGAAAACCCTCATGTCGCTCCCACATTTTCTCGTATTGAAATCTTCCCTTCCGTCTCCAAACAAGATTATGTTGTTTCCAATCAACTAAAACGGGCGTGTGATCTGAGTTTCGCCACCACAAGTGCGTAACCCGAGCTCCCGGAAACGCATTCATCCACATAATATTCGCCACAACTCTGTCTAGTTGTTCTCTTATATTTCTGTCATCCTCTGATTATTAGTCCACGTGTATGGATTTCCTTGAAAACCCAGATCTATCAAACATGCATCTCTAAGATCTTATCTGACTTGTTTTGCGCAAATTTATTCCCCAATCCTCCATCATTTTTAGCGTAAGAAGTGATTGCATTAAAATCACCTACGACACACCATGGCATATCTGGCTGGGGTACTAGTCTTCGCAATAGTTCCCAAGAAAGAAAACGCTCATCACGATTTGGATTTCCATAAAAACCCGTAAACTTCCAACTAGTTAAATCATCATATTTTTGAACAATAGTGTCAATAAAATGAAAAAAAAAAAAAAAAAAAAAACTATTCAAAACATTAACTTGCATACTTGCTTTCCACTAAGAGCTAGCCCTACGCTTCTACCTCTGGAATCAACAGCGAATCCGTTGTAGTAGCCCATTCGAGCTATCTTCTGCTGCATCACCTGTCTAGATAACTTGGTTTCCAGGATAAAAAACCAAGTTCGGGGATTTCTGCTTCACAAGGTCGCAGAGCGAACGTACTAGGGTTCCCCAACCCACGTACGTTCCAACTCAAAAGACTCATGATGATTTACGGGGTTGCGTCGCAACCGCTGCCATTTTTTCTTTCAAGAATTTCACCACACCTTTCCCGTTCAGCCCACCTTGCTTTTCATTACCTTCTGTTCATAATTTTCTCGATTCTTAGTTGTCCTACTTCCTCTTCATATTCCACCACTGCTGTTTTTGAGGGATGGTTTGACGGACTGAAGTTCATGGCAGAGCTCTTGCGTTTGTTTCCATCTCCTTTCTTTTCATGTGTTACTGAGCTCGCATTAAACATAGTGATGCGATCTGCCACTTTCAGATTGCCTTTCACCATTTTAGTGGGATTTTGCTGACCGTTGGAGTGAACCCCAGACTCAGTTGGTGTCACCCCCTTATTTCCCCTTGTTAAACCATCCATCGCCATTGTTGGGTTTTGCTCTGCTTTGTGAAGAGTGCTCAGGTTCTGTTGATCACTAGGTGGCTCAACGTCCATTGTAGATTCTGTAGTTTGGTTACTGACCCCCTTCCCCTCTTTGTGCGTTGTCTCACCCACTTGATTCCCTTCACCTGACTTTGCTTCTCCTCCCGTCGGCTTCCGAACCCTAGCATGACAAAGTAGGAAGGAGCCATACCCCGGATTGAAAGCTTCTTGGGTATCTTTCGGAACCACTTCGCATTCGTATCCCTCGTGCGTAACTCTACCACACCAACAACACATCGAGGGTATTCTCTCGTATTTGTAGTCTACCCATATCTCTTCATCTTTTACTTAAATATGGATTCCCCTAGGCAATGGTTTTGATATTGAGAGTCGAGTTCGAACCCTTATAAAATTGTCATCCTCGTCGCTATCGATTTTGTTATCAATGTCCAGCACCTCCCCAACCTCACCCATGATCATACTACCAGTATCCGCCTTAAGAATGAGGTGGAGTGGAATGTTTGAGAGCTGAACCCAGGTATCCAGATTGTCAAAACGAACACCTTTGACAGGATTCCCAGTCGACCATGGCTGAAGCAACAAAATCTTCCCATTGACCGACCACGGTCCCCCCGCCGCTACCCTCTCCATGCATTGTTGATCGGGGAAAATAAACAACTAAGTATTCACATCTACTTGTACCATATTGACCTCCTCACCTCTGTTCCAGATCCTCCCAATCACCTTCGTGATTGTCTTGTTGTTCACCCTACCATCCATCACAAAGCATCCGAAAAGGTAGAACTGAAGTTCCTCCTCTGCTTCCTCACAATAGTCATTGCTAAAAATGATCTTTTTCTTCTCAACGTCGGTGAAATCCGTGAAGGCTTTGTCTGTCGCAGTTGGTGCAGCCGTCGCCGCTGCCATGGAAGAGTTAGGGTTCGGAATCGCTTTCAAAATTTGTGGAGCTAAAAAACTTTTTTATTGGTAATTCATGAAGAATTAAGTCCGTCCAACCAAAATTTCATTAAACCAAAACAAGAGTCGAGCTCTTAAAAATCCAACTCTAACATGGTATCTAATTCAAATGGGTAACAAACCACCCAGTTCCACTGTAAGACTTTTTGCACGCCTTTAGTAACTAGCCAATTTACAACTTCATTAGCATTCCTCCTAACCCAGTTAACTAAAAAACCTCCCACATTCATATAAGATATAATATCTTCTATGACATGAGCAAAGTGCCAATGAGGAGTATTTCTGTCAGAGATCGTATTAACCACCAACAGGCTATCAGATTCAATGTTAACCAAGCAGCTCTTACAGCCATAGCTTCATCTTCAGCGCCTGAATTGGATGCGACCTTGCACTACTGACCATCTAACACTACCCTGGTCATCTCTCAAGATCCATCCAATAACAACCTTCTTGGATGAACTACTCCAACTTGAATCATAATTTATCTTCACCATTCCTTCAGGAGGTATGGTCCAGTAGGCACCTTCAACCACCGTCATAGCTCTAGGAGTGTTCTTGACCAGGGAACTAGCAAATTTAGAAGCTTTGAGAAATAGATGAAGAGAGCTTTGACAGGCCTGGATACTCTTAATAGGTTTGAGCTTAGCTTCTTGGAAAATACATTCATTTCTACCTTTCCACACAAACCAGCACCCCCCCCCCCCAAGCAACTGTGGTGACAAGATCTTGAGACATCAGCTTATCCTGAACATTCTCCAGGATGTGCATCCACAAAGATTTGAAATTTTGAAAATGACTCCAATCAGAAGCTCTAATGCCAGTGAGACCAAACCAGAAAGGGGTGGTCCATTCACATTTAAAGAGAAGGTAAATGATAGTCTCCTCTTCATTGGAGCATAAACGGCAAGTGTTAGAATAACACATTTCTTCAACCACGAAATTTCTTTGGTGGCAGGCATTGTTATAACATCTCCAAATGAAGTGTTTAATTCTAGGAGGGATATCTAAGTTCAAGCAGACTTTCCACCTCTCAGCATTCAGATTACTAGACCCACCTTCATTCTCCAAAGCTGCAGCCCTTTATCTTTTCTAATAATAGCATAACATGTTCTCACAGTATACTCCCCATTGATGTTCCAGGTCCAATAGAACTTGTCATCTCTAGCAAAATGGGGTAATGGGGTTTTCAGAATAGCACGTGCAGTGTGTAGGAGAAACTATTTCTTATAGTTCCCACTTTCCAACTCATATTATGGGAGTTTATGAGAGAGACAACCTTCTCATTCTGAATCTGAGGGGGGATTAGTAGAGCTGGCTCTACCGTCATCCACCTGAATCCAGTTGTCTTGGATCTGCACTTTGAGACCTGAATTAATGACCCACCTGCCATGTTTCTTTAAGACTCTTCTTCCTTCCAAGATGCTTGTACAAGCCCAGCAGCCATTGCATCCCTTTTTAGCACTCAAGAAGTCTCCTTGGCGGTAATAAATGATCTTTAGGAATTTGGCTATCCGAGGATCTGGCTTTTGAACTAATCTCCAACCAATCTTAGCCAACAAAGCTAGATTGAAATCTCTAAAGTTCTTGAAACCTATCCCCCCTTGCTCTTCAGGGAGTGTTACATTATTCCAAGTTCCAAGCAACCCAAGCAATAGATCTCTTCTCCACATTGCCATTCCACCGAAAAATCCTTATCATTTGATCCACTTTGTCACCAAAATTTCTTGGGGAGTAGAAAACATTGCATTGTATTACTTGGCAAGGCTTGAACAATAGATTTTATAAGCACATCTTTAGCCCTTGGGGACAATAGCATGCATTTCCACACCCTTCATCTCACACTTGATCCTCTTAAGAAGTAAGTTTGTGGCCTCATTCTTGGATTTTCCCCATAGGGCTGGAATGCCGAGGTATTTGGCATTAGCAGCCATCTCTTTTATTCCATACAAGGTAGTCATCTCCTTTTTGAAGATTGGAGAAGTATTTGGAGGGTACAAGACTGAAGTTTTTTGCATATTTCATGCCTGAAGTAGCTTCAAAGATCTCCACTATCTTAAAAAACTCTTGCTTCTCAGAAGAGTTGGCTTTGAGGAATACTATTGCATCATCAGCAAACAAAAGGCGAGAGATGGGGATGGCTTGTCAGCTAAATTTAATCACTTTGATCTTTCTTTCAGCTTGAGCAGCTCATAAGAGTTTTGAAAACACTTCAGCAATTAAAACAAAGAGGTAGGGTAACATGGGGTCTCCCTGCCTCAACCCCCTTTCAGGCTTGAAACTTTTTGAGTGTTTCCCATTGAGAGAGGTAGTGAAAGAAACAACAGTAACACATTGAAGGACTAGGCTAATCCATTTGTCACGGAACCCCAACTTACCCATAACAGTTGCGAAGAACTTGCAACAAACTCTGTCATATGCCTTTGCAAGGTCTAATTGACTGCAACACAACCTTCCTTGCCTATCTTCTTTCTGTTAATAAATTGGAACACCTATTGTGCCATAAGCAAGTTGTCTTGAATGAGTCTATCTAGAATAAAAGCACCTTGAAAGTCCCCTGTAATCTTTTTCATAATGGTCTTTAACCTATTAGCAAGAACTTTAGATAGCACTTTGTAGCTGAAGTTACATAAACTGATGGGTCTAAAGTCAGCTGGGCTTTGAGGGTGGGGAGCTATGATGGTCTTATTACAGCTTTTGAGGAGGGAACCTCATCTCATAAATAATTGAACAGCACCAACAAGATCTTCTCCCACTAGGTTCCAATTATCTTGGAAGAATTTACCATTGAACCCATCAATGCCAGGGGCTTTGGAAGCCCTAGCAAAAAAAGTGCACTTTTGACCTCTTCAGGAGTAGGGGTTCTGCATAAATCTCATTCATTTGGCTAGTGACCACATTATATAGGCTCCTGACAGCCTCCTCAGGGTGTCTTCTATTACCCTTCGCAAACAGATCAGTAAAGTAATGGAGAAAAGCATCATGGATCTCTTCTTCACTCTCCACCCACCTGTTATGCCTATTTTGATCTTGATTATAGCATTCCATCATCTTCTCTGAATAGTAGTGGTATGAAAGTACTTTGAATTATTGTCTCCCAGCTTGAAATGTTGTAGTATAGACTTTTGGAGCCACAAGCTTTCTTCTCTTTCTTCTTCCTCTTTGATCTTATTCTTCAGCAATATTTGTTGTCTTTCCAACGCAGGGGTTGAGTTCTTGCTTTGTAGATCATAGAGGTTTTGACTCCTTGTGTTAAGCATTTTCAGTACTTCGGGCGCTGAGAACCAGGCTCTGATACCAACATGTGAGGTCTCATACCTCACGAGCTCTGTCGGCGGTAAGTAATTTGCCGGAATATAAAATAACCGGAGAGAATTCTCCGAGATCCAAAAGACGAAAGATGAACGACAGAGAGAATTGGGGAGAAAATGATATTTCATAAAAACGTAACAATCTTTCTTACAACCCCTACTTATATAGCAAGGGGGAAGGTAAACGTAATAAACGAAACCCACTAACGGCTTATCCACGCCAGCACAACAGATCTGAATGGACCAACCAGAGGACGGGAATTGGCCGACGTGGCTAACACGCTAGAAGCTTAAGCTGAACGACATCGTTCAGCTTAGTACATTTGAACTCAACGTTTAAAACAAATGAAGGGCCGAGATTAAACTTCTCAACCCATCTAACGGCTGCTGCTACTGAAAATTACACGACCACAGTTTTGGTCGTTTTGCACTTTAGTCCTAATTATAGGACCACAGTTTATCACACCTTGCATTTCAGTCTTTTACCAGAGAACCTGACAGAGGATGAGAAGATTATCGTCAAATAACCATGCCCCCCTTTGAATACCTTCTCCTTTGAAACTTCAGATAGGAGCTGAAAGGTGAATCGATTGGGGCTGGTTTCATGTATACAAATGCCTTCCCCCCTGGCCAGATCTTTTTGAACAAAATTGTCATTGCCCATACATTGGAACGTAGTGGGAGAACAATGGAACCGATTAAGAAAGGGTCGCGACCTTTGATAGGTTTCAAAGAGTAGTCCTTTTCAAAGACTTCAACTTATTTCTCTTCCAAAGATAGCTTACCGAAATCGTGATCCAGCTCTGTCATGCCTTGCATGGTTGCGAAAGTACGAACTGCGATCGGAAAAATTGCCGCTGCCTTGAAACTCAAATCCTCTCTTGTTTCTCTCTGATTTACTTGGAGCCCTTTACTCTTGTGCATCTAATTCCCCTTCGCAGACAACATTTTTTTTGAGGGAACAATTTCATTAACGGGCCAAAAGGCCAAGACTGTCTGAATCCAATACATCACAGGCCCACGGAGGTGGGCGTGTATACAAGCTAAATTGTGGGTTCAGCAGGGCCCTTTTGGCAAAAACATCTGCCACCGCATTCAAATTGCGGGACACATGGGCTATCTAGATGTCATCAAAGCCTTCCACTAGTTCAATGCATCTGTCCGCAATAAAGGCAATGTCCTCGGAAACCTCCACGCTCTCTCTTCGTCTTCTCCACTTCTCGAGAAGTTCAACACTGTTCTTTGAATCTGTCTCGAGAATGATTCTCCGACATCTAGCTTCTCTTCCCATCGCCAATCCTCTTTGAATCCCAATCAGCTCTAGCTGAAGCACACAATGGCAGAAGGGAGTTCTCTCACATCTCCCAGCCACAAAAACACCCCCTGAATCTCTCATCACCTAGCCCGTGCCTGCGATGGTCAGTCTTAGATCCAAAGCGCAATCGGTGTTGATTTTAACCCATCCTTCTGGCGGAGCTTTCCATTATCGGCCTGATTACTGGGTTGTTTAGGTGAACTCTCCTCCACTGTACCAATTCTGTGAAAATCAGATCTCCTCGCCGTAATTCCAAACACAGATAAGTAGTGGTGAATTTGTTCAATCACTTTGCTTCCGACGAACTCTTTGCCGTTGAATCTATCGTCATTTCTGACAAACCACACACACCACATCACAACAGCCCATTTTTGTCTGTAAATTGATGACTCGAAACTGAATACTGCTTCTATCCATCTTCTCAGATCTCGATTGAGGAGTTGGATTTTATTGATGCCCAGAATTGCTTCTATCCTTCGCAAACAACTTTTTTTTAGGGAAAAAATTCATTTAAAGGGCCAAAAACCGGCCTAATCTGTCCTTTTCTATTACATCAAGAGCCCACTCGGGTGGGTGGGTATAGAGACTGTATTGAGAAAAGGATAAGGATCTGCACGCAAACCGATCCGCGACCTCATTAAACTCCCGAGGCACGTGTTGAACTGCCGACTCCTCGAAACTCTCAAGTAGGTGAATGCACCGGTTGACTGCCTCATTAAGCTCCACTGACATTTCTTCCGAGACATCTCCTCTTCGTCTTCTCCGAATGGCTTCAACACAGAGGAGTGAATCAGTTTCGACAATAACTCTTTGGCATTTCGCATCTCTCGCCATTGCAAGCCCGTTTCTAATTCCTCGCATCTCCATCAGCATCACCGAGTTCTCAACATTGATTCTTTCAAATCGACCAGCCACGAACTCCCCTTCCGAATCTCGAAGCACGCATCCAGAACCGACAATGGTTCTCTCGGTGTCTGTGGCGATGTCGGTGTTAACTTTCATCCATCCCGCCGGCGGTGGTGACCAAGCTCGCTGCTTGTCCCTTTCCAGATCTGGTTCGATAGAAGTGCTCGGAAGGAGGCTAAGCTCACCAAGGTAATACTGGATTAGTTTCACGATTTCAGCATTGTCGATTTGTTTTCCATTAAATCTACTGTTGTTTCTTGCTTTACAAAAACACCAAAGAGTTACCACCCAGATCTCACGGGTCCTTTTGTCCTCTTCTGTGAATATCCAGCAGATCCATTCTCTTAGTGTGTTTTTGCGCGTGTTCAACTTCTTATCTCCGAGAGTTTCGGTCCAAACTTCACAACTTGTTGGGCATCCCATGAAGAAGTGATCTGCTGTTTCAAGTGCCTTCCCACATCCCTCGCAAAGAACTGGGACCTTTATTCCTCTTTTTGCCATATTAACTGCTACATGTAGTGAATCGTGCCAAATCCTCCAAATCGGGTACACCATCTTTTTTGGAACTGAAAAAGACCACAAATTATGTAAGCATTTCTGCTGGGTACATCGTGAAGTTTCAGTTTTGTTTTGTACTTGATTTCTCAGTGCTTTGTAACCTGACGCCGTGGTATACGCACCTTTCTCTGTGTGTTTCCAGGAGAAAGTATCGTTCAGGTTGTTCAGCTGGACTGGGATTCTCAAAATGTCTTCATAGTCGGCCTCCCACAGATAAGTCCTCAACTTGTTCTGATTCCAAGTCCCATTGTCAATGCAGTGAGACACCTTCATGGTCGCAAAATCAGGGCTTGCTGTAATGACCCGTGAAACATGCCCCCTTGGGATCCAGTTGTCTTTAAACAAATTGATTTGTCTTCCAGAATTGATTTTCCACACTAGACCTTGCCTAAGCACACTTCTCCCAGCCAACATACTCCTAAACGCATAGGAGATCTGTTTTTTTGGTTCAACATTAATAAAATCAGATTGTTTGAAGTACTTATCTTTTAGAATGCGACTGAGAAGCTTGTTAGGGTTCTTCATGACCCTCCATCCTTGTTTAGCTAACAGTGAGATATTGAAGGTTTGGATGTCTTTAAAGCCAAGGCCGCCCTCCTCTTTGCTAAGCTTCACTTTGTTCCAGTTTAACCAGTGCATAGCTCTTTTCTCCGTACTGCTTCCCCACCAAAACTGTCTTATGTGGCGTTCTATATCTTTGCAGATTCCAGCTGGGAGGAGAAAACAGCTCATAGCGTAATTGGGTATTGCTTGCGCTACCGACTTGATAAGTACTTCTTTCCCCGCAGCAGATAAGGTCATCTCCTTCCATATCTTCAATTTGGAGTTGATGTTCTCAATTATCTTCTGAAACATGGCTTTTTTACTTCTCCCAAAAATTGTAGGTAACCCCAGATAGCTCTCATGCTTTTCGGCTATTGGAATGCCACTCAAGAAGCTCAAATGCTTGCGGTAGTCTTCGTGCACATTGTCAGAAAAAACAAGTGCTGACTTTTGATAGTTAATTGACTGTCCCGAAGCTTCTTCATATCTCTGTAATAAGTTTAGCAAATAGGTTAATTCAACGTCTGTAGCTTTTGTAAAACTATCGTCAGCAAAGAGAAGATGGGAAACACACGGGCCCCCCTAGAGGCTGTAGCTCCTGAAAGAGAGCCCTGGTGCACTGCCTCCGTTAAGCCTCTCGACAACGTTTCACTGATGAGCAGAAAGAGGTAAGGCGATAATGGACATCCCTGCCGCAGCCCTCTCTCAGGTAAAACCTTCCCCTTCACTTCTCCATTGATAATAAAGCTATACGTAGCTGTTGAGATACAACTCATAACAACGTTAATCCAACGGTCACCGAAGCCCATTCTTTCCATCACCGCTTTTAGAAACTCCCAGTCGACCCGGTCATATGCCTTACTCATATCGAGTTTAAGCGCAGTATGGCCTGATTTACCCTTTTTTGTCTTCATAGAATGTAGTAATTCATGAGCTGCTAATATATTGTCCGATATCAACCTTCCTGGAACAAACGCAGACTGGTTTTCCGAAATAAGTTCGTCTAACACAATCTTAAATCTGTTAGCCAACACTTTTGTAATAATCTTATAAATAGTAGAGCACAACGACATAGGACAGAAGTCAGCAGCTTTGCGAACTTGCTTAACTTTAGGAATTAAGGCGATCAAAGTATGATTAAACTCATTTACCTCTCCACCTTCGTTCAATACTCGAAGACACTGCTGCGTGATCTCCTGGCCAATCTGGGGCCACATCTTTCTGATAAAAAAGTGCCGGAAACCCGTCAGGGCCCGGTGCTTTTTGGCCCGGCATTGACTTTACTGCGTCCCAGACTTCCTCTGGAGTAAACTGCTGTTCAAGTAGGCTTCTTGAGTTGGGCGAGAGCAGTGCCGTGACAGGCCCTAGAAGAGGCTCCATCTCATCTCTCGTCGGTCATGTTGACTACAAAATAGCGGAAAAGTGACCTTCTATAATTGCCGCCAAGCTTTCCTCATCTTCTACCCAATTACCCCACTCATCTTCCAGTCCCTGTATTGAGTTCCTTGCCCTGCGAATTGACGATTTCCTGTGAAAATAACGGGTATTTCGATCACCGTGCTTAAGCCAAAGCTCCCTAGACCTCTGCCTCCACATAATTTCCTCTTGTCTAAGCAACTGAGCAATGCGATTCTTTTTGTCTGCCATAGTCTTCAAGTTAGCTTCGGATTGTGGCATGGACCCCAAATATTCTACTTGGTTTCACAGCAGTTTAAGTTCGGTTTTAACATGGCCGAACACGTCTCTGTCCCACCGTTTTAATTTTGCAGCCACTGAACTCAGACGTTGACTCAAAGATCCCCTTGAGCTGTCCCATTCTTCCGCAATTGTGTCCCTGCAGTTTTCGTGGTCAAACCACATGGCTTCGAACTGGAACCTCCTGTTTCTTCCTCTTTGAGATTGCTGCACCTTGCCAATAGCTATCTCGAGAGGAACGTGATCCGAAGTGTCAGCCACCAGGTGGTTAACCCTTGCTCTGCCGAAATGCTCTATCCACCCTTCCGTTGCCAGACACCTATCGATTCTCTCGCGTATCGATCTGCCGTCCGGTTGGTTGTTCGTCCAAGTGAAAGGATTGCCATGAAAACCCAGGTCCCTTAATTGTAATTGTTGAAGTACTCTGCGAAAATCCTCAGTTTGTTTAAAGGTGACTTCTCTCCCACCTTCCTTCTCGTCCTGAGACGATATCGCGTTGAAATCTCCAACTACTAACCAGGGATCATTGCCTGGTCGGATCCTAGTCAGAAGTTTCCAGGAGTTTTTCCGTTCTTCCCTGACTGGATCACCATAAAACCCAGTGAAAAACCAAGAGTTTTGATTTTCCTCTGCTTCTACCCAACCTCCGATATAGTGCTTTGATTTTTGGGTTAAAGAGAAAGTAGTCTCTCTATCCCAAAGTAAAGCTAAACCTCCTCTTCTATCATCACAATCCACAAAAACACCATTTGCATACCCTATACTGAATTTGACTCTTTCCATCTCAGCCGAAAAGAGTCTGGTTTGCATCAAGAAAACCATATTGGGCTTCTGTCTCCTCACTAAGTCGCGAAGAGAGGTAACGTTACGGGGGTTCCCAAGCCCCCGCACGTTCCAACTTAAGATTTTCATTGTGCCTGGCGACGCTGCTCAGCAGCCGTCGCCAATCTCGCCTTGGGGTCTTTAACGGCGCCCTCCTCCGTGTTAGGGATCTGATCGGAACCCTTAGTGCTACTCGCTCTTCTGCTAGAACTGTTTGTGTCTTGTTGCTGATCTCTCTGCTTTGTTACTGTCTTCCGCTTGTTCTGCGGACTTGCTGCAGCTTCCCTCGACTTCCTCTTCGGTTTCGGTTTTCTCGGAGTAATACTAGAACCCTGGGGCAAGGTCCCCGATCTCTTCTTAGGATTATGTTGCCCCTCAAGAGGCTTCTTTCCCCTGTCTTGTACTCTGTCGCCTTGTTCGTTTGCTCCTGGGGCTTCCCCTAACGGGTTATCCCTAATTTTTATTCCAATACTCTGATTGTCAGCGGCTTTTGTCTCCGGGTCCTTCCATGTCTGAATCTGCGAAGCTTCCTTCCCCGAGAGATTCATCCTCTGTCCAATCTTCCGTTGCTGTCGTGTTCCCCGAACCCCTACTCATCTTCGGATCGGCATCAACAACCTTTTTCCTTGGTGGAGGTTTAAAAGTTAACCATTGGCCGTAGCCAGGGTGTTCCTTTAGTTTTTCCTCATCAGTCTTGAACGTACAGGAGTCAGTGAAGTGATCCACCCTACCACACCAGCCACACACGTTAGGTAGACGTTCATATTTGAAGTCCAGCCAGATTTTATCGTCCACCACCTTTATGTATCGACCTCGCCGAAGAGGCTTACGGATATCGATCCGGACTCTGACCCTCATATAGTCTCCATCGCCTGCCATGATGCGGTCATCCGAATCTAAAGCTGGACCCCATATGTTTGCTGCTAAGAGGGCATCCTCCTTTGTTAACAGAATGGTGGGGAGATTACAAATCTGAACCCAAACATCAAGCGAATCAAAGACCACTTGTTCAACCTTCGTTTGGTAACTCCATGTCTTTAATAGCAGTATGTTTGAATCGAAGATCCATGGTCCTCCAGCCAAAACCCTTTCCTTCGATTCCTCATCTGGAAAACGGAGGATAAAGAGATTTGGCCTGGTTTCATTGATCGTGATCCGATCACCGTCGATCCATATTTTCCTGAACAAGACTTTCATCGACCATACGTTCATATGTTGCGGGAGCAAAAAGGAACCAATCAAACAGTGGTTATACTCTTCGATGGCTTTGATACAACGATCTCTGTCATATTCAAGAATATCCTCCTCCTCTTCTAACGTGAGTAAACCGAATCTCATACCTGTATCGTCAACCATGTTCCTGAAATCAGTGCCTTCCGGATCGGTTGCCGTCGCAGTGGCCGCCATAGGGTTTCGACTCAGATCGCCTTCAGACGTCCGACTTTATCGGACTAGGTTAGGACTAACGAAACTTGACTCTACCGTTTCTATTTGAGACACTTCGCAAACAACTTTGGGTTCAATTACAAATTGTTTCATTAGCATGATATTTTGCCACTCAAGAATAAAAATATAGATAAAATAGATTGTGTGAATGAATAAAAAACTACAAGGGCATATTCCTCAGAGAAAAACTACAAGGGCATATTCCTCAGAGAAAAACTACAAGGGTATGAGTGCAACCTCGAATATGTTCGGTGGTGCAACATCGAATGGTGCTGACCTAGTCGGATTGTTCAGAGTCCCAAAATCAGCAGCGTTTGTTTCTGGGGAATCGATCGATATCAGCGCAGAGGGAAGAAGAAGAATACAAGTTCCTACGTCAGTCCGATCTTTGAGGTGGATCTCGTCAATTCACTTTTCTCTTTCTGTGTATCACCTAGCTATTTGACCTTTCTGAATCGGTGTGCGTGTCATTCTATCTATTTGACTTTTTTCTTTTCTTTTGTGTGTGTGTGCTGGTTTATCGCAGAGTTCCTTCAACGAGGATCATCATCATCATCATATATAAGAGACAATCTATGTGTGGAGCGAGGCTGCATATCGTGCGTTGTTTCTAGACAACAGGGGACATTGTGTAAGTACACCGTTCCACCTTACTACATATATAGTTGTTGATACCCCCATTCTCATAAATCTCTTGAAAATAATCGCTCGCTGAGTGATTTTTTATGTATCTAATGAAAATCAATTAGTTGTTGAAAATCCCGAAACTTTTTGGTACGACGAGATGCAGATTGTGAGAGGAATTGCTGAACTGAAAATCAAATTGATGCACTCTCTCTAGATTTTAGTGTAGCATCAAATCAAAAATCAACTGCAGATGTTTAAAGGTCATATGTATGATGCATAATCAATTAATCATAATAAAAACAAACATAAATGTAGGGAGTATCAAGATGTCAGGGAAATTGAAAATAATAGAAAACTACTATTAGCCTTGGACTTGAGAAAAATGCACTAGTAATTTTAAACAAATGCATGTTACAAGACAAACATAAATGTAAGAAGTAATGTTGGAAGTATTATTTCTTAGACCGATCTGCAACTCAATTAGACCTGCAAATGAATCAAAAGTGAATCGTAAAATCGGTCTGAATCGCAACTGAATCATAAGATTCGGACTCTTGAATAGGGTTCCAATTATTTTTTGTCCATTAAAAATTCACTAAATGGTTCGCATCGTTCCATAGATGAATCGAATCGAATAGTAAAATACGAATCGTGAATAGTAAGATTTTGACAACTATTCTGGGATATGATACAAATCTAAATGGATAATATAATAGATAATACACATTTACTAGGATAGTCTTTTTCTTAGTTGGACATGGATAATAAAGTCATTTTAACTCTCACCCATATCCATCAAGCTCATATACTTGCTTATATCACTAGGTGGTATGAGATTTTAGGCAAAATGGAGAGGAGGGATATGGGTGATCTGATATACCTGTCCCATATCCCCAGCCTAAAAGCAGGATGTAAACGCACATGGAAGTCTTCTAGCTCCCATCATAAGCTTGAAGAACATGAGAAATTGAAAACCTACCTTCATATGACAGAATGCAAAGTTCCTAGTTAACTGGTTCTCGTCAATTAGGTTGGGTTCAGATTGGAGTTTCTAGATTCATTTTTGTATGATGAAGATAAAAGCTTATCAATCAATGGAATCAATTTCACAATAAAATCAGAACCCACGCACAGTACACTAAAGTACACCTACCTCCTCCTAACTTAACTAAAGATCAATATCCCTTAAAAATAATTGAATTATTAATACCATAAATAATAATTGCAATAAACTTTTAATAATTAACGAAATTGTCAAGGTACTTTTGTTGACACATAATCCGATACTCACGTCTCGGAAACGTGTCGGTGTGTGGATACGAGTGCGTATCAACTCCTCCTCCGTTGACATTCACCTTGCCATCAAGGTGAAACAGTGAGTTTTACGGCCGCGTTGCGGTTGTTGAGACAGAATGTGCTGTGGACGACCCGTCTGGTGGCTGCCACGGCATTCGATAAACATCTAAAGCCACAATAGATTCAGTCAGGGTGGCCTCTAACTCGCGAGCGAGGGAAAAGGCCGCGGTGAGCGAATGACGCTCTCGTTACTTCACTTCCCGACCCAATGACGATTTAGGGCCGGAGGTGAACATGGAGATGAGTTTCCGCACGGGCGTTGGGCCAATCTTATTCACAAGCCGTTCAAACTCTTCTTGATAAGCAATTAGTGTTGTCTACTGTGCCAACTCGACAATTTACCTAAGTAATCATGATAATAAGTCGGACCAAAACAAATTTTTACCTTATCCAAGAACGCTGGCCAAGACGGAAAGTTGTTATGCTCGTATTGAAACCAAACTGTTGCTTCTCCTTTCAACAAAACTTCAACCAAAGTGAGCCGCTCGTCCGGAGGAACTTGAGAACAGTCGAAGTACTCTTGGACACCTATCCAAGTACGTGGGTCATTGCCTGAGAAATACGGTGGGTCCAAGAGGTCGAAACAGAGCCGCGGTGTATGGAGTTGATTTGTCGTAGTAACCCGCAGAGGCTGTCTGAGGATGACGGCAGTGGTGGACGTCATAGGGTGCTTGATGATGCGAACGGCGGTGGTGGTCGCCTGTTCGGTGCTGTTCACCGGCAAACCCCACTATTGGTGGCTATACGCGATCTGGATCGCAAAGCAGGGCTGCCAGGCGCCAAATATCACTCTCGGACAGATCCGAACGGCGGCCCTTGCGCCCAATTTCTTCGCCGAGGGTTCCTGCTGGCGGTCGGAAAAGATCGGAGGTGGGCTGGTGGAGAAGGCCGTGGTTGAGGTCGGAGGGTGGCGGCGGCGCTGGTGGCGTCCCCATGGTTGGTGCTTCTGAAAGCAGAAGCAGATGTCAGATTTTCGGTGTAGGTGATGTCGGAACCATGGGCAAAGGCGGCCGGGGAAGAACGAGATTCTGGACCCGAACTGCCAAGGACCCGAACTGCCAAGGTTACGACCGTGTTCTGCAGGTCTTCCTGGCCGGTCTACAGGGCTTGCGGCATAGTATCGACTGCGGCGAACCGGGCTGCCTGCTGTGGCGGTTTTGGCGGTGGCGCCAAGTTGGTGGCGTTGGTTTCTGAAGCGGACTCTGATTTGGCGAAGGCTGTTTTTAGGGCACTGAGCCTGGTATTGGATCGAAGTTTTCAGGTCCGCGATTGCGACGAGAATGGTTGCCAGGTTGCCTGACATGGTTGTCTTTCACCCGTTGATAATGGTGAAATTCAATGAAAGCACCACGTGATAGCTTAGAGCTATCACACAAACACGTACGTACACAGACACACACTAAGGTTTTGCCCCAATTTTCTGATTCGATTTCACGATGAAGATGAAAACCCACACACAGTACAGTTTTGATAAACAATGGTTAAATAAAGTACACTTACCTCCCCCTAACTTAACTAAAGATCACTACCCCTCTTAACAATAATTACATTAACTAATAACAACTGAATTCACAGTGGTTCATTGATAAAAGCATCAAATTACTTCATCAGCATGCAAGAGGATCCTCTGAATTCACAGTGGTTCATTGATCAATGATCATGATGATCAAGTTCCAAAATAGGACAGCCGACTGTATGGAACTTGCGCATCTAGAAGCAATATAGCTATTCAAACTCCCACAAAGTACCTACATGCCATGGAGATGTTTCACCTATTAAGGAACTTCAACCATACAACAACTGTAAAAGAGGAATGAATTAACATCATCGATCACATGTCACTAATTTGTCGCCTTAACAAACATCGATCCTCCCACAGATATACTACTAACAAGTCGCTCTTTCCATCTGAGACCGAAATCCGCGAACCTATCCATGAGATAAAAGTATTTGGTTACCAGACCCCCTTAAATCCCCACTGTCATGAAGCACATCTGGAATCCCCAAGATACACACACACATAAATAAGGCTACCAACCTACATTTAACATAGTTGCCCGTAGCTAGGCTTTTTTTTGTGGAAAATCATCAAATTTCACAAAATACAAGCTTGTTCTTAGAGTTGCTCAGTTTCACAATCTTCTCGCCAAAAACGCATTTCCAACTGTTGAAGTTAGTTTACCTAGCCAGTGAACTCAGAAAAGATACCACACACCATATACACCACAATGGGGGTATAGGTGAGCTTTTGAGTGTTCCAGTATGGAAATATATTACCCAGTACCATACAATAACAAAATGGAGTGAAAAAACAGAAGCTGAGAGCTATCCATCTGCCAGAGGAATCCAATGATCATCAGCTAGGTAAAAGCAGGCACCGTCCATCATCCTCATTTAGCTGAAATTAGAAGGCCAATTATAAGAAGACAGAAAAATGAAGGACAAATTATTCACAGAAAGAAAGAATTAACCAGCCATTGGTGCATTTACCCCGTGGCCTTTTAGCTGCAGGAATATCCTCGCTGATCAAGCGGACACCTGCTTTCTTCTGCACATTGTTGTCCTGTAAACAGAAGGCGTGCTTAGTAGATACTACGCCTCCGTTTCCATGGAAATAATAATTCAGTGAAACAAGAGAGAATATATCTCAATTAGTTACAGACCTCCCTTACTGCAGAAAGGTCCTCCTCGCTTGAGCGGAGATTCATTTGGAACTTGCCCTGTAAACAGCAGCAGGTGTGCTTAGTCGTCAGTAGTGGACACTACTACGCCTCCTTTCCCATGGAATTCGATAAAGAGAGAGAGAGACGAAGCATATAACGAAAGAAGAGGAAAAGCTGATAAATCAATGAAACAAGAGAGAATATATTATATCTAAGTTACGGCCCCTACTCTTTTGGCTGCAGGAAGGTCCTCGCTCGAGCGGACGCGTACGTTCCTCTCGACATTACCCTGTAAACAGCATCAGGTGTGCTTAGTGAATACTATATATGCCCCCGGTGTGTTTCCAGGCAAGTAAAGAGAGGAGGAATCATATAGAGAAAGAACAGGCGGTAGTATTAACAATATTAATGAAACAAGAGAGAATGAATATCTAAATTTATTAATTACTTGCGGTGACATCTCACGGACCAGCCTTTTAGCTACTGCTGATACTGCTTCTGCTGCTGCTGATGATGATGCTTCTGCTGGAACTTTCTTTCTCAAGCGGACACCTATGTTCTCCTGTAAACAGTAGTAGTAGGTATGCTTAGTGATGAATGCGCCTATGTTTCCATGGAAATAGGAAAAACTAGCGAGAGAGAGAATATCTAGATTACTCACTTGCGGTGGCTCCTCACGTACAACTACGATCGGACTCCTGACTTGATGATGTTCACTTATCCAAATTATCTCGCCAATCAATAAGTCGTCTTTGTTCCATTTTGTTACTCCGACTGTCAACGTAAAGCTCATCACTGGCGAATTACTAGTAAAATTAAGTACTTGAGGATCAACCTTTAACTCTAGTCCATCTTCGCCTTTCAGATCAGCAGTGAACAACTCACTCGTTCTATTCCCCACATAAGTTAAGCTTCGATTGAATACTACTGTCGTGTTCACATCTGGAATCGGCGCTCTAAAGGAAGGGTAATTTAGATCCCGACCGCTGATTGCATCAGTAGTCTCGCTAAATGACTCTATCAGTTGGAGCAGTTTCTCATCACAGCCATTCACCCCCCTCAAGTACCTGCAGTAGTCGTCAAAATCCAGATCGTAAACAGCTCCCGGATCAAGTGCTGCAAACACATCCGGGTAGCCCGAACCGACTACAAGTGCGTCTAAGCGTTTCTCCAGTTTGGGCGGAATGCCTGCAAAATCGAAAGATAGATAATGGTCAGCAGCTAAAGTAAAATATGATGACTTTAAGCCCCCAATTCTTTCTAAATGGTGTGCCTTTACTTACAAGAGTAGGAAAGTAGTAGTACAGTTTAAGAAAATAAATAAAAGGATATACGGTATATTTTTACAGTTACTTACAAGTTGTCATAACCGCCGATCTGACTCGTTCAGCCGTCCAAGTGGGACGATGGTACCTCACATATGCTAACAGTAAAGATAGTGCAGCAGTTGCATATGAAGTTCCTTGCGCGATACCATAGCGCTGCTCCTCCCCCGGAATACCATCCTCCTGCCTCACTGCGACCATAACCTCGTCCCCCTCATAGGACATATCTGGCTCAAATGTCAGAAAATAGAAAAGGAAATGTAAGTTGATTGACTTCAGTCATTAGCTTGAATTATTACATCGAAGAAACAAATTAACTACCTGGTTAAAGTAAGCCGAGCTAGGGAGGTGTAGTCTTGAAGTATGAGCAGCCGCTACAGGAAACTGGACACCTTCACGGCTTACCTGACTTCTCTGTATCATCGCCATTGCCTTTCTGCAAGTCATAGCAGGGTGCGAGTACATACTTTTTTTACGTGATGCAGAAGAATCAAGAAAAAGAGAGTAAAAAAAAAAAAATACACTACTACTAATATTAATGTCGAAGTTTATTGAACACATGCTTACCCGCGATGGTCTTTCATATATGTTTTAATTTTTTTCCCAGCCTCTCTATCAACCGAAATCGCTGGAAGTGGATACAAGAAACCTGTAAACGGTATTTGAGATTTTGATTCATTCACAACAATAATTCCTTGTGCCCCTTTGTTCTTTGCCTCCATACTGACTCCAGCTTTAGTATAGCTTTCCAAAACAAGAATTTTCCCACCTACTGCCCACCTATCAAGTTTCCTGCAAGGAAGAACAACTTTTGGGGATTAATTAAAACTATCACAAATTAACAAAGAAGATGATATTACTTAAGAATGAATCCGCTACTAGTATTACGTACCCAGCAAACATCGCATCGTTCATATGTATCAACGGGTATGGGCCAGTAGTCTCAAAAATATTCATGGAATGCCCCTGCAGCTAATAGTACCATACACGTATCAGTTAATTCGTTGTTTGGTGAAAGAGGAGTACATCAAGTTAGTACATTAGTGGTTGGTGATGCCTACCTCGATAGGAGGATCACGTCTGTCACTTCTTGTCAGCACCAAACTGGTAGTTATTTTGAAATCTCGACGGCAAGATGAAGCGCTAGTTTGCCATGGGGCTACATTCGCCATGTAAGTGTTCGCACCTCCATTCCCCACAGCTAAACAAGACAATATGTCTTCGCGACTTGCTAAAAGTGTTGCTCTTGAAAGATTATCACCAAACGGCGTGGTGAGTGAAGTTTGGCCGTAGGAGATGCTGAGAACCCGCACGTGGTCCTTGATTGCTGCTGCAACAGCTTGTTCATTGCAATGACGATTAAAAGCATCTAACTTGTAGATGGCCACATTGGGCCACGGCATGCCAGGTGTGGTATTCCCAATCTCCAAGGGACCAAACTTGGCATTTTCTGAAATCATTCCCGACAATAGTGAAGCGCAAGGAGTACCGTGGCCAATACGATCACTTGTGTTGCCGCCGTGCTTTCCCTCCATACCAATCGCTGTACATTGAAAGAGTTGTCTGCATATTCAAGTGTAAACTTTCTAAGGAAAAAAGATAATGTAATCATACACAACCCTCAGTTATGTAACTATCTATCTATCTATCTATAGATAAAAGCAGGAAAATGACCCTCGTTTAGTGCCACATGTACAATGAGAAGCATTACATGAACGACACGTGTCATGCTCGATGCTCGCATTTCATTCTATTTCTCGTATGTGTCATACATGTGGAATGTATTTACCAATCAAACTTAGGCAAGTCAAATTTTAGGGACATGTAATTAATCATCCTAATCCTACACTTAGTTACTACTCCTAATAAGTCTAAAATCCTTAACTTGCCTATGCATTGATACATGAAATTTGACTCAGCCTCCTAGCTGTACAATGCATTGAGAATGAGACTTGGCTAAAACATTGAACTTGTCATTGCTCTAGATTTTGGTTCAAGATATAAACAAAAGCTACAATCTATGTTCTTCTTTTGAAGTTTTCACTCCCTTTATATTCCTCACTCAAAAAAAAAAAAAAAAAAAAAAAAACATTGGCCTTCACTAAATATATTGAATCATAACCAAGACTTGCCATGATGTGAAGAGACAATTTGATGTCACCCATATGGATGTATTTCATGCTTTTTCTTGATGAGAGCATCTAATTGATTTGGATAGTACACCCGTGGTGATTTTGTCCATCTCTATTAAAAACCTGCTTCATATATTGCTAATTATCGTCATTCCTTATTTAGATTGCTAAATTCCAATACTATGTCGGGGATTTGACATGTACATAGTCCAGTCCCCTAGAAGTAAGAACATATAACCATCCTGATTGTTGTTTCATCATCATATTGGCCCGCTCGGGACAAAGACTAGTTAATTATCAAAGTTGATGAACAACTTACCCAGGAGCGAGGAAGTGGGCATTTGGACAAATGCCGGTGTCAAAGATGCCAAGGTTGATATTCATGTGATTGTGATTACTGCCATCAGCCATCTGAAGCTTCAGAACTGAGCTCCTCTCTTCCATTAACCTTAGGGCACGCACAGCTGCAAAGATAAAAACGTACTATATGTTAGCCGGATGATCATGGTATGTTTGATTGAAGCAAAGTCTGATGTTAGAACCCATTTCTCAAAAAATATATATATATATATATATATATATATATATATATGTTTGCCAAACGATTCCCCTATGGCTAGCAGTCATCAAGAGTGTGGAGTCAAAAGGAATTCACATCACAGCTGTGAGTATCTCCTTAGCAGTGTCCCAAAACTGCCAGATATTTCTCATTCTGTTGCTTTGAGAATTCAGAATTGGGAATCCTCATTTAGTTGATGTTAAAAAAAGTTTTTTACTGCAATGTTAACCTCATCCCAAATAATTTCCCTTGTACACAGCCTCAACTCATGAACTGAGCAGATAAGGGCCAGGCAGGTGGCAGGAACTTGATAAAGCATTTATGAAGGAGCTGGCTTGCTAAGATATACTCAGAAGTGGAAACTATAACAATGGTAAGCTAAGAGTCTCTAGGTAAGACCTCTGAATTTATCGATACTCCTCCTTGCTAATAGGACCACTGTGAACTCCACCAAAATAACTTTCTTCCTTCATCAGATACACAAAATGTGTGATATACTTGCTATTCGAGGTAAGACCTCTGAATTTATCGGATATGGGATTGGAAACTTCCTGTTACTCCAAGTTCCCAAAGACCTGTCAAGAGAGCTAGGACTTTGCCTAACCGGGAGGGGAAATTATTAATGGCTATTTAGCAACTCAACAAGGTTGTTAGCTTGAGTAAAAAGAGGTTGATCTTCAATTTTATCAGTACTATTTCCAGGCCATGACACCAAACACAGGCTCTAATAAACAACAAGGTTCATAGCAAATTTAGGCTATGAACCTAAACAAAAAATGAGAGCCATCCATCCCAAGGTTCATAGAAAAGGGGGTTTAAGGGGTTTAAGAAATTGAGACCTAGGCTCGCCCAAAGAACAGCCATCCATCACATGTTCATAGCAAATAAGTAGCCCTAGCTAGCTAACAAGAGTAGTAGTAAAATCATGGAGGCAATTAGTACTGTAGTTTGATTTTCGTGAATCATAAGGATATACATCATCAACATGGAGGAGGAGGACGAGGCCATGCTTTATCAGAAAACACAGATTGAGCAAATAATTGATGAAAGTAGCTAAAAGAAACTGGAAATATTCAAAGAGGAAGACATCGAATACCATACTTGCATCCATATCTCTCTGCGTGCCTGTTTATTTCTCACGAAACCCAATCTAGAGAGAGAGTAAAGAAGAAGGAGAAGAAATGAAGAAGGAGAAGAAGAAATGAGGAGGCTATGGACGTCCTCTCTCCTCCTCTAGCTAGCTGTGTTTTCCGGTGAAAACCTCTCTCTCTCTCTCTGAGCATACACTACTAGTACTACACTCTTTTGCAGGTATTTCGTGCTGGCCAATTGCAGCTGCTACTTGCTCAGAGCATATGGTACCGTGCTGGGCAAATTTACATTTTTGTCCTTGCACATGTCAATGTTTTTGAGTGCATGTTTGGTATCCATGTTTAAAAAAAGAAATATTATTTTAAAAACTTTGTTTTTCCGAATGTTTTTGGCATTGTATTTCTCCTTTTATAAAAAAAAATGCTTACAAACGTCTGTTTAAAAAAATACAACATCAATATTTTATCTTTTTGTGTGTTTTTTTTCATATCTTTTGTGATTAAAGATAATCCAACCAATTTTAGACGTATAAAGCAATAAATTTCTGTTATTATTGTATGTAAAAATTGATATTTAAATAAATTGATATTACAGTTTAGTAACATTGTCAAACTTGTTTTCGATTTTAAACGCTGTCTTTAACACATACCAAATACTTTTTTGATTCTATTTCTGAACCTGTTTTTCCCGCATGTTTTCTTCACTTTTCTTTTTTTTTTTTTTAAATGGATACCAAACAAGCTCTTAAAGGATAAAAAATTGGCCATATATTTTATTTCCTTTGTTGCTCTACTTTCACCTCATTTTGAAATAAGACCACTGTTAAGAAATCCGTGTCATTTACTCTGCTCCCCTGGCGAAGTGGACGAATGATATTTTTTTTTTTGTTAATTCGAAAGCTTGGATAAACAAACAAACGAGAAAGAGTACCGATTACAACAAACCAAGTTTGTAAACACTCCAAAACAAAAAAATCGTCCTACATAAACATGCCGATGCCCATCATGTCTGTGATGATGTTCCCCTTCACCACATCCGGGATGCCGGTCACAATCACCATCGGCTCATTTTGTTCCACACCGAGATTGGTCATCGCATTTGCCGCTTCATTTGCATCCCTCGACACATAGTTGATTCTTCCATTCATCCTTCTCGAAAGAATGTTCCCATCCTTGATTTGGTTTTTCATGGCGAATGGTCCTTCCTTCTCATTCTTGAAGATCTTGACGGCTTCGAGACAATCACTCTCAATGGACACATTGTGCCAATTATTGTTGTAGCTCACCGAGATCCCCCTATAGATAGCCCATATTTCACTCTCGAGGCTGGTGAAGTCAATCAACCTTCCCATGAAACCAAGCTTCCATTTTTCCCTAGCATCTCTACATACACCCCCGAATCCTGCCTTGTTGTCGGTCAGTCTGACACAACCATCAACATTAACTTTCATTGTTCCTGCCACCGGAAAGCACCAATTAGCAAGTGGTTTGTTAAAATTAAGAGATGAAAAATTAGGGATACAAGAAAACGCTCCCTGTATGAGCTTGCTTTGACGCCATATCTTTCCCACACACACAGAAGTAGTATCAAGACTTCCATTAAAAATCATGTCATTTCTTCTAATCCAAATATTCCACAAAGTTATCATAAACAAAGTGTCCGAAGTAACATTACCAACGAGATCCCGTTTCTTTATGTTTGAAATAATTCAATCTTTGAAAGTGTTCATGTTTTGAGTGTTAACCCAGTTAATACCCCAAACATCTTTCCAAATATCCACCACTTTCTCACAATCAAACAAAATGTGATCAAGGCTTTCGGCCCCCAAAGAAAACAGTTTACAAGTGTCATTATCAATAATGCCTCTAATTTTTCTATTAACATTAGTCATAATTTTCCATGCAAAACTGTCCAAAAAAATGGATCAATTTGTGTGGAATTCTAAGTTTCCATAACTTGATCCAGGTTCCGCTGCCAATGCCACTAGTATAAATGAAATCATCATCAATATCATGGTAGGCGTCAGCAACAGTGAAGGCTCCATTGCTAGAGCTTTTCCAAAAAGGGGTATCGGTCTCAATGTGGTGGTTCCAAGGTAAGACCACCTCATTGATAGTACGCATGGTATCCGAGTCAATAAAATGGTTAATACAACTTAAATCCCAAGAACCATCATTACCAATGATATCAGCCACTTTCTGGCCAATAATATCCACATTACAAGTCTCGTCCAAAGTTTTTTCACCACACCACCAATCTTTCCAATTCCATTCCCGACACACCACTTAACATTATGTTTCAAAAGATCTTTAGTAGCAAAAATACCTTTCCAAACTGGGGAAGAAGTTCCTCTTTTCTTGTTTGTTAAAATATTAGCATTTTTAGATATTTTTTTCTCAAAATTTTACACTAAAAAGCATTGTTGTTAAATTCAATCTCCCAACTAAGTTTAGACAACAAAGCTAGGTTTTGAACCCTGGCTTTCCTCATACCAAGACCACCTTTCTCCTTAGGAAGACAAACAGTGTTCCAATTCACAAGATGCAATCTTCTTTTATCCGGGGTATCTCCCCATATTAAATCTCTACAAATTTTATCAATTTTGTTACAAACACTAATAGGAAGAGGAAAAACTTGCATGGTGTAAGACGGAATAGAGGCGAGAACCCTTTTAGCCAAGGTAACTCTACCAGCAAACGATAAACATTTACTTTTCCAACCAAAGAGTCAGGCATAAAGTCGAGCAAGCATCTCTTGAACACAATTTTTGTTAAACTTATCATGCACTAAATTGATATCAAGATACTTCCCTAGATCATTAATACATGGAATCCCAATAATATTTTTGATATTATTTTTCATAGGGTTCGGTGTATTACCCGAGAAGAAAATTTTGGATTTATTTAAATTAACTTTAAGCCCAGACATGTCAGCAAAATCATCTAGAACATAGCTCATATTTTGACAAGTGACAAGATCACATCTACCAAAAAATGAGATCATCCGCATAAAAAAGATGAGAAATAATGGGACCATTACCCGAAGCTTTAACCCCATACCATTTTTTATCTTTGACAAGTTTATCAATTATATGGGAAAGTCTCTCCAAACATAAAACAAACAAATAAGGTGAAAGATGATCACCTTGTCTTAGGCCTCTCCCAGTTTTAAACTCATTCAAAACTTTACCATTTCAAAGAACAGCAGTATTAACCGAGGAGATACAGTACATGATGATTTTGACTAAATTATCCGGGAAATTAAAATAGACAAGAGTATCACGCACAAAATTCCAATAAAGCCTGTCATAAGCTTTTTCAAGATCAATCTTAACAATCATACCCCCAAACTTGTCTTTTCTTCTTTTTAAAAGAATGTATGAACTCTTGAGTAATGATAATGTTATTTTTAGTAGATCTTCCCGGAATAAAACTACATTGATAAGGACCCACAATGTTTGAAAGAAAAGGTCTAATTTTGTTCACAATACATTTGGCAAGGCCTTTGTAAACCGTATTACAAAGACTAATAGGTCTAAAGTTAGTAATTTTCTCCGGAAACTCACACTTAGGGATTCAGCAAATTAAGGTATTATTAAGATTGGGGTTGAAACATCTGGAATTAAAACTGTTAATAATAAACCCCCACACATCCGTAGCAACCGTGTTCCAAAACTTCTTATAGAATATAGCATGCAGGCCATCCTTCCCAGGTGCTTTAAAATCGTTAATGGACCAAAAGGCTTTCTTGATGTCATGACAAGACGGGGTAGAACTGATAAAAAGAGAATCCTCAATACTAAGTTTCGGGAAAATATTATCATTCCAATTTAGAAAATTTTCAAACTGTCTAGTTCTTCCCACACCAAAAAGATCGTTAAAATAGCAAGTGATATAATTTTTAATAACTTCCTCATCATCCATCCAGTTACCTCCCTCATCTTTTAGGAGGTAAATCTCTTTCTTTTTCCTCTTGATGATAGTGGAAATATGAAAAAAAATTGTATTCCTATCACCATTACAAACCCAATTACATCTAGATTTTTGAAACCTAAGAAGTTCCTCCTAATGGAGGATCACATTATATTTAACAATGAGCTCCTTTTCAAGCATAAACAAACTATGACAATAATTGATACTGTGTGCTTTCTGGATCCCTTCAATTCTTCCCAAAAGCCATCTTTTATTTTTATGAATATTACCAAATTTATCTTTGCACCACTTCCTAATATTTTCCGGAACCTTGGCAGTTTTAAGCAAGAGATCAATTTCATTTATGTGACTCCAAGTATTGTGCACAAAATCATTACAATCAGGAATAGTAGTCCAAGCAACTTCAAATTTAAAAGATTTAGTAGGGAGAGGGTTAGAAGTCATACCATCCACGTGAATCAACAAGGGAGCATGATTAGAACCCTAATTTTTTCTCTCCACGTGTTTAACCTGATAATATACAAATACAGTTTGAATTAAGGAGCCAAATTTGATGTCCAATCGCCACCAATAACAACTTGTTGCTATATGAATCCATCTCACATACTGATTTATAGCAACAATTTCAGTTCTTCATGAAAAACACCAAGATCCTCATGAAGAACATGAAAACATATATTACCCAAAAAAAAAATGAGAATAAGGTTGTGAAGAAGCAGCAGCAGTAGCAGTAGCAGTAGCACAAGTTCATAAACAGAATCATGAATCACACGATTAGACAATTAAGGAGTGAATGTGTGTGTGCATATAGGCTGCAGGTCCTAAACAGAAACAACAAGATAAGTAACCAATATTTTTAGAAAGTTAAATCTCGAAATATTGCACAAGTTCATAAACAAAAAGCATAATTCTCGCAATTAGACAGTTACGATGTGAATATGTTTGTGCATATAGACTGCAAGTACCAAACAGAGTACACAAGAAATCACAGAATCATAGGATATGAATCACATAATACACAAGACATCAAAGAATTACATTATACGATTTTTTTAACCCTAAATCTAGCAGCATTATCACATTTGTGAAACTTAACCCAATGCATATCAATTTATCATCAAAACCACATGCATTATTAAATTTGTGACAAATAGTCATTTTCTATCCAATCGTTGAAGAAACTAACATAATTTATCTAAAAGTCACATAAATACGATTTTACCCTTTTTTAATGAAGGGTTATGCAGTACTTACAGTACATTTTTTTTCAATACAATTCTTCTCCAATTGAAATTACCAGTTGTTCACAAAGGATCTGGATGTCTAGATCTGGATGTGTACCTGTAACAGACAAGAACACACAATACAGTAGATAGAGGGTAAGAGAATAAGTGTTTAAGGGGTAAGAGTAAGTTTTGTTAGTGATATGAGAGAGAGAGACAGTGTGATCTGATAGCAAAAGAACCGAACTTAGAACAGAAGACACCACTCCTATATATAGGAGTCTTAGGAAAACTGTTACAATAAGTTATATAACAGCATGCGACGGTTATATAACTGTCTCGCACGTGTACGGTAGACCACATATATAGGCGTGTGATTAGCAAGTCTCTTAGATAACTGACAAAGGTCGCACGTGAGTGTAACCGTTTGCTCACGTGCGACGAACCTTACTCTAGCCTCCAAGCTACTTAGACCCTTGACTACCGTATGACTTATATGCGAGGGCCCTGTCTCACAGCCCCCATATGAATGAATGCGATCATAGATATAGGTATGTAGTGATAGTGAAGTACTGTAAAGCTTCGTCATTGATTGCCACGTGGACGATAACTGATGTACACAAAATGCACTATCTACACCATTAACTAATAAAAGTTACAGATATACAGAAGAAAACTAGTAGGCAAAAAAATTAGCTGCTCCAGTTATGGTCTATTCGGGAAACCTACAATCCCACACCAAGGCAACTAGTAGTATTTTTTTTGGGATGTTTTTTTTTTTTGAGGTAACACAAAAGACAACTTGTTTGTGGGTCAAATAACCAAATATTCCTAAGGGGCAACCAAAAGACAGACTAGCTATTACATGTCATTTAATGGTGATTTTTAGTTGAGAAAAAAACTAAATATTTGACAAAGAGTATACGTATTGGTATCCGTTTCAAAAAAGAAAAAAAATCAATGAAAAAACATTTGCTTGAAAACAAGTTTAAAAAAATATATAAAAAAATGTTTAAGTATGAGCATAAAATGAATATTTATTTGAAATTACAATTATATTTAATGTTAATTTACTCTCATATTATTTCTACATACAACAATGACATACTTGGCACTGAGTTTGTTACTGAACAAAGACGGCAAGCCAATGAGAGATATGTCAATTTCATGAAGCAAGCGTTGAGCACATAACATTTCAATTGTGGCTTTCATTGGGGCGCGATATTCTGCTTCCATGGACGAGCGCGGGACGGACTCCTGAAGTGCGGACTTTCAAGATATGATGTTGGACCCAAAGAATAGCACATAAGCAGTAGCGGAGCGTCCTACGGTTGAATTCTCACCCAGTCAACATTTGAGGATGCGGATAGCTTCATGTGCACCCCCGATCACGAAAAAAAAGGTCATGACATTCAATATTTTTTAGATATCGAAGAATTTGCTTAGCATCTATCTAGTGTGAAACAAGTGGCCCGTGAAGGAACTGAGAGAGACGAGTTACATAAAACTAGATATCAGAGTGCGTGAGACTGAGATATTGTAGAAGTCCGAGTAAGCGGCGGTAGTCAGAGATATCAACAGATTTAGCAGGATCAGCTTATGGAAGTGGATCGGTGGGTGACATGGGAGTCGAGACAAGTTTGACGTCTTCTATGTGAAAATTCTCCAGTATATCAGAGATACACTGAGCTTGAGAAAGAAACAATCATCCTTGAGTTGGGATAACTTCCATTCTAAAGAAGTGACTTGGTGAGCCTAAGTCTTTTAGGAAAAAGCGATTGGCTAACTCTGAGACGAGCGTACGAGAGCAGTTTGTGAGTTTTCAGTCACCACAATATCACCCACATAAAAAAATAGCCGGATACCATCCTTGGAGAAGTAGAACTGAGACAGGTTTGCACGAAACCATCGGAACCCAGCCTGTAGGAGGATGTCGACAAATCATTGTACCAAGAATGTGGAGCTTGTTTGAGGTCGTTGAGTGTGCGTCCTGCATGCATGGTTAGGTTTGGTGTTTCCCACATATACTGAATTTTGCGCTAAGAACACAACATCTGCGAGAATACCATTGAGAAAGACATCATTGATATTGAGTTGGCGTACGAATGTTTCGGTGTAGTTGTGAGAGAGCCAAAGTGAGGAAAATGTGAACGCTGACAGGTTTCATGAAATGACTGAATGTTTCGGTGTAGTTGTGACCATATTCTTGGGAGTGCCCTTCTGCTACGCGCGTTGTATTTGTCAATAGCTCTATCCGGTTTTCGTTTTACGTGAAATATCCATTCACATCCAACAATATTTTGATCTCTATGGGCTCTCTCTCTATATCCCTTCCTCCTCCACTCAGATCTGATCTCTCTTGCCCTCGTCGAACACACCGGAGCCTTCTTTTGTAATGGGTTAGTTGTATTGGGCTTGATTAATCATGTTACTTCATAATCATGACTAGTTGTCTAGTTAAGCCAAATTAGAATTTAGATGATTTATTTTAGTAAGGGTAATAAAATAAAGAAACTAAAGAAACGATGTGGTAGTAGTAAGAAGCATAGTTTTAAAAACCGGACCGGACCGGCTGGTTCGACCGGTCGGACGTGCTGGCCCGGTCCGGTTCGACAATCGGATCGGTCATGGCCCCGTCTATTTACGAGGGTTAAAATAGTTATTTGCGAAGTTACATAAGAATTTAGTTGTTAAAATAAATAAATAAATAAAAGACTGAATAAAACATCGTGTTTTATTTTTGTAATATTTAGAAGTTATTAACTTAGCATTCGTGAATTTATACACGAGTGTTCTCTATAATATAGTCGCGATCACGTGTGCGACCACCGACCAAGACCTAGTAGTTGTGCCACACCCAATAATTACTATTGGCTATTATTTAATCAAATGAGAAACCCACTTATACTCTTCTTCCTCACAGATTTTTTTCTTCTTCATTTTCATCTTCTTCTCTTCTCGGCAAGGTTTTTGCCACCGCCACCTCTTCCACCGTTTCCACCTCCTTCCCTCTCTATTTAAGACCAGCTCTTCTCCTCACAACACCATCTTCATCATCATCACCATCATCTTCTACTTCTCCGACCACCACCACCACCACCACCGTGACCAACACCACCACTTCCATCACCACCTTCTCTTCATATCTCTCTCTCTCTCTCTCTCTCTCTCTCTCTCTCTGTTTTACTGTCCCGAACAACAGCAACAGCTAGTAGTGGCAACCAGCCACCGCCGGCGCTGCCACCTTCGGGGAAGGCACCCCAAAACCACCACCAAACACCCCACTGACCTCTCTTCTCCCTCTCTCTTTCTACCTCTGTTTCTCTGCCCTAAACAGAGGCATTAGCAGCAGCAGTTGGCAATAAAATCTACCAACCACCGCCGCTGCCGCCATCGGGAAAGAGGCCTGACACCACCACCATCTCACCTTATCTTCCCTTCCCTTCTCTCTCCCACTTTCTCTCTCTATTCTGAACTCAGACGAAGAAAGAGAGAGAAGAAGCCAAAAGCGGTAGCAGAAGAGTCATCTCCGCAACCACCGTCGGCCATTAAAATCGGCGAAGCTTCGGGTAAGCTTCACCAGCGCCATCCACCTCTTTCTCTCTATCCCCCTAGCCACTTGAAGGTCCGACCAAGCTCCAGGAGCTCTTGGCAACGCCCAGAACCACCGAAAACAGCTCCAGTTAAGCTCACCTCCGGCGACACTTTTCGGCCACTTGACCCGCTTCGTTTTTTCGCCATTTCTCGCATTTATTGAGTTGGGTAAGCTCTAAATATTGTCGTGAGTTGATTTCAATAGTCAAAATCGTGTCTTGCATGCTTTAATCCGTGTTTGGATCGATAAATTTGGGAATTCAAGATTGGGGAGCTAAGTGTAATTTAATTATGTTGTTTTCAAAAACTTAGGGGTCGTGAGTGCCTTTTAAGGAAACTGTTGGGAAATAGTTGTAGTTTCTATATTATAAAATTTTCATTATTTGGATTTTTAGTTTAGTAAAGCTTTTATTAATTTGTGTTTCAAATCATTCAAATAAAAAATTGACATTTTAAAATAAAATATGAATATAGTAAAAATGGATTATTTTCTTGAAAGTGAACTAATAAAACAAGTATTTTGGAATAAAAGTATATTTTAGCAACTAAAATGAGTTAACAAAGTATTTAGTGTGTATATTATGCATAATTAGAAGAAATAATACTTATTTAGTGCATTTAATTCTAAATATGAGTTCCTAAATATTTACTTACTAGTATTTTCATCAAATATACATGTATTGGTGATTTAGCTAAAATAACTTATTATGATTATAGTATTATTTTATTTAATGGAATTATGTTCTCTTGATACCCCTATTAATATCAATTGTTTAGCTAAATAATTATTCATACGTGTCGTTTTATTTATTTATTCTTTATATATATATATATATATATATACAAATATATATTGCAAGTATAAGTATACGTTCGAAAGACGAGTTTTATTGGTGATCGTGAGAGATATAATTAGTATTCGACCTAGCAGAGAATTTGTATAGGGCTACTGTATTCGCTTATTCAGAAATAACACCGTTGTGACTAGGTATTTGTAAATTGTAGTTGACGAATACCTGGATGTAGGCTTCGACGACCATCCTTTGCATAATTGCTGAGTCGACTTCATGTGAGTTACATTCCTAGCCTAGCTAGCCTAGCTCCATTCGTGTCAATATATAATTTTAACACAGTCTCAAAATATATTTGTGAGCTATATGCTTACACTAGCTTCATTCGTGTCAATATATGATTTTATATTCTGTCTCACAATGTGTTTTGTGCTTCCACATGCTTTATTTGAGTTTGGTTACATTTCGAAATGATTATTTGAAAATGTCACGCCATAATAATCTGTTCATAATGTAAAGTGGAAAGATTCGCTTGTATTGGAACTAGTTATGTTACTTATATCAGGTTTCGATCCATTGGGCTCAGATCCCTAAAATGCAGGACTTCGTGTGCCCCTAAGTTTAGATCATTTGGGTTTTATTCCCTAAAATGTGGGGCTTCGTGTGCCCCTAAGGTTTAGATCCCTTGGGTTTTATTCCCTAAAATGCGGGACTCCGTGTGTCCCTAAGGTTTAGATCCATTGAGTTTTATTCCCTAAAATGCGGGACTCCGTGTGCCCCTAAGGTTTAGATCCCTTGGGTTTTATTCCCTAAAATGCGGGACTTCGCGTGCCCCGACTCTACGCCTTATTGGCTAGGGTCCAACATCTAGATAACACTTCTATGATTGACGCTCTTAGGAGGGTGTTTCAACACTTAAGGTCTAGTATGTCTGTCGTGGTCACTGGTCTACCCTGGTACAACGAAGATATAATAATTCGACATATTTGTTCATGTGTTTTGGAAATGTGCAACTGATTGGAATTTCGATATATGGATTTGTTTCTGGAACATTCATAAATGATTATTTCTGCTGCAAACTCTGATAATGTTTTACTCGTATTCTGTTACTGTTTTACTTAACTCGTGAATCAGCAACTACCTCATCTTTCTTGTTTTACACGCTAAGCTGTATCTCACTCAACATTTCTTGCTGACTTTAGAAACTGCGGTTCTTGTTTTCCTTCCCACCGCAGGTCTAGGAGCTGGGACTCTAAATAGAAGGGGCGCGAGACTCATCTAGAGTATGGATGTCACTGGTAGTTTATCTATTGATGTTAGATAAGTATTGTGTAATAGTAATCAGTGTGTGTAAGATACTGTATGAATATGTTTAGTAATATAAGTATGAGTTTTGGATTGTATTGCTTTTGATCTCCCCCGCTTCTATTAAGCATCGCCCTCCCGGTCTTGTCCAGAGCCGGATAAGGGGGTTGTTGCACCAGACCTGTGACGACCCGTGATCTCGGTTCAGGGTTAATGCGACAATCGATAACCAAAATTAGATTATTAACTATTAAATTTACATTTCGATTAAAGTACATAACAAAATTTCGATAATAAGTACAATCTAAAACAAATCGTGTGTGATCTACTAAGTGATCTGACTTAAGCTAAACTTCTTCGTCTCGATCCGCGTTCCAGTTCCCCAAACTTGATTGACGACCTGCGGTTTTAAAATGGCAAAAGCCGACGCAGTTTTGAAGGAATGATCAGTAAAAACTGAGTAAATACATACTACGACATGTAAAGCAACGAGTGGCACGGAAGCATGAGTTGAAACAAATCAGAAGATTTAAACAGTAAAACTATCATGTTGAAGAATTTGGAACAACAGGAAGTAACCGAGTAACAAAAACCTCTCAATTTGATAACATTGAGAAACAACGAGTAGTTGGTAAGATATCCAGAGTAAACAAGTCGATTTAAGAGAATAACTTAGTTCATGGGTAGCCAAATCATTTCAAATCATTTCAATTAATTAGGGCAATCCAGAGCAACAAACAACATTAATAGAGTAGTCAATTTTTAATTTCGACTTCAATCAACAGTTTAATTTAGCTAAGGCATGTCCAGAGCCACCAGCAGGATCGATGTAGACAGAGGGATCACGAAATAATCAC